>BPTQ01000007.1:346579023-346651033 GCA_019973895.1 Chrysanthemum seticuspe | reverse complement strand
TGTGTATAAGAGACAGACTTTTAATTGTTTTCGTAACTATTTGGGGGAGATACATGCTTAAACTATTTTCGTTTACTTTCACAAATATTCTAAACTTTGATATACTACTGTGAGTTCATACCCCGCTTTTACTCGTTAAATTCTACAAACTATTTGGGGCGAGATATATGCTTATTTATCCAAACATTTAAACTCTTTTGCCAAACAACTTTACCTATACTTTAGACTTGATTGCGTTTTATACTTGATTGGGTTATACTTGTTTCACTCTTGCGAATGCTCAAACTATTTATACAAATGTGTTACACTATACTTCTTATACACTTTGGACATTGTGTGTTTATTGCGATATGTGCCTTAATGTGCTAAACTAGTTTTCAATTATGCAACAACATACAAACTTTAGCAACTGGTTAACTCCTGCGGGAGCCGGCAGAGAGGTATTGATAGTACTATCGGGCTGACGCCCCCACCCTTGTGTCCTTGATAGACGAGACCTTGGGTGAATATAATCTGTTATTCAAGTGATTCAATGTAACACAACAAACAAGTTAGACTTCGTCGTGAGGTTCAGTTGGCTGTGATTCTTTGCATTAAGTTTATGTATATATCGTATGCACCTATGTCCTACTTGCAAACAAGATTGACAATTACATATTTTGGCAATGGATTGTAAACACACAGGTTGCAAGTTTTGTATGGGCGGAACTTGGAACTGAGTGGATTTACACGGCCTTTGCTGCATTAACATTTCTTTAGACTTTTTCAAATCATTTTCAACAAACTTATGAACTCACCAACCATTGTGTTGACACTTTTAGCATGTTTATCTCAGGTCTTAAGGTGATAGCAATTCATGGAGCTTTTGGGTCGCATGGCATACATTGGAGTCTTGTGCTTTTAACAATTACCATTCGACATGTTTTGTAAACTTTTTATGTATTATCAAACCTTGTGATTTCTTGTGGTGTAAACTTTAACTTGTGTAATCGAATGGTAAACCTTTCAAAACGTCTCATTATAGAGGTCGTTTTCTGTATCCATACTTTGTGCTATGACGTTATACCCCAACGACACTATCGTTCCGCTGCGATATTTTGGGGGTGTGACACTATATCAGACTCAATGGGATAGGTGTAACTCTGTTGTGTTATCTTGGATTCTTGGTTGTATTTCACAAGACCTCTATAAAGGTCAAGTGTTTTCTGTTAATGCTAAGTCTGTTTGGGATGAATTAAATGAGACATACAATAAGGAAGATGGTTCTGTGATTTATAACTTGCATCATAAAATTCATACTTTAACTCAATCTGGTATGAGTCTTTCTGAATACCATAATGAGTTTAATGCATTATGGAGGCACTTTGACTCCCTTGTTGATCTGCCCACATGTGTTTGTGAAACTGCTCCCACTTTGAAAAAGCATTCAGATCTTTTGAGGCTGATGCAATTTCTTATGGGTCTTGATGATGGTTTCAGTTCTGTGAGAAGTCTTATTCTCACTACAGATCCTTTACCTGATGTTAAATCTGCTTTTGCTACTCTGTCTAGAGATGAATCACACAGGAATAGTAATGTGACTAATAAAACTGTTAAAAATGGTGTTGCAGCCTTTGCTGCTAAGCCTAATAATGTCACTTCTCAAAACAATAACTAGACCTCTAATAGAAACAATAATAATAGAAGGTTTGGCAGGGTATCTAACCTTGTCTGTAAACATTGTAATATGACTGGTCACACTATTGATAGATGTTTTGAGTTGGTTGGATATCCTCCTGGTTTTATTAAAAAAGGAAATATGTCTCAAAATAGTGCTAATAATGTGACTGATTCTAGTAAGAGTACTACTCATACTCTTACTAGTGATCAGTATCAGAGATTAATGTCTTTACTGAGTAGTACAGGTGATGCTAGCAAGACTCATGCTAGTGTTGCAGGTACTGTCATGACCTCTAATTGTGTTATCAGTTTCTTCTCTTGTAGATTTTTTAACTTCAACTCTAATATAAGTACATATAGTACTTATGTTGGGTGGATTATTGACTCAAGAGCTAGCCAACACATAACTTTTTCTGCTACATATCTTTTTGACATAATTGATGTTTCTCACTTAAAGTTAAATGTTGCACATCCCAATGGGACTGTTGCCTTAGTCAAACAAGTTGGTAGTTTTAAATTTGGTAACAATTTGATTCTTAAAGATGTGTTGGTTGTTCCTGGTTACCATGTCAGCTTATTGTCTGTTCATAAGTTGTCTAAGGATAATAATGTGATTGTTAGCTTTAATAACTCTATATGTAAAATTCAAGATTTAACTCAAAAGTTCCTGATGGGGGACTGGTAGTGAGAAAGGTGGTTTTTACTTTTTTGATGAAGGTAAGATGGTTAATAATAGTAACATTAAGAGTTGTGTTTTGTCAAATTGTATTTGGCACAACAGACTTGGACATCCCTCTGATCAAGTCTTATCTGTGCTTAAAAGTAGAATAAGTGATATTAAAACTACCAGTTCTAGTCCTTGTGAAATATGTCATAAAGCTAAACAAGTTAGAGAATCTTTTCCTCTAAGTGATCATAAGACTAAGTCTCTGGGTGATTTTGTTCATCTGGATGTTTGGGGTCCTTATAGAGTGACTAGTAGGGATGGTTTTAAATATTTTTTGACTGTTGTTCATCTGGATGTTTTAAATATTCTTTTCCTCTAAGTGATCATAAGACTAAGTCTCTGGGTGATGTTGTTCATCTGGATGTTTGGAGTCCTTATAGAGTGACTAGTAGGGATGGTTTTAAATATTTTTTGACTGTTGTTGATGATTACACCAGGGCTGTTTGGGTGTTTCTTATGAAAAATAAAGGTAAAGTATATGATAATATTGTTAACTTTGTTAATCTCATTAAAAATTAATTTGAAAAAACTATTAAAATTTTTAGAAGTGATAATGGCACAAAATTTGTAAACAAAAAACTTGAGAGTTTTTTTCTTAATAATGGGATACTTCACCAAATTACTTGTCCTTACACACCCCAACAAAATAGTGTAGTTGAAAGAAAACATAGACATTTGTTGAACACTGCTAGAGCCCTCATGTTCCAGGGGGGTTACCTTTGAACATGTGGTCTGAGTCTATTCTAACTGCTACATATTTGATTAACAGGTTGCTTACTGTTGTGTTGTCTGGAAAAAGTCCTTATGAAATGATTTATAAAGTTGTGCCCAATTTGTCAAATTTAAGATGCTTTGGTTGCTTATGTTTTTCAACTGTGTTGAATGAATCTGATAAATTCAGTTCTAGGTCTGACAAATGTGTGTTTGTTGGATATGCTTTTGATAAAAAGGGTATAAATTGTTTAATCTTGAACAAAAGAAGTTTATTTTTTCTAGGGATGTGAAGTTTTATGAAACTGTGTTTCCTTTTAAAAATAATTCTTTTACTAAAGATTTTGTGTTTGAAGAACAAAACTTGAATAATCTGAATTTTTATGATCAACATAATGAGAGCAGCCAAAGTAATCTTGAATCTTATGAGCCCTATGATGAAAATAGAGATAGTGCAGACAATAGTGATAAGTCTGTGTCAGATAATAGTACTCCTAGTGTCAGCACTGTAGATGAAACTAATTTAGATAACACTCCTAAATCTGATACAGCAGAAGCTGCAAAGTCAGCAGGAACTGCTGATACAAAGAATGAGGATATCTTAGGTAGTACATCTAGTAGGAAGGACACTAAGTCTAAGTATGCAACAGAAACTCTTGTTTCTGATGGTATACAGAGTGTTATTGATCTTGATGAAAGTTATGAGTCTCAGGGTGAGGATTTGAATTTGTTTGGGCAAATGTTTGAGTCTCCTGAACCAGCAGTAGGTCAAACTGTTAGAAGAACCAGTAGGATGACTGCTTTGCCATCTAAATATAAAGACTATGTGTTGGATAAGAAACATAAGTACAATATAGATAAAGTTGTCAATTATTCTAATTTGAGTATAGATAATTTTGTGTTTATATCATGTTTGAATAAAATACATGAACCTGCTACTTATGATGAAGCTGTTAAGGATAGTAGATGGGTAGAAGCTATGAATAAAGAAATTGAAGCTTTAAATAGAAATGGAACTTGGGAAGTTGTTAAATTACCTGTTGGCAGGAAAGCCATAGGGTATAAGTGGATTTTTAAAGTAAAATATAAAGCTAATGGTGAGGTTGAAAGGTTTAAAGCAAGGCTAGTTGCTAAAGGGTATAATTGTAAGAGATAATAATGTTTATTGCTTCATGATTTGATACATACAATATACATGGTATTTATATAGTCTACCTTTAAACTATTTAGGGTAAGTTACCAATCACCCTTAATTCTAGCTAATCAACATCAACAACTAATTTGCCAACTCAGTGCATGTCCATAGCACATGATTACAACTTGCACTTATCCTAACACTCCCCCGCAGTCCGAGTGGCGAAATCGCGAAAGCTCGGACTGGAGTAGTAACTAGAAAGGAAAAAAGAAAAAGAAAAAGAAAAAAGACATTAACATAATAAAAACATAACTTTAGTCGACTTGTAACAAAACCGTACCAACGGTCGACATTAGTTGACTGGTACCAACTGTCGGCTAAGTCTACTGGTAACAAAACAGTACCAACGGTCGACTTTAGGGACTGGTACCAACGGTCAACTTTAGTCGACTGGTAACAAAGCTGTACGAACAATCAACTAATTAACAAAGAAAAGATGAGAAAGTGAAAGTTGGTTCTAAAACTTCAACCCCCAAAGAACCTTCCAAACAAACGGGGTGTGTTTTTCCCTAGAAAAACATAAAGATCCACAATTTTTATTTATTTTGATAAAGTTAAGGTTTAAAGGGAGCCCTCCGAACCTCCGACGTTTAGCCGGCGGCCGGAGGCGGCAACGGAAGATTTAAGTGGCGGAAGAATTAGGGTTTAGGGATCTTAATGGCCTGATACCATGTAAGAGATAATAATGTTTATTGCTTCATGATTTGATACATACAATATACATGGTATTTATAGAGTCTACCTTTAAACTATTTAGGGTAAATTACCAATCACCCTTAATTAGGGATGGCAAAAGCACCCGAAACCGATGGGGAAAACCGAAACCCGAACCGGTTGGGTCGGGTTCTGGGGCCGCGGGTTTAAATATGGGTTCGGGTAGATATATTCTTTTCTTTTCGGGTACGGGTTCTAGTAATACCCGCCCATTTACCCGTACCCGTATACCCGAATTTGTACCCGTTTTTTTTGCTAATTTATACAAGGTCCTAATAAATTTTGAGCTCTTAACCTTATACAATTTTTTTTCTACTCTACTCCTTAATAGCATGTATCTTGGTAATTACAAATTATTAAATTAACACTTACGCTTGATGCTTTAATTCTCGCACACATGACACATTAACTCTTTAATCTTCAAACATTACGAATATTGAAGTCGTTTTCTTTAACTTCTAAAAACTTTTAATATATTAGGGTGTTTTGTTTTTTTTTTAGGTTGAGTTGTACAACGATGATTTTAATTGGGGATAACCGATACCCGCGGGGAAAACCGATAACCCGATGGATAATAATAATCGGGTACCCATCGAGTATTGGGGCGGGTTCGGGTTTGGATATTATAAACGGGTACGGGTACGGGATCACTAAAACCCGCCCCGAACCCGACCCGTTGCCATCCCAACCCTTAATTCTAGCTAATCAACATCAACAACTAATTTGCCAACTCAGTGCATGTCCATAGCACACGATTACAGCTTGCACTTATCCTAACAATAATCAGAGAGAGGGAATAGATTATGATGAGACTTTTTCACCTGTTGTGAAAATTGTGACCATCAGATGTGTTCTTAGTATTGCTGTTAAAAATAATTGGCCTTTATTTCAACTCGACATTAACAATACTTTTTTATATGGTGATTTAGAAGAGGATGTATATATGTCCTTACCAGAAGGGTTTTTTGATAAGGATGATAAAAGGGTTTGCAAGTTGGTCAAATCTTTATATGGTTTAAAACAAGCTCCTAGAAAATGGAATGAAAAACTTACATCTGTTCTTAAAGAAAATGAGTTTGTTCAAAGTGCTAATGATTTCTCTATGTTTGTTAAGCATAAGAAAGATGTTATGTTAGTTCTTCTGGTATATGTGGATGATATAATCATCACTGGGAATAACATTGATGAAATTGAAAAGTTCAAAAAGTTGTTGAGTTCTAAATTTTTAATAAAAGATTTGGGTAAACTTAAATACTTTTTGGGAATTGAGGTTTTGGATATTAAAAATGGGTTATGCTTAACACAAAGGAAATACTGTACTGAACTCCTTACTGAGTTTGGTATGTTGGGTTGTAAACCTTGTAGTACACCTATAGAAGTTAATCCTGATAATAAGAAACAAGTTTCTAAGTTTGGTGATGATGAACCTTTATCAGGTATTACTCATTATCAAAAGTTGGTTGGAAAATTGATATATTTGACTTTAACTAGGCCAGACATTTCATATGTTGTTCATAGCTTAAGTCAGGTAATGCATAAGCCTATGAAATCTCATCTGAGACTTGCTTTCAGAGTTTTAAGATATCTTAAAAATGAGCCTGGTCTTGGGTTAACTTTTGGGAACAATTGTGATCTTGGGTTGAAATTTTTTGTTGATTAAGATTGGGCTAAATGTAAAGTAACTAGAAGATCTGTTACTGGTTACTCAGTGTTTCTGGGTAACAACTTGGTTTCTTGGAAAAGTAAGAAACAAGCTGTTGTGGCTAGATCCTCTATTGAGGCTGAGTCTAGAGCCATGTGTAATGTGTGTTGTGAAGTTATGTGGATTGCTAAAGTGTTAGCAGATCTGCATGTTGATGTTGAATTGCCTATTGAGATGTGGTGTGATAATAGTTCAGCTATGCAAATAGCTATTAACCCTTTGCTTCATGAAAGAAGTAAACATTTTGAAATTGATCTTTACTTTCTAAGGGAAAAAGTTGCTTCTGGTTTTTTGAAGCCTAAGAAAATCAAGTCTGAGGATAACATTGCTGATATGTTTACCAAGGGGCTTGGTATTCCTGACCATAACAAGTTTTGCAAAAGTCTTGGTTTGTTGAATGTTTTTGCAGGTACTAAGACAAGTGTTGAGGTGCAGGAAAGCTAAAGCTTATGGGGGAGTGCAGTTTGGCTAAAGCTTATGGATAAGTGCAATTTAGCTAAAGCTTATGGAGGAGTGTTGAATATAAGCTTTATCAAGATTGAAGGACCTAAAGTGTTATCTCTCCAAAGTTAAAGGGCTAAAGTTGTACCCGTGTAGATACTTCAAGGGAGTAAAGGGTTCTATGGATTCTCAAGGCTATATAAGCTCAAGATATTCCATCTCTCTTCATTATCTCAAGAATATCTGTGTGTTTTAGAGCGTGTATCTCTCTCATAAGTTTTGGTGTGATTGTGAGTTTGAGGGAAACCCTTCAGTTGTTTTGTATCATCTGGTTTATGTATTGTAAACAATAACTTGCTATCTTAGCAATTGATTCATATAATAAAAGAGTGAGACAAGGGGTGGTTGGCTGTGTTCATTCTAAACCAGTTTTGTGGTTGAAATTGGCTTTGGTTTATACGTTTTTACATTAATGTTAAAGTTATATAACTTTGTTAGTTTGAGAAAAGAATTTTATTTCGGCACTCCTTATTGCTAAATCCTAAGTGTGTCCTAGCATATACATACAACAAAGACAAAAATAGTCTTTCTTCTCCTAAAAGACTCGACGGCCGACACAACCAGTAGCTCTCGTTAAGAGCTTTTGTCGTCCACAACCTGCACATTTATATGGTTACTTTTAATATGATGTACAACAAATGAAAGACTAACATTTGAATATATCTTCTTATCCGATTTTGCAAATATGAATAAACGGCTATTTAGTCCAACGTTTTTCTAAAGATTGATACTGAAAAAATAATATAGGACACTTGGGGAAAATATAATGATCCAAGTTGCTAATCTTCTTCTAATTTTGATAAACCCAAGCTTTGTGGTTTATTTGAGAAGGAGATAGCTTATATAAGGATATTATATAACAAGACTTTTAGAGTGTATTCTCAAGTTTTAAAATAAAAGAAAAAGAAAAGTAAATGTAGTGTCCGTTCATATGTTCTTCAGATAGATAATGAAAAAGGAAACTAACCATAACTCATGTTTATGAGTTGAAGAAAAGTAAAAATAACTTGTTCAAATTGCATGTATAACCTTTAATTATTGAGAAGTGTTATTTTATATACCAAATTTTTCTCACATATCAAGAAACAAATCTCAGCCATTTATTTTTCCGTTGAGAAAAAATGAAGGAGATTAATAAATATTTAAATTAAAAATTCAATTAAACCTATTTTTTATAATTTAAATATCTCACGAACTATTTATCGTTAGACAAAACAAATATACCGTTATAACGAGCATTTAATTATCTTTCTATAGACAGTCACTTTGATATATTTCGACAAACTTTTGTTTTATCTTTTGTTCACGTTTTATTTTCGGTATTAAAATTCACATGACATATCACATTTGATTTAACACTAATATCGAAGTTCTAACAATAAACATCTGTACTAAAATTGACATAAGTATTTGTCTATAAATCAAATACTTTTCCCCTTTTCTTCAATGAAAAGCAAACATTCATGGTTTTCCAACCATATATTACACACTACATTTGAATTATATATTATAGCAGTTCATTCGTGAAACTTTTATAATGATATGTGATAACAACACATGTAGTAAAAATCACATGTGATTTTATTTATTTAATCCAACTTTGATAAATTAAATGGACTAATTTACAATTCAAAATATAGTGTGTTATATATGATTGGAAAGTTATGAATGCATAATTACACCCAAAAAAAAAAGGTTGAAACTTTTAGGGGATGTTTGGTACGCTTGAATGAGAAAGGGAGAAATGGAATAGAGGCATTTCTCTTGTTTGTTGCAAATTGGGAATGGAAAGGGAGAATCAATTTACCATTCTTTTTCCCACGTTTTCATTCTCTTAAAAAAGTGAAGAAAGGGTGAGAATGATAAAATTAAGCACTCTTGAATAGATATGTATTTCAAAATCACTTTTAACGTAAACCGAGAACCGAACCGAAATACCATCGCAATTTTATCATTCTCTATATAAAATCACTTTCAATTATTTACCAACTCTATATAATGGATATGGTGAAAATAAGGAAAACGTAAACCGAGAACCGAACCGAAATACCATCGCAATTTTCATTCTCTTATTACGTTTTCCTTATTTGAAAGGGTGAGAATGATAAATAATTGACCGTCGAGCATACCGAATTACATTCGATCCGTTTCTCAATTTGGTCCGGTCCACGGGTTATAATGCGGAGCCTTATTTTTGGACTTATTTAAGAAGAACGTTGCTACAATATTCTATAATTTCATCCTACGAATCCTCTTACATACAACAATACTATATAGTTTTTTCCACTACGACAATTTGTAAGATGAAAATAAATGGATGTTTAGCACGGAGCGGTGTGAAGCTTTTTGAAGCGATGAGCGGTGAGTAATAAGCGGAGCGATGAGCTTTCCTATTTTTTTAGAATGCTCAATTTTTCAAATCTAACGGTGAACAGTGAGCTGCACAGCTCCAGCTCCTGCTCAAAGCTCACATCTACACACCCACAATACCCAATAGCAGTGTTGTAGATCCAAACTTCAAATATTCAAACACACACACACACACTCCATTTCCACTGGAATCATGGCACCTCCAAAACCCACAAAACACACAATCTCCCAACAAGCCTTCGACGAAATGGTCCAGGAGAACATAACCGATCTGGGCATGGACCCAACCGAAGCCTTAACAGACGCAATCGAAACCCTGACTTTACAAAACGTAGATCTCTCCGGTATCATCACTTCCACACTTCCAGGCCAGCCCAACCCAGTCATCCAATCACTTGACAGACTCAAGGATGAGGTTTTGAAGAAAACCCATGATGATGTTGATGAGTTGGTTTTGAGTGAAATGGTGGATGAGTTGGTGGGTTTGTGTGGAGAGGGGGAGGGGGAGGGGGAGGGGAATGTGGCGGTTTGTGGGAGGAATGGGGTGGTTGAGTTGATGTGTGAGATTTGTGGGGGGATGGGGGTGGGGGTGGGGGTGCGGGTTTCGGCGTTGGATGCTTTGGCTTTGTTTGTTTGTGGTATGGGTTTTGAACTTGCTTGATATGTTTATGTTGTTATTATATAGGCATTACTAGTACTAGACGAATATCTGCGTTAGCGGCAAATAATTATACTTGCATACTTGTTAGCGTTAGATCAAATGAGAAGAAAAGTTTAAATGGGGAGGATGAGAAGTAAGCATAAACACAATTCGGGATGCAGCGACTTGAATTAGATGTGTCTTAATGTATTTTCTAGTATTTGATGCATATCAAGGTTTTTATATTGCTATATGAAAATTGATGTATGTTATACGTTAGAGGTGCGAGAACTTTTATTTTGATATAGGCGTTACTAGCATATGTCTATAAGAATGCGGATACATATACCAAGGGGGTGTTTGTTTAAGCTTTATGTAGGTTTATGAGCTTATTTGATTTCGGCTTATATTTCATAAGCCACAATTTTCCGGCTTACTTTGAGACTTATGGGATTATATAAGCTTAGGGGGTGTTTGTTTAAGCTTATATGTGGGCCTAGGACCTTATTTGATTTCGGCTTATATAACATAAGCCCCAATTTTCCGGCTTATTTTGAAACTTGTGGGCTTATATAAGTTTGTTATGATATAATAAACTTATATAAGCCCACAAGTTTCAAAATAAGCTGGAAAATTGGGGCTTATGTTATATAAAGCCGAAAGTCAAATAAGCTCATAAGCCATATATAAGCTTTAACAAACACCCCCCTTATTATGATATAATAAGCTCATGAGTCTCAAAATGAGCCAGAATATTGTGGATTATGAAATATAAGCCGAACTCAAATAAGCTCATAAAGCTACACATAAGCTTAAACAAACACCCCCTAAACAATGAATGAAATGAAATGGATAAGGTTATCCATGTTGAGGTTAGTGGGGGAGGTTGAGTCCTTGACTTAGATGTATGCGGAAGGTTTGGGACCTCCAAATGCGTACCTAGTGAAGTTTGAACCGGTGGCCTCTTGAGGGGAAGTTTGGTGGCTTAACACTTGGCTATAAGAATTTGAAATTTTAGAACCACTCAGGGATAATGGCCTGGTTGCAAAAGACTTGTGACTATCATCGGTTTATCACTAAAATGTGAGAGGTCTCAAGTCAATTCTTGCTTGGTGCAAACAATTCTGAGGTGGCCACGCCAACCTCCCGAAAAGGGATGGCTTTACCGGGTTTGAGTCTGTGTGGCGGTGGGTTCAAACCACGTGGATTAGTCGGCCAATAGGTCGGAAACCATAGTTACCCAAAAAAAAATGAATTTTTAGGGACTGTACTTTTACAAGCAATACTAGTACATATCTACACAAAAATGCGGATATTATGCAAAATATTAAGTAGTATGCATTTAAATATTGTGCTGGGTCGATTTGTCCTAGTGCATGGTTTTGCAATAAAAAAATTTTGTTAGGGCCTCCAAAATATAGTATCTTAGGACCTTAATTTGAGGGATTAACGCATGAGCTTTAAAAAGTCAAGGAAGGCACTGTTATAATGTTATATGCCAATTGTTATTTTAATCAAAATATAGGAACTATATGAACAGAGTATGTGTTGCAATGTAGTGATAATGTAGTAATGGTAGTTTGGTAGTTTGAGGTGACTTATGAATAGATTTTGTTTTTTGCAGATATTCAAAGTACGGAAATATTTCGGAAGAGTGGAGGGCCGAAAATGGTGGTCGGTATTTTGAATGATGGAATTGAAAATGTGAATGTGTTGAATAGTGGTTTTGCGGTTGTTGCTGCGGCTGCAACTGGTAATGAAGTTATTAAGGAATCTTTTGTCGAGTTACATATACATGAGTTAATGGTTAACGTGATGAGGAAGCATGGTAAAGGGAGCATCCCAAGTCTATATGATGCTATTCGAGTGCTTTTGGCAGCTGATGATAACCGAGTAGTGGCTTCACAAGTAAGTGTGACTTACAAAAATATATCTGTCAACAGCTTAATACTTAATGCTAAAAAGAATTATTCAAGTATTCCTTATGTATTTTTAGGTTTTTGGCTATGCTCGACAATTTGCGAAAATTGGAATTGCGGAAGCTCTTGTGGAGTCACTTAAAGATGGCCTTAGCTCCCCAAGTTTGGTATCTGCAACTATTGCACTAAAGGCCATTTCAGTGAATGTGAGTGCTAGTTTTTCAATTGCTAGATAAATAGGAATGATATGGCATATGTGGCATATAATGTTGATTTTTTATTTTTTATTTTTATTTTATTATTATTATTATTATTATTTAATACGACTGTTAACAAATCATAACCACTGTTTAGGGAAGCGTGAGGACTAGTATTGAAACTGTTTGAGTTGATAGCAGCTTAATTTCTGAATAAGTGAATAGTATATAGCGAATCCTTTAAGCTTTGCTTACTATTAATAAGAATCTATGTGGTAAGTGCTAACTACTTAATTAGCTAATGCATGATTATGTAACACTATGCATCTTTATTCTGATTTGAGATGCTTCTCTTTTTTTCTTGGTCTTTTAGTAAACCAACTTTCTACTGGGTTGTTGATTTTGCCTATTTCTGGTTTCAGGATGACATATGCAGATCAGTTGCTGAAAATGGTGGTATAGATTCATTGCTTGTTTGTATTGATGACGCTGGTGTACAGGGGAACAGCATTGTGGCTAAAGCTTGCTGCTCCCTGTTATCGAAGGTTTGTCTAAATCTCCTAAAGCCTTGCCTGATATTTTGTCATCTGATATGAACAACTCGCAACTATTTTTTTCTCATTCAGAACGATCTAATAAGACGTGTAGAAAGGTAGGAATCTAATTAGCAATTAATTATATCTCAGCATCTGAATTTCAACAAATTATCAGTTGGACCTAATTTAAAATTATAGGAAGCAGCTTCACTTTTCCTGAATCCCTGCTTAGGCGATTAAACTTGGTAAAGTGACTGCACATGGCTTGTCACTAGCTTCTTGCTTGCCCATTTCTAGGCAGAGTTTTATGCTTAATTATATATACTGCATATTCGTATCCCTCTGATATATATTTAATTTGGTTAGTTGGCAGGAAGTGACTTTAATAAGAGCGCTATTGTTGAAAGGGGAGGGTTGAATAGGCTCATCACACTTTGTAGCAGACTTGCTGACGATCCTTCTGTCATCCAAGAGGTATAATATTATATATTCTTTTTTCACTTTGTTTAGTATGTTTCTAGAACCATGGTTGACTATAGCAACAGAACTATATGTAAACACTGGCACTACAGATGAATATGTTAAGACTTAAGAATGTTTTAGGGTCAATTAGTAAGATAGGCAACACTATTATTTCTGTAATCAAAGGTTTTAAAATACACAATCAAAAACTTCAAAAATTGTTTAAATTTATAATATGCGCCTAGGACCAGTCTTTTCGGCATTGGGACCGGCCTGTTAATGCGGTCTTGCTATATCCAGATTTTTTTAAGGTGCTGGGTCTTAATAAAACGACTTTAACTGGGTCCTGGATCAGAACCAGGTGTAGGACCGTTAGGTCTGATTGGAACCAGTCTCGGGGGCTTTTCGGGCCAGTCTAGGACCGGTCGTAGGATTTACATGTTTTGCTCTTCTCTAAGATCAACATCTGTTGCAATACAGGTGATGACTATCATATGTACACTCTGCCTGCGATTGCCAGGAAATGCAACCTTAGCCATAGAAGCAGGAGCAGGAGATCTTGCAATCCAATCTATGCAGAACTTCCCTGAGGCATATCAGCTGCAGAAAAACTCTTGTCTCATGATCCGTAATCTTGTTGCCAGGAATCCAGAGAACAGGTCGATTTTTCATTACATATTAAAGGCATTGTTGATTATTTCCTATGGTTTTTAAAACATGTCTTTATCGTTGCACAGGACTCTTTTGTTAGGTAATGGTATTGAGAAGATCATACGTAAGGCCAAAGAAAACCACAAAAGCTGCAAAGACGCAGCTACCGCTGCTCTTAGAGACTTGGGGCTTGATAACTACAACTCGTAGCCATGTTATCAGATCAAGCATTATTGCCCAAATAGAGATGTATTGGTTTTACTTGGAACAATCATGTGATGTACAATTTTGTTACAGTAAGTTGTAGACAATGGCCTTGTTGAGCCGTGATGTACAATTTTGTTACAGTAAGCTGTAGACAATGGCCTTGTTGAGCTGCACTGCATGTATAGGGAAAGCAACGCACATGCGTTGCTGAAGAAGGTGCAACCTTGGCCTTGAGGAACACAATATTGTTGGGGGTGACATCTTCCATCAAAAATACCATCGCAATAAAGCCCTTCACAGCACCAATCAACGCTCACCATAAATGCAATTCCTACTCGGGGATGATTTCCGTGCAAGTGTAAATACCTTCCCATGTTCCAAAAGGAATTTTCCAATTTGAAAGTGTCGATACCGTACAGTTCAAATTGGAAAATTCCCTTTAGAAGATGTGAAGGTATTGACACTTTCACGGAAATCATCCCCGATTAGGAATTGCATTTATGTTGACCAGGTGTGTGGGGTGCTTGATTGGTGTTGTGAAGAGCTTTATTTTGATGGTATAAATGCAGTGCAGCTCGAAAAGGCCATTGTCGGCAAGTCTTAAATAATAAGCGGTGATACGAATGTTGATTAGACGAACCATTCAATCAACAGTTCATATTATTCTGGTTTAACCAACATATTTATATGAGGAACCAGCATATATATGCTCATCAAGAATGTTTGAGGTTTATGAAAAAGAAAGGTATTTTTTTTTTGTTGAATCAATATAAAACTATGAATCATGCTAGCAAGTATGTTAATGATTAGCACCGATTAATAGCTTAGCATCAGGTGCGTGGTATCACAGCAAACATGAACTGCTGAAAGTCTCATCTAAATTAGAAAACACAATCATTTTTCGAAACCATTCTAAGATACTGGCTTTGCAAAAGGTTCATTCTACATATTACAAAAATGGCATACAGTTGGTTTACAAATTCAATATAAAAGCAAATATAAAGTATCTGATTCAAGGGGTTTGACTTAATGTCATTGATGGCTCAAGTACACTCTGCACATGGCTAATCTGAGGTTTGTAAAGCACAAATCCTTTGTTTGTGCAACTTTATGGATCCACTCAGACCAATGAAAAACTCGACGAAAAGTAAAAAGACTCTTTACATGTTCTGATTCAGTTAGATACCAAATGAGCTGTATAACTTGCGCATTGCTTTACATCTACGAACAGGTCTGTGGTTTGGGAATTAGAAATGCCCAGGTATAAAAGGGAGGATATGAAATTTACGAGCCCTGCAAATAAGCATAGAAATTAGAATCATATACTAACAATATCTTAAATAGCTGAACCAAAATAGGGTATAATCGAGTGAACCAACATACCTCATTGGTGGCAAAATGGCTCCCCTTCGGTTTTAAAAATATCTTGGCGTACGCCTTCTTTTCTTTGTCAAGTCTATCTGCAACCTGCATCCGTCTCATTATATAAACGACTGGACATATAGCGGTAAAATCAATACCAAATTTCATATCCGATGTTGCTAATAGTAAACATACCTTCTTCATTGCAATCTTGAGCTCTTTTTTTATTCCAACTACAAATACATATGATTTATCAGGTCAAAATAAAACCATAGTCACCGTTATGAACGGAAATAAAAGAGTGTCTAACCATCGTTCGGTTCCAACTCTTTTGCCTTCTTGAAACTCTCGATTGCAGCATCTACCTCATTGAGTGCCATATGTGCCTGGATTAAGGCGTTTAAGAATCTTACAATAACTACTATAGTTGTTATCAGTCATATTGATGAATCACATACCTGACCTTGACGATACCAAGCCTTTGCATTATTATCACCATCGCGCAATGCAAATTCTATGTCTATCAATGCTCCCTTTGCATCCCCGAGTTTCAGTTTACAAGCCTGGTAAACATTAAATATGCGAATGATGTAACTAAAAATGACGGGATACTTTCAATACTTACGTGCTGACAATGTATCGGTACTTTATACTTACCGCACTATTTGTGAATATTTGTGCCTTCTTCTTTCCCATAGAAATACTTTGACCTGCATTTTTATAATAAGTACGCAGGAAGCGTCAAAATGTATACAAATAAAACGCAAAAGTAGTCTACCATCATCAATGCCTTCTTTCTCCCAGCATACATCCAAATACCGCACGGCTTTTTTATACTTTCTGAGAGCCATTTTATGGTCTTGCTTCTGCGGATAATAGTTGTTAACATCATATGTCCATAAATTTGAAGTTCAAGAGCAAAAAAAAGGTGAACTTGTTTTCTTAAAAGCAAAGAAGAATAGCTTTATTATAACTACCTTAAAAGCTTCATTCCCAGAAGCCCGGATTGAATCAACAGCGTCCAACCACCACGAAAGTTGACTAGGCCCGTTGTCAATGTCAGCGGGCCAATCAGGAAACATATCTCCATCCTTAAAAAAGTTTCCAATTCCATCATCTTCACCTTCTTTAATTTCACCACAATCCGCAATCATAACATCAAGAATCGGGCAATCATTATCATCAATAGCAACATGTTCAATCGCCTTAACAACTCCCATGCCTTTAACTACTTTTCCAAACACAACATTTTTACCATCTAAATGAGGAGCACGGGTCGTGGTGATAAGAAACTTTGACCCGTTAGTGTCCGGGCCAGAGTTGGCCATTGATAACATTCCTTTTCTTTCGTGTTTCATTTCAAAATTCTCGTCTTTGAAAGTTAAACCATAGACAGATTCTCCACCACTACCGTCACCAGCAGATATGTCACCACCTTCAATCTTGAAACTTTTAACCAGCCGGTGGAAACGAACTCCCTGAAGGGATTATAATAGTTTTAGAAGAACGGTAAACAGTTTTTCGTCCATTTTGAGTGATTACATAAGAAATTAAGAGGTAAAATGACCATAAATAAATAATCAGTTTGAATAAGCCACTCTCAAAATACTAATCCAAAACTGTTTATTTCACCTTCAAATAAGCAGATATATAATCTTAAGCAGTCTGCTTCTATAAAAATATTAAAAGCTATTTATTCGCTTTACAATAAGCAATCCCAAACACCCATTTGTCATATGAGTCATTCCAATATCAGTCAACTATCTGCCTTTGAACATTAAATTCTCCAAACAAATTATATCACATCAAACTGTCCACATTTATGAATACATCGAATTCTGTGTCACCCAAATAATCTATGAATCAAGCATAGCAAATAATCTACTATATGATGAACATCAAGAACTTCTTTTCTATTTCTGTTAAGACAAACTAATACACGCATAACTTAAACTCACAACCATTTGGCCGGTAAGCATTCTCAACTCGGATATCCTTCTGATTTCAGCTAAATACGACGTGGAAAAATACTAGCAAACAACAACTTCAAACTTATAAGGGACTCAAATATCTTATCTCCTACCGACGTGGGACAGATTGGTACATCAGCCATTTAATACAAAGAACATCATAAAAGTTGCAAATAATGACCATGATGATAACATAAGTCATACAATCAAGACAGCAACTAATCTACTATATGATGAACATCAAGAATCTTTTTTTTTTTTTTTTTTTTTTTTTTTTTTGGATAGGCAAACTAATACAAACATGACTTAAACTCACAACCATTTGGCTAGTAAGCCGAAAGCAATGAACTACTAGGGTATCCTTCTGATTTAAACTAAATACGACGTGGAAAATAACTAGCAAACCACAACTTCAAGCTTATAATAAGGGACTCAAATATCTTATCTCCTACCGACGTGGGACAGATTGTTACATCATAAAAGTTACAAATAATGAGCATAATGATAACATAAGTCATACAATCAAGCAAAGCAAATAATCTACTATATGATGAACATCAAGAATCTTTTTTTTATATTTTTTGGATAGGCAAACTAACACAAACATGACTTAAACTCACAACCATTTGGCTGCTAAGCCGAAAGCAATGAACTACTCGGGTATCCTTCTGATTTCAGCTAAATACGACGTGGAAAATAACTATCAAACCACAACTTCAGGCTTATAAGGGACTCAAATATCTTATCTCCTACCGATGTGGGACAGATTGTTACATCATAAAAGTTACAAATAATGAGCATGATGATAACATAAGTCATACTTTTTTTTTTTCTTTTCGAAAGGCAATATATTTTATATAGATATAACAGCAAGATGCTAAAATTACATGGACATAAGCATAACACCTACACTAGGATCAAACACGAGCATAAGTCATACCTTATAGTGTAACGGAACACCCGTAACAGGACCAATACCATATTCTCCAGTACAAAGTGCCATGAAGTTGTGACATGTCTTAGGAACAATATCATTAAACAGCTCAACTATGATCCTGCCTTCAAGCTCACCTCCTATACTAATATCCAAATAACACCTATCTCTCCTCATACCTATTTATAAACTTTACGTCGAATATACTGTTTTATTCAAACCTGATTATTTCACCAGTAAATAATCAGATATAACATGTCCACATATCGGATATATATATGTGTATGTACTAAGAAGAGAGCAGCAAGACTAAAAACAGATATATATGTTTAGATGTAACAGGGTTTAGGTCACAACATAGCAGTGAATGTTTTCAAAGTTTCGTCTCGATACATGAACTATAAAAAGTATCAATAAATGCGATGATCTTTTATAAAGTGTTTCAATATGTATATTTTGATGTGTTGTCGTATCGGAGAAAAACTAACACGTGTCACTATTTTAACGTGATAACATATTAAAATGTGTATGTATATTGAAACACTTTATAAAATTCGTTGTATTTAATGATACTTTTTATAGTTCACGTACCAAAAGTAAACTTTGAAAAATTCGTTGATATTTTGTGGCCTTAAAATATATGTTGAAATGGTGGAATAGCACATGAGTATTTAATAAACATGGTGACACTCTTGTCTCCTGCTGCCCCCTTTATTTCTTATTTCAGATTTGTCTACCCCATTTTTGATTTCTTAAATGTAGCATCTTCACTCTTATTAAATGTATACAATTGTTTATTGCGTAATGTTTGTGTGAATTGTTGAAGTACGTCTAATTGAAACGCGGCTCGTAATGTGTAGTTAAATAGTTTAAAAGTAAGTTGAGTTAATATACAAACTAGTCCATGTTTAGTCTTTTCGGGTTAAATTAGCACATTTGTTTGGTTTTAAATATTTGAGACAAATTAATTTGGTTAAAAGTATGTATAAACCCATTTTATTTTGTAAGCATTTTCTGGTTATAAAGTTAAACCATTATTTCTACCCTTACAAATATTCCCGTACAGATAAATGAAGAAACGCTAATAATCTTAAGGCAGAGGTCATTATAAAACATCTTAATCTAACCCACTATTAGATGATAAGTAGGCTCAAGCCCGTTTGTGGGTTTAGGGTTTTTCGGGTTACCTCTCTATATATTGTGTCCCAATAAAAGTTATAACCTACGGGTTTCATTGTGTTACATGGTATCAGATCCATACTAATCGATCCCATAAACCCTAAACTTCTGCCACTTTAATCTTCAGCCGCCACTAAATTTTTTCGGAAAGAATGTTTGTCACTTTAAAGAATTTGTAGTTAGAAATCTCCCATTAACATTGTTAACAAAACAATAGAGGATGTTTGATACTTTGATCCGTTGAATGACATCACATTTGTTGCATATTTTGACATCTATCGTTACAAATTAATATTTAAAACAAACAAATAACAATATTTTTATCTTTTAAATCATGAAGAGTTATAGAGCTCAACATTCTTGTCTACCCTCGCTATGTGCAAATAGATAATTATAGTCTAAAAGTAAATGTTATTGTAAAATAGGTTGGTAGGATAACACGTTAAGTACGTTGAGGTAATTCAACATATTTTGTTTTATTTCTTGCAAAGCACATAAGAGACCTGAATAATATTTTATTACCTCAAAAAATTATTATAGATTGCAAAATAGTTTAGGAGGTTTGGTGCGTTGAATTAGATTAGACTTATAACATACCTTCTTGTACAATAGAATTTGTGTGTATACATCTCCCATAAATATTTGTGACATCTATATCAAAGATTTTATATTTGAGCTCTTAGCCATGCAAAGAATTTATATTCAATCAATTGCAAGGTATGATGATTCGTGAAGATAATCAAAATGTGTGTTACTGAGTATTTAATTTATACTTACAAAAGATGATGGCTTTTAAGTTTCTCACGTTAAACTTCAAATTAATATGATGAATTTATGTCTAGCAACTCAAAAGATATATATGACCGGTTGATATGTTGAAGGGATCCAGTAAGAAGAAAAACTAAAATAAGAAGAATTTCTAGCCACACATTTTAAATAAGGGAGAGATTTTCAAGGGGAGATGCATGTAATTTAATAGACGCATCTGAAATGTGTGGTTGTGGTTTCTTCTTATCCTTCTCATTTTAATTTTTCTTCTTATTTGATCCTAACTCCGGTTGATATTAATACTTTAATAGGACTCAAAGTATCTCATTTTAATTCATAAACTCAACTTAATAATATGGACTTGAATTATTGAAATCATAAAGATTTGCATTTATATCATATGACTCAATCTTTTAGTAATATAAATTTTAACTCTGTATTTTTGTATGTTTTAATAGTATACAATAAACGTGCACTTTTTAAAATGTTCCATTATATTATGTGTAGTTAAAATATCACCCTTTTGTTATATGAACATGTAGTTTTGTAGTAATATGCTTGCTATAACCCGGTTCATATAAGAGGGCACGGTACAATGCTTTTATCACATGCCATAGGCCCTTTTGGTATATGGCGTCGCCAAACTGCACCCATATTGGCGTCATAGGGGCGTTATCTAATCGAATGCAAGTTCAACAACGAGTGGTTTCTATTTAATTTTTTTCTTTTGAAATCCGAATGCTAGCCAACGGTAGGGTAACGGGAAAAAACACCCTTTTCTCTTCTTATAAATACTCATTTATCTTTCAAACATTCAAACCAAATCACAATTAATCTACAATTTCACATACAATTCAATCCCCTCTTTAAAAAATGAGTAACCAAAACAACAATTGGCTCATGAACAATACATTTCCCCCGTCTTCTTGTCCGCTAATTCGAGTTCCTCATCACCCGCTACACCATTAACCGCCAATTTTATTTCTTCCCAACACATGCACAATATGCTTCCCAACAACCATATTTCCCACAATACTCTTTTACACCACAAAATTTACAAATGAACCAAGATCATTTAAACCAAATGGCTTTATTCCAACTTCAACAACAATACTCATTTCACAACTTTGGAGCTTTCGATAATACTTCACAACCAACACAACCACCACAAATGATGAAATCACCCCAAACAACACAACCACAGTCGCCACAAAAATCACCAACAACTCACTATTACAAACATTACAAACCGAGTCTTCTCCCGTCGGAAAAGGAAAAGTAAGAAAGCCGAGAGAGAAGAAAACGACGTCGATGTACAAATATCCGAGGACCGAAGACTTGGTATGGACCAAAAATTTTAAAGCATTTTGACAAAAAGTTCATAGTAAATACAGCCGTCATGCATCCTTCCAATATACCTAGGATATGATCACGGGAAAGTGGACAACGTTGACATGTGATTGCAACAACTTTGTCGGGATTGTCGCCGGGATTGTCGTCGAATATGAATGTCTTAGTGGTGAAAATGATTCGACGTGGCTAAATATATTTGTTATAAAAAATTCCAAGAAATTTGGAGGTTTGCGTTTATCCACTATGAAGCATCAGATGTCTCGAAAAATTATTCGAAATGGCGTGGTGCCAAAGTCGTTGTTCCCGGAAAACGCGTACGTACGGTTAATGACATTGAAGAACCGAACGATCTATTTCGAAAAGGAGATGATTTGCACATATTAGTTTTTGATAGTCACGCTAATATGTACAATAAGTTAAAGCAGAATATATGCATAGTATAACATATTAATGCACAATATAGAGTGTGTCAATCAAAATATTGAGTGTGCAAATCATTTCTCATTTCGAAATGATCCGCAACCACGTCCTCTTGACAAGCTAAGGCTTTCTAATTAAGAGTAAAAAATGGGACTCTACAACAACGGTGGGATCCTCGTCAAGTAAAGAAGCTTTCAGAAAAATGATCCAAAAAAAGTTGCGACAAAATCGTGTTAAAAAAAAGAGTAGCATGAGAACACCCGGTAGACAAACCTATTATTTTACGTGTTTCAGTAGTCATGTGTATCGTATGCTCTTTCTGTAATTAATGCTTAATATTATTATTGTCTTACATTTACCTGGTTTTACAGTTTTTATTTAATAATGAAGGTTTATTTATATCATTATGATTCATAACGTGCGTCAGTAGAACATTATAATTTCAGCGAGACAATGGACAAAAAGCATTTTTGTTATCGTTATCGACAAATTTACAACTGTTTTAGGAAAGAGAGTTTTATGAAAAAAATATATGTTAAGACTTTCATACTAATATTCACGATAGTTATATATATATACTTCATGACAAGTAAATGAACGAGGTTTTCTTTGTTTATATATGTTATCCGGAAGAGCAAACATTAATTACTCAAATGTACACGACCTCATCTGGTTTATCTCGAGACTGTTTTGTATTGTGTAAAAATATACACATCTAACGAAATTTGAAAATTTGACATCTTGTGTAAAAAAATCGAAAACTTTACCATTAGACCGTTTGGGGGTGGGTTATATACTATCAGGCCACCTTTACCTTGTCTATAAAACCAACAAACTTTTTTTAGTGTAACTTCATTAGAATTATTTTACAACTTTGTTTAGTATTCCACAAAAGGTGTAAATTGACAGGAACACCCTGACTCCGGATGCCTTTTGGCAGCAGCCATTGTCCATCCCACAAGGAATAGCTCCGGCAACTCTCCTGACCTAATGGAGCACCAACTGGAGTGAGCACGAGCCAAGACTCGGACCCCTAAGCTCTTATTCCACACAACTTTGTTTAGTATAATTACAGTAGAATTATCTAGGTATCAAGTTTCTTTATAGTTTAGTGTATACTTAATTTTTTCCGAAGTGCAAGTAGTAGTAGGAGCTAGCCAACAATGATCCTCGATGATGACAACCTTGATGATAATATTTATTCAGTACTTAAATATCTAAAACATTAGATAGGAAGATAAAAAAGTCATCAAATTAAATAAACAAATGGCAAATTAAGTATAAACTAGAGAAGTCACGATCATGGCGTTCAAAATATGATGCAAACCATTGATATCAACTACTAGTAGTGATAGCGTATGTCATATTTTTCTTGATAAAAACAAAATAGTGTTTCAACTTGTATCAATGTTTCTTGCTTTAACAGTCATTCCATTTATTATTTTAATTCGTAATCTTTTTAAAGGTCTATTATACAAATTTTTTTGAGTTTTTAATGCTAATATAATAAACCCGAGCTGCATAAAAGAAGGATTATCATGCGCGGGTTTAATACTTTGATAAGCAAATCATAACTCTTGGATCGTGCAGGCTTTAAATGAAAAAGATGCACCAATAATTAAATACTAGACGAGTATGTGAATAGCAATGAGATTTTATAGCGACAGATCGTTTTATGTTTAAAAATAAAGTTTATGGGTTATAAACGAAAAATAATAAAAGTTTGAAGATTTAGGGATTAAACATAATGTTTTGAAACCCGGTTCGACCCGGGTGGCTCAAGCAGTTGAACCGTTCTGGTCGAAAAACGAGTCGATTTAAATCGAGTTAACTCGACAGGTTGGGTCAAAAACGGGTCAAATTAAACCGGGTCAACCCGGTTTTCGATATGTATTAATAGTTTCCTTTTTAAATATATGTTTTCAACATTTCCTTTTTTAGTTTCAATTTTTTTTCCTTTATATATAGTATAGCAGGGTACCCGCGCGTTGCGGCGGCGGGTACCCTGTGACGATTACCCGGAGAAATAACTCTCGATGAGAACTGATTCACCAGTTTGTATCGGTTTCAACGGAGTCTCTCTGGTTCATTTTCGGATGGCTTTTATTGGTTAGCGGAACCGGTGGCGACGCCGGTTCCCAGTTGAACCCGTTGGTCCGGTCCGATTTTCAAAACTATATGTACCATCAACTTGTTAGATTGTATGAAGCTTTGTGTGTTTTATTAATTTGTATAATGTGTATAATAACATGTATTTTTCATTTTTTAAGGTGTTTTAAAAATAATATTAATTAGTGTGTTTAATTATTGAATATTTTGAATTATGTTGTAGCTTGTTTAAATTGAACATTGAAAAATTTTATTGTACTTTTAGTAAGAGGTCTTTTAATTGGTTGTTTTTACTTTGGTAGATATGCTTTTAATTGGTTGTACAATGTAAATAAATTATTGTACTTTTAAATAATTATGTGTTTTAATAAGAGTATTAATTACACCATACATTTATCTCACATTTGACTTTCAACATTTTACTTTTCAAGGTTTAACCGTTTTTCTTTTATATGTAGTATAGACTAGGCGAGTACTCGCGCCTAGCGGCAGCGATATATTGTGATAAGTGTTTCGTATAACGTTCAAAATAAAACGTGAAAAGATCAAAATTTAATTGCAAACGGTTGTAACATGTGATAATTCAACTCTAAAAAAATTCTTAACATGTATCAAACGACATATAAAAATATTTAGTGAGACTGAAAAGAAAACATTACATCAATTATGAGATACTAACTAACAATGCACGTTACACGTCGCGTAAAACTTCTTGGTAGACGACATTTGAGGTGTTGACTCCTTTTTTACCTAATTCTTTGCCTGACTTCACTAATAACTTTGTAGTTCTATTCCACAAATGCGCAAAGAAAGTGATCAATTGCTTATCCTTTGAATAGATGATCTTGAGTTTCTCATGATTAGAAAAATAAAAGAGAAACTTGTATTATTTAGATCGGTATCCTTTGAATGTATGAACAAACAACAAAAGAGGCAAACTTGAAGTATGGGGACATAAACTTTAGGCGTGAGAAATCCGTGTTTTGGGCAAAGCAACATCATCCACAGTAACATGAACATCTTCATGTTTACAAAAAAAAACAAAAAATAAAATAAAAAAACAAACAAAAAAGCACTTTAGCCACAAAAAAATATAAATAATTTAGAATCATTAATCACATCAAAACTACCTTGATATCATATTTGAGTAGAAGCTACCCCAATAGTTAAACATGAAATGAAAGAAAAAGATAGTACACCTCCGATTAGTTTGTAACCAAACAAAATTCAATAATGTGATTTAACACTCAATATATCTTAATCCATAAAAGATTCAAATATGCATTATGATGCAGGTTTTATTGACCAGGTCTTAATATTTATAGTGTCTCGCTATACCTATTGTCTACCCTAATGCACTAACGGGCAGTGTACCCGGTCGTGTGTAGTGTAGTAAATGGTAAAGCCGAGGTCGTCCCAAGAGCTATGTGTGTCGGATAATTACTAAGTCTAATTGTCACAGAATATTAATGGTTTGATAGGGTTTTAATTAATTAAACTACTAATGCAGAAAATAAAATAAAAGCAAATAATTGTGTGAAGGGAAATCAGTAGAGGAATAGTGGTGCTAACCTAGTTAATCCTCCTAGCTAGTTATGTCTACGTCTACCTACTTCCAATTACTTCAGGTGGGGTCAAATTCGAGAGGACATCATTTGGTCAATTCGCCCTAACCTATCAGCAAAGATGCTACCACAGGAGAAATCAGGCGCACCGTCATAAGTCCTGTTGTTCCTGGTCCCCTAAGCCGAGTCATTAAGTACCGCTACATGCTAGATTCTAAATAGTGAGTACCCGACCGTTAGGAACTTAGACACTACACCCCCAATTCTTAAGTTCATCCAAACGATAGGTGATCAGTTGGTCAACTCGCACAAGTAGAAAGGGTCGTCAGTTGGTCATATCTTACACTTCCCGTCTCAGTCCGCTCACCTAGGGTCAGTTGGTCATATCTCCTAGGCAATTGGCCTCTATCGCCATTCAAAACTACCGAACCAGGGGTGACTACCAAAGAACTATGCATGCATACACTTAGAAATAATTGTACGGAAGTAAAGGTAAACGTAAACAAAACAATTAAGGAATCATAACTAGGCTAGCACCAAAGGGTGCTTAGCCGCTCATATTAATCATGCAAATCAATTCAATATTCAAAGGTACGAAATACATGAATTGAAAGTAAAAGAAATAATAAACGCTAAAGCTTATCGTAATTGTGTGACTTCTCCCTTGGAAACAGCTCCGTATGCTTCCCTAGACCTCCCTTGAGCCTTTTCCCACGTTCTCAGAGTGTTGTGTGTGGAATGGGATGATTTGAAATGCTGAAATTCGTGGGGTATTTATAAGCCAGGTCTGGGTTACGGCATAACCAATAGAGGAGTTACGCCGTAACCTTCTATTTCTCCGTAAATGCACTAGATCTGCTAGTTACGGCTTAACCTTATAAGTGGTTACGCCGTAGTCTTCAATAAACTCGGTTACGTCGTAAGTGATGCAGTAGTTACGGCGTAAGTATCAGCGGCGTGGAACCTCTTTTGACCTAATGGAGTTACGTCGTAACATTTGGGAAGAATTACGCCGTAACCTTTTGATAAGTTGGACTTCTGGGTCACGAAATAGTTACGGCGTAATGTGAGAGACGAGTTACGCCGTAACTTCTTCAGAATAAGCATACTGTGATAAATCTTTAGTAATGTTTCCATTTCCGCATCTCTTTAGCTCCAATGCTCGCAATTTACCTGAAAGTGGAAAACAATGGAAAACAAGCGTAAATCCATATAAATGACATAAATAACGAACATTATTGGGGGAAATTGACACTTAATATTCAAGACTATTTGATGTTATCAAATATCCCCCTACTTGAACTCTACTTGCCCTCAAGTAGACCTTATTAGATAGATTCCTAAAAAGATATCTCCCAAAACCTGGAAAATATGAGTTTAAAAATCCCTTATGCTAGAATAAAACAAAGCCGAACACCTCACGAAAAGGGAACAAACACTTAAACCTCTCAACTATTCTAAGTGTCAATTTCGGGGTGATCACTCAATCGCACAGTCATAGCATGTATTCTATCATAAGCTTGGCGGTTACACAAATCTCCACCACTAGAGTTAAGGGCTAAACAATTCTCGAAGGCAATATGGGTAGACACGACAAAGGTTAAGGGGTGACTCGTCATTACTAACATGTCACGGCGAAGTGGAAAAAATCAATGATACATGACCAAATCCATGGCCAAGACACCAAAGATTGCTCGATGCATCACCTAGACATGCTTCATGACTAAAGGGTAGGATAAGACATGGGATATATAATTGGTGTACAATGAAAAACAAGCAGGTAGTCTATATCTATAACTAAGTCATCACCACTTACCGTCCGCCCAAAGTTCAAACTTAGAAGTCTAGAGACCGGATCATGAAATGCAAGGTAGATGTGTCATTAGAGGACGTCGTGATGGGCACACTACCTTTTCTTCTTCAGTTGGTATAACTCCAACTCCAATCTTCAATGTGACCGAGGTGGCCTCCTCGATACTAAACAATAAAGCTCATACAATAGTGCTTATAACATCGCACTTTACATAAATCAATCAATTTTTTTTATTTTTTTTTCGAATCACAATTTTTTTTTGAACATAACATAATAACATAACATCCCCCCACTTGAGATGAACAATGGGAATTCGGGTGGTCTTCAATGATCTTCATAATTGTTGTCGATGAAAGCGTGATTTTCAAACCTTTCCACTCGAACCTTGAATTTAGGCAAATGATGACTTCTCAATTACAAATAAAGACTACAGGGTAGGCTAAGGTGTAAGGGTGTAACGAAACAATATATTGGGTTGACAAAATGAAAGGAATGGCTCAGAAGGGTGTATAAAGGGGTATCTTGCACTAAAGGGGAGTGCAACAAAAGGGTTTCACATGGGGGTCGAAAAGTCGAGGTGACTAATCGATAGACTCACTGTTAGCCCATATGTTTGTAGTATATGTATGTAACGGGCCAAGCCCGATTCTAGAATACTCATTGTTGTAGTATATATATATGTATCTCGTATCAATGGAAATCAATCAATCAGTTTTACAATCAACATGGTATCACGAGCCATTACACATTCCTAAAATTACCACGCTTATTTCCTAATCCCTTAACCCCGCTCCTCTCCATCTGTAACTTTTTTTTCCCTCTCAAAACGCTAATCGATTAGTATTATCAGTGTTGGTGATTCGTGTTTAGTCACAAATCCTCACTGTTGCTTTGTTACTTGTGTTCAGTCACAAGTCTTGCTGCTTTGTTTTGTTGCACGTCCAACCTATCATATACGTACCATCCATCATAACCACATACAAACCCTAAAACACCCAACTCTATACCTTACTGTCTAAACCACACAATGACTGGATCTGAAACTGCAGTGGTACCTCTATCCGAAAAACTCTCTCAAGTGACTCACCATCACCTCCACACACGGGTTCCCGTCAAACTTGAGTTTGACGATTGGAACTATGCATCTTGGCAATACTTCTTTGAGCAGTTATGTGACACTTATGATGTAACCAAGTTCATCCATGGCACAACCACTAGCACACCCGCGCCTTTTACACCCGAAGAACAGAAGATTGATAAAATAATCACTTCATGGATCTTTTCGACCCTCTCTGATCCTCTTCAAAAGAGATTGGTTAATGCACGACCTAAATCCGCAAAGGAGGCTTGGGACTTTATTAAAAATCTCGTTAAGGACAACAAGAGGTCACGAACCTCGGCTTTGAAGACGGAACTACGGTCCATAAAGCTTGGATCGTTAACCATGGAGGCATACTTTCAAAAAATCGAGTCTATCATAACCATACTTACTAGCCTCGACTCCCCTGTTTCGGATGAAGATGTTGTTCATTATGCCCTTGACGGCCTTCCGGATACATATAACCAGGATTGTGGGTATATGCACTACAAAGACACCTTTCCAGACTTCAAGTCGGCACGCTCTATGCTTGTCACCGAGGAGATGCGGTTAAAATCTAAAGCAAGTGCCCAACCTGTGGACTTGTCGTCTTCTTCTCCCCTAGTGCTTTTGACGGAAAAAAGTAACAATCGACATCCCTCTAATCCACAACTAAAGTCTATAAATCCATGTATAAACTATGTTAGAGGGTCATGTCGTTATGGTGCGGGATGCAAGTTTGTTCATGACTCAAATTATAAACCTTTGCGAGGTACGGGTGAAACTAGGGACCATGCATATACTGAGGAAACAATTGTTCAAATTTTGAACAGATTAGGAATAACCCCTTCAACCACTGGTACAACCACATCCCCTAAACCCTCTCCCGTTGGGCCCTCAGCAAATGTTAGCACTCACACTCCAACTCCTTATTACCTTAGCCCCAGCCCAACCTTACAACCACCCCTGGATTCGGTCCACTTCAGGCCACTGCCCACCATACATACCCGACCCAACCTTATGCCTACCCACTACCACTTATGCCCCATCCAACTCCACCAGGTCACGCACCTACATCAGCCAACACACTACCACAGGCCCTCGCACCACAAGACAGCCCATCCGCACCCCCAGTTATTGTTCCTCAGGATGTTTCTAGTACCCCGGGACACGCGACACTCTTACCTCATGCTTTCACCACCGGAACTCTCCAAGACCCGAATAATGGTGGATGGAATATGGATACAGGTGCGAGTTTACATCTTAACTCATCCGTTAATAGTCTTAGCAATATTTTTAATATGTGTATGTATCCGTTCGTCTCGGTTGGTGACTGGCATTCCATTCCCGTCACCAATACCGGTCATAGCATTTTGCCAACTCCTAATCGACCTCTCCACTTAAATAATGTTCTTATTACTCCCCATATTGTCAAAAATTTAATATCTGTTCGTCAATTTGTTCGCGATAATAAATGCACTGTTGAATTTGATCCCTTTGGTTTTCTGGTTAAGGATTTCATGACGCGGCGGGTTCTTCTCCGATGTGATAGCACCGGGGACCTTTATCCTGTCACAGCTCCGTCTCCTGTTCCTCAAGCTTTCCTTATCAGTCAACACACGTGGCATCAGCGTCTTGGACATCCAGGAAGCGAAGTGCTACGCCGTCTTGTTTCAAATAATTTTATCTCATGTAATAAGGACAAGCCTCCCGTGCTTTGCCATGCTTGTCAGCTTTGCAAACACGTTAGACTTCCATTTTCTAGTTCAAATATTGTGGTTAATGCTTGTTTTGACATTATTCACTCGGATGTGTGGACTTCCCCAGTCCCTAGTCTTTCAGGGTTCAAATATTATGTTTTATTTTTGGATCATTATTCTCACTTTGTTTGGGTTTATCCATTGATTAACAAATCTGATGTGTTGTCTAAATTTGTTCTATTTCGTAATTATGTTCACACTCAATTTCAGTGTGAAATTCGGTCATTTCAGTGTGATCATGGCGGGTGAGTTTGACAACCGTACCCTTCATAAACTATTTTCTGACAATGGCATTCAGTTTCGCTTCTCATGCCCCAAAACATCCCAACAAAATGGCAAATCCGAACGAATGATTCGAACCATCAATAATCTTATTCGGACTTTGCTATTTCAAGCCAACCTTCCACCCACCTTCTAGGTTGAAGCCCTAAATATGGCTGTTCACCTACTACATATATTGCCCTCCACTGCTATCCCCAATGACATACCCTATACCAAATTATTTGGCCAAACTCCAGATTACAGCCTCTTACGCACCTTTGGCTGCTTATGTTACCCCCACCTTGAACCTCACCACAAACTTGAACCACACGCAACACCCTCAATCTACTTGGGACAAGCCTCACATCACCGCGGCTATCACTGCCTCGACTTAAACACCAACAAAATTATACTTTCCTGACACGTCACATTTGATGAGACTGTTTTTCCCTATGGCACCATAAAACCCACATCCGCACCACAATATAACTTCTTAGATGATTCCCCTGATATAAACCCAACTTTTAGTCCCTCACCTCCACCCACCCAAACTCCTGCGCAGTTTCACACACTTGATCCACCCACCGCCACATCCCCAACTATTATCCCTGACCCTCCCCACAACCCAAACCCTGTGTCAACTCATTCCATGGTCACACAATTTTGTTTTGGGACTAATCGTCCCACTGTGCGTCCCAACATTCTTGTCTCTTCAATTTCTCCTTTACCTAAATCATATCGTGACACCGTCAATGACACAAATTGGCAAAATGCTATGCGTGACGAATATACTGCGCTTATTAAAAATGGAACTTGGACTCTGGTACCTCGACCTGCTGACACCAACATTATCCGTTGTGTGGCTTTTTCGTCATAAGTTTTTGGCTGATGGCACTCTTAGTCGCTAAAAGGCTCGCCTTGTGGCGAATGGCAGTAACCAGGTTGATGGGGTTGAAGTAGATGAGACATTTAGTCCGGTAGTTAAACCGGGCACTATTCGGACTGTTCTGAGCTTAGCTGCTTCTCGACACTGGCCAATTCACCAGCTGGATGTCGAGAATGCTTTTCTGCATGGTGACTTATCTGAGACTGTTTATATGTATCAGCCTCCGGGATTCAGAGATTCAGTACACGCTGATTATGTCTGTCTATTACAGCGCTCTCTGTATGGCCTCAAACAGGCGCCTAGAGCTTGGTTTCATCGTTTTGCCTCTTACATCACTCGCACTGGATTTTCTCATAGCCGATGTGACTCATCTCTTTTTATCTACAGGAAGGGGACATATACGGCTTACCTATTACTATATGTAGATGACATTGTTCTCACTGCCTCTTCTGACACACAGTTACAGAAGATTATTCACGCGCTGCACCAGGAGTTCTCCATGACAGACCTTGGTCCACTTAATTATTTTTTGGGCATTTTAGTTACTCGCGATTCTTCTGGATTGTTCTTATCCCAGAAGAAATATGCTATGCAAGTTTTGGAGAGAGCTCACATGTTATCTTGTAACCCTTGTCGGACTCCTGTTGATACTGAATCCAAACTAGGAGATGATGGTGATCCGGTTTCTGATCCGACCGTATATCGGAGTCTTGCAGGTTCATTACAGTATCTCACATTTACCAGGCCAGATATAACCTATGCAGTTCAGCAGGTTTGTTTACACATGCACGATCCTAGGGAGCCACATTTCTCTGCTCTCAAACGGATCTTGCGCTATGTTCGGGGTACTTTGGATCATGGCCTATAGTTATTTTCCACCTCTACTACAGACTTGGTTTCCTATTCTGATGCTGATTGGGCTGGTTTCCCCACCACTCGCAGGTCCACCTCTGGTTATTGTATTTTTCTAGGCAACATCTTACTTTCCTGGTCCTCCAAGCGCCAACCAACGCTTTTTCATTCCAGTGCAGAGGCCGAGTATCGTGGTGTTGCTAATGCGGTGGCCGAGACTTGTTGGTTACGAAACTTGCTTCGTGAACTACACACTCCATTATCTTCCGCTACTTTTGTATAATGTGATAATGTCAGTGCAGTCTACTTGTCGTGTAATCCAGTTCAACATCAACGTACGAAGCACATTGTGACACATGGTAAATTTTCACCAAAATTTAACTAATAAATGATGATTTATTTTTACTAAGCCAAGTCATTAAGCATGCATAAGCTTTGCCTGATCATTTGAGTAGTTAACTCGCATACAGTAGATAACTGCATCACTTTTGCATTCATATCATTTTATGAATATTTCATTTTTGTCTTATGATTTAAATTGTAAGACGAGAGGTTATCTCGTTTTCCCCAGTGGCCGACACTGCACGCGTACCGACACTATGATAAGGGCAAACAAAGCAAATAATAAACTCTCGTAATGGAAAAGATTACAAAAATAATAATATTTCCGAAGCATATCTATAAGACACAACATCATAAAAATTATCGAACGATAATACATCAGTCACGGTTTCAACTCACGAGATACAAACATATTTAGCACAACCCTAACCTTTGAATTTACAACACTTACTAAGTAAAACTTATCATAAATAAACTTTACAAATTTAACATACTTACATTTCTTGACTAATCTACTCACATCTTAAATAAAATGTACAAGTTTAATAATTGGAGAAAGAGTAAAATGTGGACATTATTCTCCTCTTCCTTTTCTTGTTTTAGCCGCCCTCCCCACCTCCAATATATTTTGTCGTGTAACATACTCACCCACCCCACATGTTTTCTTCCCCAAAAAGAGTTGACAACAAACTCTTATCTCCTCCACAAGACATATTCTTGCCTATACCTGCTATCCTCCTATTTCGTATAGGTCAACGCAAAACCACAAAGAAAGGTCTAAAAATGGAGACTGGGAGAGACACTTTCATCATACCATTTCAATATTGTCACTTTGGTGTTTGTTTTTGTCCTCTCCAACACCACGCCGCCCCATAGACTAGGAAGAGAGCTCAAAGATGGAGTCATGAGATTGGTTATGAGTTTTGATCGAGGGAGACATTTCCCAGGAATAGATGCTTCCTTCTTCCCATGCCAAAAGTCATGGCAAAGACTTTCTCCTTTGATTCTTTTTATGCTACTCGAGGGGTTGAAGACACACACAAATCCAATCTCAAACTCACCACAAGAATATTGCTCCTGAAGGTGTTGGGTTAAACTACTTGCTCAAGATCGGTTAGGATTCGATTTGTGTGGGGACTCTCGAGTTAGCTTCCATTTTCAACATCTCAAATCTCGTTTTGATAAGGTTTAACTTTTCTCTTCTTATGAAATTTTGTTGTATTTAAAACCTTGAATGAAGAGATGTTAAGTTTTGATGCCCTGTATTTGTTTGTTTCTCATGGCGTTATGTTATTTACCATCAATCCCTTAGTGATAAATTGTTGATTGATTCGAATATAAATTCATTTCGAGACTCGTGGTATCCACAGTCGACACTTATGTTGTTCACCTTGGTTTAATATGAAATATGTGCTAAAGAAATCACCCTCCTTTGTCGTTATAAGTTGTTCGAAAACTTGTGTTAATAAGTTAATCAAGTAAACCAGGGTCATGTCGACCCGAGTACATAATAGTGTAAGCCTTGTGTTACCCGTCGAGCCTGCTTCATCCTTAGTATGTCTGACAAATGATGAGGTCGCGGTAGTACCGCAACGTAGGTGTCATGCTTAGACTAATGTGATAGGGATGTTGCGTATGAGACTTGGGATAAAATGAGCCTAATGTTTCTTTCCACTAGGTGATAAGTGTTTGTTAGGATCGACCCACTACGGATCCGCCACTATAGTGAGTTAGTCTTTGAGGTTGACGTATAGGTCTTGGCAAAACAAACTCCATGTCCCGACTCGTGACATTAACAAACCTCTAGTTTGATCTTTATGTTACCCTAGCACCACATTTCAAATTCATTTCTTCCACCATATTAATGGTCACATTTGGTTGAGCCTTTTACTCGAGTAGATTGTATTTGTATAGTATGTCGTTTAGCCGCTGAGCAACCACGGGGTCTGGATTCGAAATCAAGCCACGTTGTGTCAATCTGAAAAGTGTTTAGCTACTTTCCTGGTGTCAAAGTTAGTGCCCTGGTACTCAAGATTGGATAGTATATTTTGCTACTAAAACTTGTAACAAAGGAAAATTTGTTTCCCTGTACTACTTGGGCCGCAGCCCAGCTCAAACATCCCAACAAAAATTCCTTACACTATCATTCGGCCAAACCAAACTCTCACATGTATTGCATGTCGGGCCTAGGCCCAAGCATGGTGCCCTGTTGCATGTCAATTCCGGGCCTCAGCCCATAATAATTCAGGGGTGCGTTTGATAGTCCAAACAAAACAACAACGTAAAACTGGTAACATAAAATGGAAAATTATTATAGATATAAACTCGTCTACGACATATTCGAGCCTTCTAACTTAGACATACACACATATGCAACGTCAAATAAACAAAAGGGTAATGTGATGATACAATGAAACAAATGTTTTTCCAACATAGTCTACGTAATAAATTTTTACCTCAAAGTCAACATTTAACGTGACCGAGTAAACATATATATGTCAAGGGATCTATTAGTAGAAAAGCATGTATCTTAGGAGCAATTTTTGACAAACAAATAAAGACCACTATATCATTTGATATATATTAAATTTGAAAGTCTTCGAATTTAACTCAAGTATTTTCTAAATACAATTAGAAAATAAATCAATTATATATAAATGATTTTGACAATATCATTTTGTGTCAACTTAAATAAGTGTATATACATTTATATACTTACTAGTGTAAGATTGTAAGTATTTGTTTTAAAAATCAAACTTTGGATATTAAACCATTATAGTGTCAACATGAAAAGTATATATATACTTTCGTATACTTACTAGTAAAACCATAAAATCATTTTTACATCTAAAATTTTAGTTTTATTTCAATTATAAAACAATTGAACTATTTTAAGTAAGGAATACTTAAAACAATGAACTAAATATTGCCCTCCTTATCTAGGTCGCGTGTCGGTGCCGTTTCACAACAAACACTAAATCCCGCTTTTGGATTGCATTTTGCTAAGGTGAGTCTCATAGCCCCTCTTTTACTTGATAAACTGTTTTATACTTTTGGGGTAAGAAAATATGCAAAACCTTTTTATGGACCTAAACTATTGCATGATTACTATTACGTGGTTTAGCCTAAGCCCTTATGTCCCTAGAGAAACCTTTTCATGAACCGTCAATTCCCCATTGGGAAGCGCGAATGTTATAAATAAATCTATTGAGGGTGACTCCTCCGTTCGGTTGGCCATGCTTAGGCCAAGGCGAAACGTATACCATGTCGGAATCGAGTGTTGAGGGACAAAACACTCGCTATGGGCCCTATATTGTATGATATCTGTTAGCATACAGGAACTGTCGTAGTATCGGTTGCATGAACTTAGAGCTAACGTAATAGACATTCATCCATATAACATTATATTCGTTGTAATGGTTATATGACTTTGCTTTGGTCCAAACTTAATGTTTTAACTTAAACCTATGAACTCACCAGCTTTTAGCTGACCTTTTTAGCATATTTTTCTCAGGTACTTAAGTTATGTGTCATGGAGGCAAGGCAAGAAGCGGGTTAATGGTTGTAGTAGTATTAAAGAAGTGTTTTTACACAAACTGATGTTTTTAAATTGGGACCACTGAACTTATGGGATGTGCCCATTTATTTAAACTATGTTGAAAGACAATGTTTTAAAACTATTTTATGAAATCAAACGGAGTATGTATTCCGTTCTTTATTACTTGTGTTGTGATCACCAATTTCGTAACGCTCCCAAATAACACGTATGCTTCCGCTAAACAAATTTGGGGGTGTTACAGATTGGCATCAGAGCCAAGGTTATAGAGAACTTGGTACATATAAATCCTAAACTATAACCACTTTTTACAAAAACATCATACTACGACCTTCAGTTGCCGCTTGCCTTACTTGCCATACTACTTAGAATTCATTTAAATAGGATTTCATGTTTTATTTCCTTTTTACTAGTGCACTATTTCATATCCATCATGAGTACTTTTCTACATACTTACACATATGCACCGTCTTGTCACAGACCATGCCTTCACCAGCCTTCCCTCATGATGTTCAGGAGGACATCCTACTTGCTCACTCACCTACCATCCATCAGCTTGCACACATGGCCACTGACCCTTACATTCAGGCCACTCTAGCAGCTCAGCCAGTTATTGCACCTACTCCATCTGTACCGACCCTTACCACCACTCCATCAGCTTTGTTGACACGCAGGCGGAAACCCTGTATGATCGTGAGAGTACCTGGATATAGAGAGCGGTATTCATTCATGCCTGCACTAGCTTCTCGGATGACCCGCGCTGCCTACATGGGTCCTCTTACTACTTCAGAGTCACTGACACCATCATCCACTGAGTCACCAACTCACCAAAGACTCAGGAGGACTACTGATTCCTACTCAGATGAAGACCCGAAAGAAGATCCGGAAGAGGATCCTGAGGAGGAGCTACCAGAGCCTATGCCAACTGAGAGTGTCCCTGGACATGTTAGCACATCAGCAGATATAGATACACTGGGTCTGGAGATTGTCCAGAGTATTCGAGAGATAGGACAGAGCTCCAGGATGGCTCAGAGGTTGGGCGAGGACATGGATATTGATGCACCGTTTGGATTGGGACAGAGAGCTGCTTTCCTCCGTAGCCAGGAGGAGAGTGATGAGGTTGCTTGGAGAGATATTGGTTGTGTGGTTAGTTTTGTACCACATATCGCGAGTCCGAGCTACAGTCCATAATCACCTTCATTCATACCATCTGCATCAGACATGGAGCGCCTTGCTCACGCCACTAGACAACTCGAGACTATTGAGGTAGCTGCATCGATTGAGGCACAGCCAGTGCCAGACCCATCGGGATCTTCAGATGATGAGCTGACTCTCACTGAGAGAATACTTATTCAGTTGGGTTCTCATGAGACCTTGCCAGGGGTCCATACTGATCAGCTAGAGAGAGTCGATCCAGCACGCTTGCAAGCTTGCGAGCAGCATGTTGAGGGTTTAGACTGAGTCACTGATGTGTTGTTTGAGAGCATGGAGCTCGAAAGACAGGAGAGGATTCGATTGAGTTACAGGTTTGAGGCTCAGGTTGAGGACGTTAGAGAGTTGGACAACAGGACACGAGCGTTGGGCAGAGGTCAAACCCGGATGCACGGTCGACTTGAAGAGTTAGAGCGTATCCAGTGGATGGCTAGAGATACTGCTAGAGAGGAGTGGCAGAGGACCACAGGTTTGGAGTCTATGCTGGCCTCTCAGATGAGGCGTATCGCGAGTTTGGAGGATACACAGCGAGAGTTAGTTGCTACCATCGAGTGACTACGTACCGATCGTGGACATCCTTAGATCCTATTGCATGATGTATTACACTAAACTGGATTATAACAGTTAGTGTTAGTTATGACTCTTGTGTTTCCGTTGTATTTCCGTTGTACTTTCGTTGTATTTCCGTTGTATTCCATCTAGTATCTCATCATGTACTTTAGGAACCTTGTAACCGAAGTTCTATCTATGACAAACTTATTTTCCCTATCCAATTGTCTTTTCTTTCATAGATCGCTCATATGATCTATCTGCGATAGTTACACTATTATCTGGCGCTTACCTTGTTTAAAAGGTTCTATAGCTCTCATTGCCTTTCTTAATGCAGAAATGCCGCCAAAACGAAGATCAAACCGCACCAATCCTGGTGGAGCTTCCAATGCTCCTATTCCAGCGAGAGTTACTCGCAACCGAGCTGCAAACACTGCGATTCCAAACAGAGTCACACACGATCAGACTGCCGAAGCCACTACTCCTGCTAGAGTTACTCCAATTCAACCTACCATGAATCAAGCTATGATAGACCAGCTAGTCAATGAACGAGTGAATGCCGCTTTGGCTGCAGCAAACCACTCGTCTACTAATGCTGGAACTTCGAGACCACCTACCCATAGCCACACTTGTACCTATCAAGACTTTTGTAAGACCATGACTGGAAGATTTAGTGGAACCGAAGGAGCTGTCGGTCTGACCAGATGGATCGAGAAGCTCGAGACTGTGTTCCGAATCTGTAACTGTGAGGAAGAGTCTAAGGTTAAGTACGCATCATTCACTTTCACGGATGCTGCCTTGACTTGGTGGAACAACTTCTTGAAATCTGCAAGCATAGATGTTGCCTATGCCATGCCCTGGGAAAGCTTCAAGGAGATGGTACTTCGAAAGTACTGTCCTCGTAATGAGATCAAGAAACTCGAGCATGAGTTTTGGAACCTCAAGGTTCAAGGCACAAACATGGCTGCTTATAACCAGCGTTTTCAAGAGCTAGCCTTATTGTGTCCTGAAATGGTTCCCACTGAGACCCGAATGTTGGAGAGATACATCGGAGGACTGCCCCAACCTATCAAGGGCAATGTCACCACTTCTAAGGCTGTCGATCTCCATGAAACTATCGAAATAGCCAACAAACTCATAGACCAAGTGATTGAGGATTCCATGGACAAAGTGGTCGACAATAAGAGGAAATGGGACGACCACTCACGAAGCTACAACAACCATGGATATCGTGGTAACAACAATGGAAACAACAGCAACAATCAGAACAAAAGGCAAAATGTTGCCAGAGCTTATGCAGCTGGGATTGGAGAAAACAAACCGTACGTAGGGACTTCACCACTGTGTAACCGATGCACACTGCATCACAAGGGTCAATGTACAGTCAAGTGCCGTAACTGTCATAAAATCGGACACTTGACCAGAAATTGCAGGTCCAAGTCATTGGCTATGGTTCAGACAGCACCAGCTCAGGACCCAAAAGCTGCCATAACTTGCTTTGGTTGTGGTGAGAAAAGGCATTATAAGAATGAATGCCGAAAGACCAGAAACCAAGGAAATGGAGGAAATCAAGGAAACCGAGGAAATCCAGGAAGCCAAGGAAATGGCAGGATTCAGGGAAATGTTGGACAGTCGAGTAACCAGGGAAATGGCGAAGGAGCTCATGGAAGAGTCTATGTTGTGACCAAAATGGAGGCTCAGGAAGACCCGAATGTTGTGACGGGTACGTTCCTTATAAATAACCGTTATGCATCCATATTGTTTGATACGGGAGCCGATAGGAGTTTTGTTTCTAATGCATTTAGTCCACTACTCGATATTGCTCCAACTGCATTAGGCAATGCATACAATGTGGAACTAGCTAATGGTAACGTAGAAAGGGTAGATACCATCATAAGAGGTTGCACCCTGAACCTATTAAACCACCCATTCAATATCGACTTAATACCAGTAGAATTGGGTAGTTTCAACGTCATCATCGGGATGGATTGGTTATCAAAATACCATGCTGCCATCATTTGTGACGAGAAGCTCGTCCAAGTGCCCTATGGAGATGAATTCCTAACAGTAGAGGGATACAGAAGTGATAGAAGGAATGCGTCAAGACTGCATGTCATTTCCTGTACCAAGGTGTTGAGGTGTATCGAGGAAGGATGTCACATCTTCCTAGCGCAAGTCACCGGAAAAGACGAAACAGAAACAGAAGAAAAACGTCTCGAGGACGTGCCAATAGTGAGAGAATTTCCTGAGGTCTTTCCTGAAGACTTACCAGGACTTCCGCCAGCCTGACAGGTTGAATTTCATATCGATTTAGTGCCTGGTGCCTCACCTGTGGCAAGAGCACCTTATCGATTAGCTCCAACGGAACTCCAGGAGTTATCAAACCAGTTGTCGGAACTTGCGGAAAAAGGGTTCATTAGACCAAGCTCATCACCATGGGGAGCACCAGTCCTGTTTGTTAAGAAGAAGGACAGAACTTTCAGGATGTGCATCGACTATCGTGAGTTGAATAAACTAACCATTAAGAACCGTTACCCACTCCCAAGGATCGATGACTTATTCGATCAACTGCAAGGTTCGAGTGTTTATTCAAAAATTGACTTAAGGTCCAGATACCATCAACTAAGAGTTCGAGAAGAAGATATTCCCAAAACCGCCTTCAGAACTCGTTACGGACATTACGAGTTCTAAGTCATGCCTTTTGGGTTAACTAATGCACCAGCTGTGTTCATGGACCTTATGAACCGAGTGTGTAAACCCTACCTGGATAAATTTGTGATTGTCTTCATTGACGATATTCTAATTTATTCCAAGAGTGTGAAGGAACACGAAGAACATCTTAGATTGATCATGGAATTGCTAAAGAAGGAGGAACTGTATGCTAAGTTCTCGAAGTGTGAATTTTGGATATCAACTGTGCAATTCCTAGGTCATGTGATCGACAGTCAGGGTATTCATGTAGATCCCGCTAAGATCGAGTCAATAAAAGATTGGGCGACACCCATAACTCCTACTGAAATTCGTCAATTCTTAGGACTCGCTGGATACTACAGAAGATTCATTGAAGGTTTCTCAAAGATTGCCAAATCTTTAACCAAACTAACCCAGAAAAACACCAAGTTTGACTGGGGAGAAAAACAAGAAGAAGCTTTTCAACTCCTTAAAGAAAAGTTGTGTAGTGCACCTATCTTGGCCTTACCCGAGGGTAGTGAAGACTTTGTTGTTTATTGCGATGCTTCACACAAGGGGCTAGGAGCGGTGTTAATGCAAAGAGAGAAGGTGATAGCATATGCCTCTCGCCAGCTAAAAACCCATGAGAAAAACTACACAACGCACGATCTGGAATTAGGATCAGTTGTGTTCGCACTCAGAATTTGGAGACATTATTTATATGGCACGAAGTGTGTCGTATACACCGATCACAAAAGCCTACAACACATTCTAGATCAGAAAGAACTGAACATGAGACAACGCTGATGGTTGGAATTACTCAGTGATTACGACTGCGAGATTCGTTACCATCCTGGTAAAGCGAATGTAGTCGCTGATGCTCTCAGTAGAAAAGAGCAACCAAAACCTCTCAGAGTCAGATCATTGGGTATGACAATCAGTTCACCTCTTCCATCCAAGATTCTCGAGGCTCAGTTAGAAGCACTCAAAGAAGAAAATCGTCCGAATGAGAACCTTTAAGGAATGCCAGAAAGTGAAAATGGATTCGTGAAAAGGTCGGATGGAACCTTGTGTTTCAAGGAGCGAAGTTGGATCCCACTTTACGAAGGAATTCGCGATATCATTATGCACGAATCTCACAAATATAAATACTCCATCCACCCAGGATCCGACAAGATGTATCTCGATCTGAAGAAATTGTACTGGTGGCCAAACATGAAAGCCGACATTGCAACATATGTCAGCCAGTGTTTAACCTGCTCAAAAGTCAAAGCCGAACACCAGAGACCCTCAGGTCTACTAGTACAACCCGACATTCCCGAATGGAAATGGGAACGCATAACAATGGACTTTATTACCAAGCTGCCTAAAACCTCTAATGGTTACGACACCATTTGGGTGATAGTTGACTGTCTCACCAAGTCCGCACATTTCCTACCAATGAAGGAAGGCGACGGAATGAACAAACTTGCACGTTTATACCTGAAGGAAATCATTGTACGTCATGGTGTACCAATCTCCATCATCTCGGACAGAGATAGCCGCTTCACCTCAAACTTCTGGAAGTCACTTCAAGATGCGTTAGGATCTAACCTTGACATGAGCACCGCTTACCACCCTCAAACTGCAAAGCGAAAGAACCATTCAAACTCTGGAAGATATGCTAAGAGCATGTGTGATAGACTTTGGAAATGGCTGGGATAAGTACTTACCCTTAGCCAAGTTTTCTTACAACAACAGCTATCACACAAGCATTAAAGTTGCACCATATTAAGCACTCTATGGTCGCAAGTGTAGATCACCCGTGTGTTGGGCCGAAGTCGGAGAAAGTCAACTCACTGGTCCAGAGCTAATCCAAGAGACTACGGAGAAGATTGTTCAAATCAAAAATCGACTGCAAGTAGCACGTGACCGTCAAAAGAGTTACGCGGACAAAAGGAGAAAACCACTTGAGTTTCAAGTGGGAGATAAAGTTATGCTAAAAGTTGCGCCATGGAAAGGCGTAATCCGTTTCGGAAAGCGTGGAAAGTTAAATCCTCGTTATATTGGACCTTTCAAAATTCTCGCAAGAATCGGACCGGTAGCCTACCGACTCGAACTACCACAAGAACTCAGCTCTGTGCACAACGTGTTCCACGTATGCAACTTGAAGAAATGTCTTTCTGATGAAACTCTTGCTATTCCCTTGGAAGAGATCCAAGTCGACGAAAGATTGAACTTCGTCGAGAAACCCATTGAGATTATGGACCGGGAAATCAAACGACTTAAGCAAAGCCGCATTCCTATCGTCAAGGTCCGCTGGGATTCTCAAAGAGGTCCTGAATACACGTGGGAGCGTGAAGACCAATTCAAGCGCAAATACCCACATCTTTTCTCCACTTCAGCAAGTAATTCTAAATGAAAACCGAGGACGGTTTTCCCTTCTAAGGCGGGGAGGATGTGACACACGGTAAATTTTCACCAAAATTTAACTAATAAATGATGATTTATTTTTACTAAGCCAAGTCATTAAGCATGCATAAGCTTTGCCTGATCATTTGAGTAGTTAACTCGCATACAGTAGATAACTGCATCACTTTTGCATTCATATCATTTTATGAATATTTCATTTTTGTCTTATGATTTAAATTGTAAGACGAGAGGTTATCTCGTTTTCCCCAGTGGCCGACACTGCACGCGTACCGACACTATGATAAGGGCAAACAAAGCAAATAATAAACTCTCGTAATGGAAAAGATTACAAAAATAATAATATTTCCGAAGCATATCTATAAGACACAACATCATAAAAATTATCGAACGATAATACATCAGTCACGGTTTCAACTCACGAGACATAAACATATTTAGCACAACCCTAACCTTTGAATTTACAACACTTACTAAGTAAAACTTATCATAAATAAACTTTACAAATTTAACATACTTACATTTCTTGACTAATCTACTCACATCTTAAATAAAATGTACACGTTTAATAATTGGAGAAAGAGTAAAATGTGGACATTATTCTCCTCTTCCTTTTCTTGTTTTAGCCGCCCTCCCCACCTCCAATATATTTTGTCGTGTAACATACTCACCCACCCCACATGTTTTCTTCCCCAAAAAGAGTTGACAACAAACTCTTATCTCCTCCACAAGACATATTCTTACCTATACCTGCTATCCTCCTATTTCGTATAGGTCAACGCAAAACCACAAAGAAAGGTCTAAAAATGGAGACTGGGAGAGACACTTTCATCATACCATTTCAATATTGTCACTTTGGTGTTTGTTTTTGTCCTCTCCAACACCACGCCGCCCCATAGACTAGGAAGAGAGCTCAAAGATGGAGTCATGAGATTGGTTATGAGTTTTGATCGAGGGAGACATTTCCCAGGAATAGATGCTTCCTTCTTCCCATGCCAAAAGTCATGGCAAAGACTTTCTCCTTTGATTCTTTTTATGCTACTCGAGGGGTTGAAGACACACACAAATCCAATCTCAAACTCACCACAAGAATATTGCTCCTGAAGGTGTTGGGTTAAACTACTTGCTCAAGATCGGTTAGGATTCGATTTGTGTGGGGACTCTCGAGTTAGCTTCCATTTTCAACATCTCAAATCTCGTTTTGATAAGGTTTAACTTTTCTCTTCTTATGAAATTTTGTTGTATTTAAAACCTTGAATGAAGAGATGTTAAGTTTTGATGCCCTGTATTTGTTTGTTTCTCATGGCGTTATGTTATTTACCATCAATCCCTTAGTGATAAATTGTTGATTGATTCGAATATAAATTCATTTCGAGACTCGTGGTATCCACAGTCGACACTTATGTTGTTCACCTTGGTTTAATATGAAATATGTGCTAAAGAAATCACCCTCCTTTGTCGTTATAAGTTGTTCGAAAACTTGTGTTAATAAGTTAATCAAGTAAACCAGGGTCATGTCGACCCGAGTACATAGTAGTGTAAGCCTTGTGTTACCCGTCGAGCCTGCTTCATCCTTAGTATGTCTGACAAATGATGAGGTCGCGGTAGTACCGCAACGTAGGTGTCATGCTTAGACTAATGTGATAGGGATGTTGCGTATGAGACTTGGGATAAAATGAGCCTAATGTTTCTTTCCACTAGGTGATAAGTGTTGGTTAGGATCGACCCACTACGGATCCGCCACTATAGTGAGTTAGTCTTTGAGGTTGACGTAAAGGTATTGGCAAAACAAACTCCATGTCCCGACTCGTGACGTTAACAAACCTCTAGTTTGATCTTTATGTTACCCTAGCACCACATTTCAAATTCATTTCTTCCACCATATTAATGGTCACATTTGGTTGAGCCTTTTACTCGAGTAGATTGTATTTGTATAGTATGTCGTTTAGCCGCTGAGCAACCACGGGGTCTGGATTCGAAATCAAGCCACGTTGTGTCAATCCGAAAAGTGTTTAGCTACTTTCCTGGTGTCAAAGTTAGTGCCCTGGTACTCAAGATTGGATAGTATATTTTGCTACTAAAACTTGTAACAAAGGAAAATTTGTTTCCATGTACTACTTGGGCCGCAGCCCAGCTCAAACATCCCAACAAAAATTCCTTACACTATCATTCGGCCAAACCAAACTCTCACATGTATTGCATGTCGGGCCTAGGCCCAAGCATGGTGCCCTGTTGCATGTCAATTCCGGGCCTCAGCCCATAATAATTCATGGGTGCGTTTGATAGTCCAAACAAAACAACAACGTAAAACTGGTAACATAAAATGGAAAATTATTATAGATATAAACTCGTCTACGACATATTCGAGCCTTCTAACTTAGACATACACACATATGCAACGTCAAATAAACAAAAGGGTAATGTGATGATACAATGAAACAAATGTTTTTCCAACATAGTCTACGTAATAAATTTTTACGTCAAAGTCAACATTTAACGTGACCGAGTAAACATATATATGTCAAGGGATCTATTAGTAGAAAAGCATGTATCTTAGGAGCAATTTTTGACAAACAAATAAAGACCACTATATCATTTGATATATATTAAATTTGAAAGTCTTCGAATTTAACTCAAGTATTTTCAAAATACAATTAGAAAATAAATCAATTATATATAAATGATTTTGACAATATCATTTTGTGTCAACTTAAATAAGAGTATATACATTTATATACTTACTAGTGTAACATTGTAAGTATTTGTTTTAAAAATCAAACTTTGGATATTAAACCATTATAGTGTCAACATGAAAAGTATATATATACTTTCGTATACTTACTAGTAAAACCATAAAATCATTTTTACATCTAAAAGTTTAGTTTTATTTCAATTATAAAACAATTGAACTATTTTAAGTAAGGAATACTTAAAACAATGAACTAAATATTGCCCTCCTTATCTAGGTCGCGTGTCGGTGCCGTTTCACAACAAACACTAAATCCCGCTTTCGGATTGCATTTTGCTAAGGTGAGTCTCATAGCCCCTCTTTTACTTGATAAACTGTTTTATACTTTTGGGGTGAGAAAATATGCAAAACCTTTTTATGGACCTAAACTATTGCATGATTACTATTACGTGGTTTAGCCTAAGCCCTTATGTCCCTAGAGAAATGCCCCTTTTCATGAACCGTCAATTCCCCATTGGGAAGCGCGAATATTATAAATAGATCTATTGAGGGTGACTCCTCTGTTCGGTTGGCCATGCTTAGGCCAAGGCGAAACGTATACCATGTCGGAATCGAGTGTTGAGGGACAAAACACTCGCTATGGGCCCTATATTGTATGATATTTGTTAGCATACAGGAACTGTCGTAGTATCGGTTGCATGAACTTAGAGGTAACGTAATAGACATTCATCCATATAACATTATATTCGTTGTAATGATTATATGACTTTGCTTTGGTCCAAACTTATTGTTTTAACTTAAATGAACTCACCAGCTTTTAGCTGACCTTTTTAGCATATTTTTCTCAGGTGCTTAAGTTATGTGTCATGGAGGCAAGGCAAGAAGCGGGCTAATGGTCGTAGTAGTATTAAAGAAGTGTTTTTACACAAACTGATGTTTTTAAATTGGGACCACTGAACTTATGGGATGTGCCCATTTATTTAAACTATGTTGAAAGACAATGTTTTAAAACTATTTTATGAAATCAAACGGAGTATGTATTCCGTTCTTTATTACTTGTGTTGTGATCACCAATTTCGTAACGCTCCCAAATAACACGTATGCTTCCGCTAAACAAATTTGGGGGTGTTACACACATTGAGATAGACATTCACTTTGTTCGTGACTTAGTTGCCACTAGACAGGTTCGGGTTCTTCATGTTCCCTCCCGATATCAGTATGCCGATATTTTCACCAAAGGTCTGCCTACTGCTCTGTTTGAAGAATTTCGCTCCAGTCTCAGTGTCCGGACTCCTCCCGCTTCGACTGCGGGGGAGTGTTAGCCCATATGTTTGTAGTATATGTATATAACGGGCCAAGCCCAATTCTAGAATACTCATTGTTGTAGTATATATCTATATCTCGTATCAATGGAAATCAATCAATCAGTTACAATCAACACTCAAAATGGTAGGCTGTTTGGGTGATAATCCTATAATACTGCCTTCTAAAACTGAAAAGTCCAAATACATCGAGCTAACTCAACATACCTCGTCTATGGTCTCGAAATGATGCAAAGGCCAAGTTCTAAAGTTTACAAGCTACCGGCACACTCATAATTGGTGGATTTGGGGTAAAATATTGGAAACGGATAAGACTAATCTCACCATGTAATATCAAGGGTTGTATGTGCTCGGCTAAGGTCTAATCTAGTTAGGTTCGGAAAAACATGTCAAAATTTAAAAAATGGCATAATTTTTCAAAATAAACTAGAAAAATGAGGGCGAAATAAAGTTCAAGAGATAATTCTACTCCTGTCCCCCCACTTGAATTGTACAAAGTCCTTTTTGTACTAGGCATTAAAATAAAGGTGAAGAGAAAGGTAGAATTAGAGTGAGAACTTCCATGAAATTTGCTCCAAAAAGAAGAAGGCCCACGAGAAAGGATCGTGCCTTCGTTTAAGCGTCATGAACAAACTTCAATCCCTGAAATCACAATACCGACAAGCATAATTCTAAAAAAGAAAAAATAAAATGAAAAACAAACCTAACTCACTTTCGTAGGAATCACGGTTGCATTTAGCGAATGCAATAAGCCTTTTAAACCACTTGGTGTCCCAAGTGGACGAGTGAAGTCTCGTTAGGGTTTGCAGGGAACACACCCACAAAGTTCATTTAAAAACTAATACAAGGTTACTGTGTTTTAAAATGAAAGAATTAAATCAGAGGAGAGTTACGTCGTAACTCCTATGAGAGAGTTACGCCGTAACTGGCAAAACCTGGTATGAGTTGTGAAGCCAATAGTTACGGCGTAACCACTGAGATGGAATTACGCCGTAATTGGTATTGCGTCAAGAATTCTGCTGCTAAAATGTTGGTTACGGCGTAATCATCAAGATGAGTTATGCCGTAACTCTGTTCAGATCAGCAACTGCAGCAGTAATTACTTCCTGTCTCCTGCAAAAATGGTTAGAAAACACAAAACCCAACAGAAATGAAATAAAAACAAAAGAAAAGGATAATTCGGGTTGTCTCCCGAAAGAGCACTTTTCTTTATTTACGAGTCTTTAAGTTAGACTCAGAGCCGCGGGGCTCCTATGGGGGTCTTTGGACATCCACGTCCTTCATTAAGTTGCGCCTAACCCATCCGACATTTGTTGCAGTGCGCAGGTATTCTTTGGTTTCAATTTTCCGTATCTTACAAAATTTTTCTTCAGGCCCCAAATGGTATCGCGTAAACTCAAATTTTTCGGCTATAATAGGAGGTGGCCTCTTAAATGGGATGCCAAGAAGCTTGCATCTTCGTTTCACGTGTATCTCATCATCAGGGTCGATGAAACCGTCTTCGCCTTGCAACTCGAGATAATCGAAATCATTGTCGTATCGGTATCTTCAAGTTGGTTGAGAATATGTCTGTATTTTTCATTGTTTACTGAGTCTTTGGTGTCATCTTCTGGTTTTTTATTAGGAGCTTCGGCGTTAGGTTGATTTTTACTCATACAACCTTCCCAGATTTTCTTTTTAGTTAACGTGTCAATTTTTCCGTATTTGATTTTGATCCAATCGTCGAATCCGAGATTATCTGGCCAAGGCAGTTCTGTTCTTTCGGAATCGTTAGTCGAAGTCCAAAGGAATTCGTCTTCCCCAGCTCTCTCGATGCTGCTTCCTCCATCACATTCATACTCAAAAGGGTTGCAGGAGGCCCAAACTTTTTCGTTATTGGTTTTAATTTGTTCGCACCAATGATTCCGAACTCCTTCGTCATAGTCATCTTCAGAAGGAATATCATCGAGGAGCTTAATGGTTTTTCCTCGAAGAATGTGTTTCTCATATTTCAGTTCCAGATTTCTGAACAGAGTGAAATTAATTATCGCGTCCCCGAACCTTATTGAATACCAATCACTGAATGATAGATTTCCAAAATCAACGTCGTGTCTCTCAGATTCGTGTGGGCATATCCAAACTTCGTTCTTCACATTATCTCCCCCGTTGCAATAATCACGAAAAGGATTGCACGTTGGCCAAGCGTTAGTAATCTCATCTTCCATAATGAGTAAGGGTTTGCAGTAATGCTTGATGGGTGGCCCTTCCACTTCGTTAATTGAGAACTTGGCTAACCTTTATTCGTCATTCAGTGTAGTCCATCTGTATCTGTCATCTTTTATCCTTTCCTTATCAACACCACCATCGCAGGTTTTCCGAGGATCACATGAGACCCACAAACTGTAGCATTCTCCATCATTAATTGCAATACTCTTACACCAATGACTCCTTCTTTTAGGGTTGTTGTCCTTGGCGCCTGTGTCTTTGCTTGAATTTGGGTTACGCCGTAATTCTGGAGTGTGATTACGGCGTAACTCACTTTCGCCATCGGTATCCGACTCATCAGAGCACTTGTTGTTGTCAGAGAACATAGCCTTACATATAGTTGAATTGCTCATTTGTTCTTCGTTCCTTCTTTGAACCTCGTCGCCAAGCTTTCCAATTAGAGTTTCCAAGTTCTTAAGTGATGTTTTGTGGGACGCGAGGCTTTTGTTTGTGTTATCTTGGAAATTCTTAAGCCATTCTTCTTGCTCCTTTTGCCTCTTGGTAGTGTCCAAAAGGTACTTGTTAATAATCCCTTCCAGGTTAGCTCTTCTCTCATTACGCTCATAATACGGTGGGGTCCTCCACGAAACCCATTACGATTATCCCCATAGAAAGGCCTATTCTCTCCGTATTTAGCTTCCTCGATCGTATCTTCTTTGTCGACTTTAGGACAGCTTTTAGTCAAATGTCCCCCACCACAATTTTTGCAGCCGACTTGGATGGCATGAACAGTTTCTTTGATTTTCAACATATCTCTACCGAGATTTTCAAGTTTACTAGCTATTGCTGCGATTCCTTCGAAACTTCCGCCTTGGTTTCTATTACTTCCACCGTCGTGCCATTTTTGAGAATGGTCCGCCATTTTTTGAATGGCTTCAATTGCAGTAGTAGGAGTCATGTTTGGAATAGGTCCTTGATAGTCCAGCATCTGTCTTGTAGTTACATTTATTCCTTTGTAGAAAATATTGACCTTCTGCTGGTTGTTTAGATCATTGGTAGGACACTTATAAAGAAGATCGTTGTATCTGTCCCAAGCTTGATACAGAGTTTCGTTGTCTTCTTGTTTGAAATTGTGGATCTCCAAGAGTTGATTAGAAATCTTTGATGGCGGGAAATATCTTTGAATAAAGTATTTCTTTAGTAGCGCCCAAGTATTAACTGCCCCGGTGGGCAATCTTTCGATCCATCTTCTGGCTGCTCCAGTGAGAGTCATTGGGAACACCCTAAGCATAACAGCATCATGAGACACGCCCGGAATGTTGAAAAGGCTAGCGATGTATAAGACATTTTCAACGTGCTCATATGCGTCTTCGTCCCTGTTTCCTGAAAAAGGGTTAGCGCGAAGCTCCCTCATAAATTGGTCTTTAATCTCGAAACGAACATTCGCTCCGATTGCCGGTCTTACGAGACCCGACCCTTGATCTGCTCTAGTCAACGCCAAGTATTCCTCAAGAGTGAGGTCATCGATGTTAAAACCTTCCATGGTACCTGAAAACTTGAAATATGATCGTGAAAAAAGTTTAAAAATGAAATGAAAGACTCAATATTAATCCTAATATAGCTCCCCGGTAGCGGCGCCAAAAACTTGATGCAGGTTTTACTGATCAGGTCTAAATATCTATAGTGTCTCGCTATACCTATGGTCTACCCTAATGCACTAACGGGCAGTGTACTCGGTCGTGTGTAGTGTAGTAAATGGTAAAGCCGATGTCGTCCCAAGAGTTATGTGTGTCGGATAATTACTAAGTCTAATTGTCACAGAATATTAATGGTTTGATAGGGTTTTAATTAATTAAACTACTAATGCAGAAAATAAAATAAAAGCAAATAAATGTGTGAAGGGAAATCAGTAGAGGAATAGTGGTGCTAACCTAGTTAATCCTCCTAGCTAGTTATGTCTACGTCTACCCACTTCCAATTACTTCAGGTGGGGTCAAATTCGAGAGGACAGCATTTGGTCAATTCGCCCTAACCTATCAGCAAAGATGCCACCACAGGAGAAATCAGGCGCACCGTCATAAGTCCTGTTGTTCCTGGTCCCGTAAGCCGAGTCATTAAGTACCGCTACATGCTAGATTCTAAATAGTGAGTGCCCGACCGTTAGGAACTTAGACACTACACCCCCCAATTCTTAAGTTCATCCAAACGATAGGTGATCAGTTGGTCAAATCGCACAAGTAGAAAGGGGCGTCAGTTGGTCATATCTTACCCTTCCCGTCTCAGTCCGCTCACCTAGGGTCAGTTGGTCATATCTCCTAGGCAATTGGCCTCTATCGCCATTCAAAACTACCGAACCTGGGATGACTACCAAAGAACTATGCATGCATACACTTAGAAATAATTGTACGAAAGTAAAGGTAAACGTAAACAAAACAATTAAGGAATCATAACTAGGCTAGCACCAAAGGGTGCTCAGCCGCTCATATTAATCATGCAAATCAATTCAATATTCAAAGGTACGAAATACATGAATTGAAAGTAAAAGAAATAATAAACGCTAAAGCTTATCGTAATGGTGTGATTTCTCCCTTGGAAACAGCTCCGTATGCTTCCCTAGACCTCCCTTGAGCTTTTTCCCACGTTCTCAGAGTGTTGTGTGTGGAATGAGATGATTTGAAATGCTGGAATTCGTGGGGTATTTATAGGCCAGGTCTGGGTTACGGCGTAACCAATAGAGGAGTTACGCCGTAACCTTCTATTTCTCCGTAAATGCACTAGATCTGCTAGTTACGGTGCAACCTTATAAGTGGTTACGCCGTAGTCTTCAATAAACTCGGTTACGTCGTAAGTGATGCAGTAGTTACGACGTAAGTATCAGCGGCGTGAAACCTCTTTTGACCTAATGGAGTTACGTCGTAACCTTTGGGAAGATTTACGCCGTAACCTCTTGATAAGTTGGACTTCTGGGTCATGCAATAGTTACGGCGTAATGTGAGAGACGAGTTACGCCGTAACTTCTTCAGAATAAGCATACTGTGATAAATCTTTAGTAATGTTTCCATTTCCGCGTCTCTTTAGCTCCAATGCTCGCAATTTACCTGAAAGTGGAAAACAATGGAAAACAAGCGTAAATCCATATAAATAATGAACATTATCGGGGGAAATTGACACTTAATATTCAGGATTATTTGATGTTATCACATTACAACTTCAACAAAAGAGAGTTTCAAGTAAAAAACTAACTCTGTAACATTTGATATGCATAAATTCCCATCACATTCATTCAAAATTTACAAACAACAAACACAATAGTGATTAATTTAAATGGGTAACAAAGTTTTCCAACAACCAATTACAACAAAATAAACTGATGAAATCATTTTACCTTCAAATTATCAAGACTTTCATGGACATTCTTAAAGAATCATAATCTGGAAGAAATAAAAATAAATATTTGTATTGACTACTTGAATAACACATTAAGCATAGTAAATAACGAAATCGAACATTAAAAGAATTAAAAAGAACACATAACAAAATTTTACCTTCAAAAGTGTGCTTAGAAAGAGATATGTTACTGAAAACTGAGATCCAAACTTAAGATCAAAGCTTAATAAGTAAAATCCTAAATCGTATTGTAAACATTATACCTCGATTCCATCAGCAACATTTTTAACAAATGACATCTTCAAAAATTAAGTAAAAAGTTAAAGAGATGAATCGCTTATGAATCTTTTCCTTCAACTTCTAATGAGATGATCTTAGAGGCAATAACAATTCACGGATTAACGATAAAACATCACACAGCCAAAGAGCATAAGCATTAAACTATTTTTTTAATTTAATGTTTAAGTACACTTATTATGAGCTTTTATAATTACAATCGTAATTAAATAAAATAATGCACGTCCAAGCACCTCCTTAGAAGTGGCTGAAACTTTTGATGTCTAAATTTCTTGATCTAGGTTGTGGTGTTATGTAGACATATATGAATAAGCATCAGAAACAAACTCAGAAAGCAAGCATGGACTATGAAGATCTACATAATGTGGATAAATAAACAAAACCTAGCACTTCATTGTCAAAACTTTACATGTATAGACATATACTGATATACATCAAAAGTCTACCAACACCACAAATGAATATGGATACAAAGAGTAGTGCAGTAAGAATTATGATTAAGTATCATATCGAAAAAGAATCACATCAATAATCACATAGCAAACAACATTACCAAATTCAAATTATTTCTAACAGATTAATTGTGTGCAAGAGAAAAACACATATATTAGACGTTCAATGAACAAAGCAAGAAACGAATTTGGAAGCATGAAACATATTTTGTGACTATTATGAAAAGAAGATACCTCATAATATTGGAATTGAAACAAAAAATCGTCAATATCAAATTTAAAGTTTAAGAAACCTGATTTACTAAATAGAAATTGGAGAAACCTTTTGTTAAGTATAATATTTTAAAATTAAGTTGATAATTTGACACCTTGTTGAGGAAGATAAGTATCAAAACTTCAAAAGTTTGAGTGAGTACTAAAATATCGTGGTTGACATATGTTAATAGTAAATGCTCGTATATTATTTTCAAAACCTGCCATGTATGAATCAAATGTCAAACTTTAAACGTCCGGAAGGACAAAATTCACGCCTAAAAGTTGGTTATTGACAAACTAATTCGAAGCAATACCCAAAATTATTTTTTATGGTGTAAAAGGCTATTAAATTTGCACTATATGCATTATTTAGAGACTATTCTTGGAATGTTATTAAATTATACGATTTGGGTTAACACATAACAAACCGAGATTTTAGAAGGTTAACTCAAATCTCAACTATGAACTTCTTCTTGGACACGTGTTACAATATATTGCTTAGATATATTAAGAAAAAATTGATTAAGAGTGAAGTAAAAAAGTGTGTTTTATTAGTTAGAATAGATAGATTGGCATTAAACATTCAAATTAGCTTGACCATTCAACAATATTGACTTTCAACATTCAATTTTCAAGTTTTCATTTTAACCTTTGACCTTTTTTACATTTTATGTAGTAAAGATAAGTAGTTTCATGAGAGTTTTTCAAAATCGAGATTCTATTAAGATTTATTTTTTGTTTTTCCAAGATCAGGATATTATAATGTATTTTTTAGGTGATGTCAAAATATGCACATCTACAAATTATTACTCCCTTTGTCCCAATATTATTTTCTTTTTTGGGATATCCAAAATTACTTGTTCACTACTAAAAATAGATAGGAAAATTTGATGTAAATTATCATATTACCCTTACTTAAAAGGGCAAATGACAAAAAAATGCATCGAACTTGACACTTTATGTGATTGTGTGTGGCCAACTATTTTTTTTCTTATTGTGTGTACTGAACTTTCAAAATTCGATTATTGTGTGTATTTTGTGACCATTTTACCCTTAATTTTTTCAAATTTTGAAGGGTAAAATGGTCATTTTACGTGGCAGAATAGTCACAAAATACACATAATGATCGAAATTTGAAAGTTCGGTACATACAATAAGAAAAAAATAGTTGGCTACACACAATCACATAAAGTGTCAAGTTCGATGCATTTTTTTGTCATTTGCCCTACTTAAAATTATTAGAGTAAAATACAATGTTCGTCCCTGAACTTGTATCAAAACATCACGCTAAGTCTGGCAAAGAATTTTTCGTCACGCAAGGTCCTTACTTCTATGTTTTTTATCATCCAAGGTTCATTTGACCGTTATCCCCCAGTTAACTACGGTTAACTTCCTAACCTCCGTGTTGATGTGAGGGCATGATAGACATTTCGCCTTTTTGACTTCAACTCAAGTTAACATTAACCAAACAAAACCCTTTGCTCACCCTGACAACCTTTGTATCCCTTCCCCTTAAATATGCCACCATTTTCATACATCTGAAACAAAATTTTCTAGCACCCCACAAACCCATAGGAACCCTAATTGTGTGATTAAAAATTGAATAAACCTAATCCCACAATAAATCACTTTCACCCAAACAATAATTTTTGCAGCTCCAAGAAACCCTAATTTTGTAAAGTCTTGAATGTATCAAAGTTATTGTCGTGTAGCCCGATTTAACCAAGCAAATAGGTTTTTTGATGTTTGCCCTAACTTTTTCTTACCCCATTTGGCATAAAATATTAGTTGTTTATAATTTTATTCATTTTTTATTGTTTTATATTCAATCTTAGGGTTGTATTTGTGTTTGTTAATATGTTGCAGTTCTAATGGATAGCCAAAAACATGTGGTATTCAAAATAAACACAGATGGTTTATTTTTATTTGCTCCACTAAGGTATAAACAAGGCACAATTATAGAAGTGAAGTCGTGTACAACTGATAAGATTATGTTTTATCCAATGTTAGAATTTTATTTTGCCAAGGTTAAGAGAAATAAATGGGTTTTGTTTTACTGTATAGTCATTAGAATAGGGTTTGAAGTTCATTGATAGTGATCATGATGTTCAAACAGTTTGACATGGCTACAAGACATGGTTTAGTTGAATTGTTTGTTGCTCATGAGCCACATAAGTTAACAAATTATTACTTTAAGAAGTTATCTTTAGAGGAGTCTGATGGCGAGGCTGTGGGTTGGGCTGAAGAAGATGACATGTTACCTTACGCAAAGTCACCATCTCTTTTCATTATTTGTGAAAATCAAGTTGTGAAAAGGAATGTGGTTGATACAAATGTAGTTAAACAAAACATTCTTGATAAGGGAAAGGGGATAATGATTCAATATGAGATTGTTCTAACCAATAAAAGGAAGGGTGTTATAGAGGTTGTTAAAGGAAGAGATTGTGTACTAGGACTTAGAGCAGATAAATACAATGGTAAGAAAGCTAAAAGTAGAGTTGCATCAAATGTTAAGAAACCTAGAAGCAAGAATAAAGTAAGAGGATGCATACTTGTACTAAGAGCAATAAGAGTTGAGGGATATGCATGATGTTCTTGCAGCATTGGGTCAAGTGTTCATGGTTAGGTAACATATACATCATCTTTCATTTGGTTACTGCATTGCACATATCCTGAAATTTATTTGATTTGGTTTTACATTGTACATGGTTAAAAACACTTAAAAACATGTTTTGGACTTGATTTGTAAAGACAGTTTTGGACCAGGGACTAAAATGGTATTAACTGATCAAATCAGTAGGTCTAGAGACTTAGAAAAAAATATAGGGTTTTAGGTCATGTCTTAGCTTCGTTTCACCGGGTGGCTTGACCCGTAACTCCACCTGATGAATTAACTAAAAATGTTTTAGTGAAAGTTTTCCAGATTTGAGTACCAGATTTTATTGGCCAAAGTTGTAATGGACCTTTAACTTAAATATGGCTGCTTGAACGGGATCAAATGGAGTTGTAGAACTTAAGATATCATCGTTTTAGTGGGACTGAATGTTGTTGTTAGAAAACCAGCTTTGACATATAAGGGTTAAATAATTATTTCACTTAGGTTATACAATTTTTAAGACAAAAAGACCTACAAAACTGATTAATACACTCAAATACCTTTCTGAGGACACAAAAACCGAGTCATAACTATCTATGGTTTAGAAGAAACGAAATTTATAACATCGAGTAACTACTTAAACTAAAACTACACTTAAACACCTGGTTTATTAAACTTACCAAACCATCGTAAAGATTGTCCCAATTGCTTTATTAAATTTATAAACACCATGTACAATGATATAATCAATATAAATACTTTATAAAACTTATTTTTCATGTTTTCGTTATCATTCATAAACCTAAGATGCAACGTATTATCTTAGGTTGCTTATAGAGTTTCTCTTGTCTCACTCGTCATTTTATTAGCACGTTTGCTATCATAAATCTGGAGGACTTTGTACCATCCATTCCGGTGTGGTTGGATTCTGCTTTGGGCCCAGGAAGAGAATGGAATGATCTCGGCTGTCATGGACCCCACTTTTACTTGTTTTAAACTACTTTTGGGGTGAGAATACGTGCTTGTTTTACTTACGTAATTTACTAGTTTATGGAAACACTATACTTGTTTACTGAAACAAATTAGTAGCTTTATTTAAATACATAGTTTGTATTTACGAACGGACACAAGTGCACTAAACTTTTACTGATTACCTAAGTTATGAACTGTTAATTACGTGGTAAGCGCGAATGTTGTGAATACACTATTGGGATTGAACTCCCCCTTCCGGTTGGTTTCCCCACTTGACTAGTATGTCAAACGGACGCATAATCATTTGAGGAACTTTGGGTGTCTAAGGTGGACATCTACTAGAAGCTAGAAACCAGAAAAATTAAGGCTTCGGTGTCAGGAATTTAGGGAAATGATAACATTATTTTATATGACATTGTATGTGTTATAATGGTCATGTACACTTATTTCTTGTGGTCCGCACTTAATATTTACATTTATCATCATGAATTTATATGTGGACCTAAGATCTTACAAGTATTGTATGGGCGAGACTTTTAACAGGATTAGGTTGACATATACTTGTTATGAGGATTTACTTAAAAAGGTTTTCATCTTATTTACAATAAACCTATTAACTCACCAACCTTTGTGTTGACACTTTTAGCATGTCTTTTCTCAGGTCCGTAAAGCATAACTTTGGTTTGGAGCATTAGAGTCGCACAACATGTTTTGAAGATCGGAATGCATTACATTTTATCATTCGATAACATTTTAAAAACGTTTATGTCACTTTGTACCATGGGACCTCATTTGTTGTAATTCTAATTTCATTTATCGAATGGTAATTTTTTAAAAACGTCTCATTTAGAATTCGTTTTCTATAACTTGGACTTTCTACTATTAAGTAACACCCCAGTTTCCGCTGCGATATTTTGTGGATGTTACAGTAATGGAGGTCTATTTTTATTTGTTATCATCGAAATCAAATTTTTTAGAAGTTTGTGTTGTATTTCTATGTAATGATTGTCTACTTATATTTTTTATCAAATGAAATCGAATTTTAGATGTGTTGTTTTAATGTATTTGGTTCACCCTATCTTAATTTAGAAAAAAGAAATATTATAGACATCTCGCAGCAATGCGTGTGTTGAAATCCTTGTTTTTAACATTTACCAAAGCAATTTATTGCTCATATCTAGTAAATTTACTTTAGTAAATGTTATATATACAATATATCTTATCTTTTATATAAAGCATGTATAATTTTGTCTTAATTACAACTTAATAAGCACATTTTACAGCACTTTAAAGCATGCATTATTAAACATATTAAGCAGTACAAATTATTATGTAAATGATACATACACTTATAACATATTTCTTAAAATATTAAATTTAAGTTTAATAATTTTTTAGAGTTATAAAGTTAATATTAATAATATATTAATGTTCATTAACATTAATTTACTACATATAATAAATTTCATGAGTTATGAAAACATGAATGTAATCAAAATGAATAAGAAATGAGAGAGTGGATCTCCTTGTTTTAAACTATTGCGAAATTTGAACTCTGAGGTAGGGTTTCCATTCATATGAACCAAGCACATGGCATAATTGAGACATCCATTAATCCAACCACACCATTCGTCGCCAAATCCAAACATCTTTAAAACGTCATTTAAGTAGTCCCATCTTATTGAATCAAAAGCCTTTTCAAAGTCGACCCTAAAAACCATAGTTTTAAACTTCTTATGCTTATACCACGAAATAAACTCATTAAGGATAAATGGACCATCAAGAATTTGGCGGTTGGAAACCAAAGCCAATTGAACATTACTAATAAGATCCGAGATGACAAAGCTAAGTCTATTAGCCAATATCTTGGCAATGAGTTTATAAATACTTCCAATTAAACTAATAGGACGAACATCTTTAACGAGATTAGCATCTTGAGTCTCAGGGATTAAAGCAATGAAAGAGTAATTACAACCTCGAGGAAAAGTACCTGATATAAAGAATTCCACAGTGGCAGCCACGATATGCCCATCAAGATTAACTTGTTTGCTTGGAGAGTCTGTTTGGATAAGTTGCCTACCAGGTTAAATCTTTCCCTTAGAGGCTTGGATATTCCTTATAATGTTTGTCCTCTTTGTAGTGCCTCAGTAGATTCCGTTTCCCATCTCTTTTTGCCTGTCCTATGGCTCACTGATTATGGAGGAATGTTATGCATTGGTGGGAGCTCTAGGACATTAATTTAGCCTCTTATGAAGATTGGCTCCTTTGGTTAAATAGCTCTCGTTTCTAAGAAATTGAAGGATATTTTGGAATGTGTCTGCTATGTGAAGTGGTGGTTAATTTGGCGTTTTAGGAACCAACTGCTTTTTGATGATGGTCATCCGCGCAAGGAGCTTTTTTTCCATGACTTAGTTGATTTATCTTATAATTGATGTTCTAATCGTTGTACTTTTAAACTTAACTGCGTTACTTGGATAAAAAAAATCCTAATATCTTTAGCTTGTAATTTCTTCTAGCGTTTTGCTAGTTTTTTAATATATCTGCCGTTAAAAAAAATTGTTTAGTTTATTTTATTATATTGAAATAACATTGTTTTATTTAATGTGTTTTAGATTGAGATAATAAAAAGTTAACAGAGTATGAAATTTATGAGATAATGCATAATCTTAACAACCTTGAACTATTTTATGAGTCGTTCTAAAATTCAACAACTACAATACCTCATTGTTTTCGTCAATAACCACCAACGACAAAATGTTTTTCCTCTCATTTGCCACAGCATAGAGCGAGAATTCGGCTATCTATACTACTTATAAAGGGTTTATGACCCTCTGTCTTATTAATTGTTTTAAGACCGCCATAAATAAATTTTAAGCAAATACAAATCATCAAATATAATTTACAAGTATGTAAAGCACAAATCATTCCCATCTTAAAACACTATTTCTTACATATAATTAATACACCCATTTACCAATAAATACAATTCTCTAAGCACAATATACACAGACATGTAGCACAATTATCACTCTGAAATCCAGCAGCCCAAAACAAAATAACATTTGTTCGCCGGAAAATTTAGTCACAGAGTACCCACCGCTGCATCGCGCGGGTACCGTGCTAGTATAATATAATATAGTTACAACATTAACAATAATAAATCTCCCAAGGCGTACTAGTTAATACTGAATTTGTTGATCCTCAAACATAAGGCCCGTTTGGTTTATGGGTTTTGAGAAAAAAGTTTGGGATTAAAATGAAATCCATCGTTTGGTTCGTCTATGTGGGATTTAAAATTGGGCGTGAGTCAGGAAAATAAGGGATCTAGAAAACTCACTATGGTACCTTACTTTACTGCCATGTCTTCTGACAAGGTCCACTATTTCCTTCTTTGTAAATGTAAACATCACTTTCATATGCATATTTATATACCAAAGGGTATAATTTATTATATTTTTCGAGTGTGGCTATTGACAATATATTATTTTAACTTTAAAATAATAATAACTTTTAATAATAATTTATATCCCAATATAACAAAACAAACAACTTTTATTCTTTCAACCCAAACTCAAATCCTAATCTAAATTCAAATCCAAATCTAAAGTGATGAGTGGAAAAGACAAATACAGTGAATTACATATGAGTGATGAATGAAAACCAAGTTTAGTGGGATAAATGGGAGACAATGGCATATTGAGTGTGACACCCACCAAGATGGACTACTACTTTATAATTCTAAAAGCTTATTTCATTCCTAATTAAGTTTTGAACTTTATATTTAAATAAGTAATTAGAATACTAATTGCTCCCAGTTTTAGAAACCATAAGCCTATCACAAAGTTGCACTTTCTAGCTTATTCGTTCTTTTGCATAAAGTATGAATCTTCCAAACGTTATTGCTCTTTTCTACTTTTATCATTAAAATGTTTAAGAACTAGAATGCGTATCAACAATCTTTTATTTGCGTACTACTAATCATAAATAATAAAAGGCTTAGAAAGTAAGTACTTTTACAAATTTAATAGATCTTTGTACATGCGTTTATTCTATAATGGTAAGTTTGAAAATGTAGATCACCAAAATGGAATCTTTAGCCTTAAAAATAACCCGTATTAAATGATAAAGGGTTGTGTTATTATTATAAGAGGACATGTCATTTGTATCAAATCAACCGTATTTTAATATTTTACATTTCACATTTACACATAAAAAAATACCTCATCTATTATGGCTTGAGCCATTTACGCGCCGTTTCGTTGTTTTTAGGCCCATCACCTTTTCCTTTTTCATTTTTCAAACAAAGTAAATTTCCATAATTAAAAAAAAAACATACATATTCTACAATACGAAAATTAAAAATACAATACGAGAATTAAAATATAGGGCAAATTGTCTGAAAAGGCATCGAACTTGCCACCTTTTTCTTTTCTCAGCATCGAACTTTTTTTTCCTATTGTAGCACCGAACTTGCCTAATTTTCCTATAGTAGCACTAAACTTGCCTAATTTTCCTTTTGTGACACAAAATCACACTTAAAGTGTAATTAACCTTCTTAAACCCGTTTTAAGTGTGATTTTGTGTCACAAAAGGAAAATTAGACAAGTTTAGTGCTACCCGTTTTAAGTGTGATTTCAACCGTTAATTTTTTTATTGCACCGCTAGTCCTTTTCGTCTGTTTTTAACGACGGTTATTATATTATTGCACTGTTAGTCCTTTTCGCCCGTTTTTTACACGTTTTCGTCCATTTTGTTCGTTTTTACACGGTTTTGTCCGTTTTTACACGTTTTTGTCCGTTTTTGCACGGTTTTGTCCGTTTTTACACGTTTTCATTCGTTTTTGCACGTTGTTACACGCTTTTTTTTAGTTTTTGCACGTTTTCGTCTGTTTTTGCATAGTTTCGTCCGTTTTTACACGATTTCGTCCGTTTTTACACGATTTCGTCCGTTTTTACACAGTTTCGTCCGTTTTTGCACGTTTTCGTCCGCTTTTACACAGTTTCGTCCGTTTTTGCATAGTTTCCTCTGTTTTTGCACGTTTTCGTCCGCTATTGCACAGTTTCGTCCGTTTTTGCACGTTTTCGTCCGGTTTTGCACGTTTTCGTCTGTTTTTGCACGTTTTTACACGTTTTCGTCCGTCTTTGCATAGTTTCGTCCGTTTTTACGGGTTTTCGTCCATTTTTGCATAGTTTCGTCCGTTTTTACACGTTTTCGTCCATTTTTGCATAGTTTCGTCCGTTTTTACACGTTTTCGTCCGTTTTTGCACAGTTTCGTCCGTTTTTACACGTTTTCGTTCGTTTTTGCACAGTTTCGTCCGTTTTTGCACGTTTTTGTCCGCTTTTGCACGTTTTCGTCCGCTTTTGCACGTTCTTACACGTTTTCGACCATTTTTACACGTGTATAACGAATGAAAGCATGCAAAAGCGAACGAAAACCTGTAAAAACAAATACAAACGTGTAAAAACAAATGAAAACGTGTAAAAACAGACGAAAACGTGTAAAAACGGACGAAAACGTGCAAAAACGAACGAAAACGTGTAAAAATGGACGAAAACGTGTAAAAACGGACGAAACGTGTAAAAACGGACGAAACCGTGCAAAAACTAAAAAAAACGTGTAAAAACGTGCAAAAACGGACGAAAACGTGTAAAAACGGTCGAAACTGTGCAAAAACGGACGAAAACGTGTAAAAACGGACAAAAACGTGTAAAAACGTGCAAAAACGAACAAAAACGTGTAAAACGGACGAAACCGTGTGAGAACGGACGAAAACGTGTAAAAACGGACGAAACCGTGCAAAAACTAAAAAAATCGTGTAAAAACGTGCGAAAACGAACGAAAACGTGTAAGAACGGACGAAACCGTGTAAAAACAGACGAAACCGTGTAAAAACGAACAAAACGGATGAAAACGTGTAAAAAACGGGCGAAAAGGACTAACAGTGCAATAATATAATAACGGTCGTTAAAAACAGACGAAAAGGACTAACGGTGCAATAAAAATATTAACGGTAGAAATCACAATTAAAACGGGTAGCACTAAATTTGCCTAATTTTCTTATTGTAGCACTAAACTTTCCTAATTTTCCTTTTGTGACACAAAATCACACTTAAAACGGGTTTAAAAAGGTTAATTACACTTTAATTGTGATTTTGTGTCACAAAAGAAAAATTAGGCAAGTTCAGTGCTACAATAGGAAAAAAAAAGTTCGATGCTGAGAAAAGGAAAAGGTGGCAAGTTCGATGCCTTTTCAGACAATTTGCCCTAAAATATATTTCACAAAAATAAACATTATTCGAGCTTTTATATTTCTTTGTAATTGTTAATGAATTCTTTCTTTTCAGCAATGCTTATAAGTAACTCGTTCCTAGCCAACATCAAGTTGTTTGCATTCCTCATATTGGCTCCAGTCATCCTTTCAAGTGTCTACAAACCGTAGTCGATAACGAGATGATCAGGTAGCGAACCCACCCTTATTATTTTAGGCTTACGACTACGAACTCAATCAGTTTATGACGAATCAAGTGTTCATCAAGTGCGATCTCAACATCAAGTTTTTCTCGTAGTCGCATGAGGATTGTTAGTCTCACGTCATTTGGTTCAGTAACCATAGTATCCGTTGTGTGAAAAAATGAATGAGAGTTGGGAGAGTTTAGAAAGAAGTTGTGTGAAAAAAAATGAATGATGGAAAAGGGATATTTATAGGAGGAAAGTAACCCTTGGAGTAATACAAATTCGAAAAACAAGTTGTACACGTACGAAATCAAACAAACTAAATTTTCATTCATTTAAATAAAAATAGAAATTATAATACGAAATTTTAAAAATAATATGAAAACTAAACACAGTCGTCCTAATATTCTTTATGCATCCAATGAACTTTTGCATTGATGGTATCTTGTATTTTGCTCGCCAATTTATACGATTAATTTGTAATCTCTTCAAAATTATTCTTCTAGAAAAGTATCAATTAAAGCTAGTTTTTCTTGCGGAATGTCTTTGCATTCTGCGTATGCTTTCTTCAGATCATCTTTAGCATTGTGTGTGTGCCTAAACTTCTCAGCTAATTCGATAATCTCTTCCTTACGAATTTCATCCCCATCAATTAGTTTTTGAACACCAGCAATAATTTTATCGACGGTATGTGAAAGTGAGCAACATAATTTTTTTTAGAAAGAATTATATTATTTTGTGAGAAAAATGATTAATGTATGGGTAGTATTTATAAAGATGCGAATTGTTGCTACTCCGTACATGTGCTGGTATTTCCAAGTTATATTTTTCTATGAGCACATGTTCTCCTCGGGTCTTTGAGTGTGCTCAGGTTTCTTTTGATGCGACACTTCGCTCTTCTTTGGAGCGCATTGTCACTGCTTCTGGGCCCGGTTTTGGTGATTGGCAGTGGAGACTCGCCACCCTACCCTTTGCTTTTGGGGGGCTTGGTGTATATTCTGCAGGTGACGTCTTGAACTATGCCTTCCTTGCTTCTAGACTTCAATCTGCTAGCCTATAGACTAAGCTTCTCTATAGTTCTGGTATTGTAACTGATGGTCCCTCTTTTGATGATGCTCTATGTACTTTTAATGTGAATATGGATTTTGACCTTTTGAATAACCCTAACGAGGTCGCTGCCCCCAAACTTATGAAGAAATTGGCAGATATATATTTTCGATCGGGTTACCCAAACTGTTGAATCTACATTCCATCGTTCTCCGCGACAGATGGCGTTATGGAGTTCACTAAAGGAGGATCATACTTCAGATTAGCTTAGGGTGGCTCCGATATTTGGATTGTGACAAACTATGAATGCCAGGGCTTATCGTTGTGTGTTGTGCTATCGGCTGGGTGTTCCTCTTTTCACTGTTCAGGTACCGTGTTCAGCCTGTTTTAAGGTATTTACTGGAGATATTTATGGGTATCACGCTGTTTCGTGTGCGGGTATTGTTGGCATTAAACATCGGCACAATCTTGTGCGTGATGTTCTTGTTGATATATGCTCTCGGTCCGGAATTTCAGCTCGTAAGGAGGTGGATATTGGGCTTTATGGAGATAGGGACAGATCCTTACGACCGGCTGATATATTACTTTACTCTTGGGATAGTGGGCGTGATGTTTGTGTTGATCTTACAGGATCGTCGCCCTTGACGCAATCTGGGATGATTGATTTTATGCCAGGGCGTGCGGTTATTGAGGCCGCACAACGTAAACGTATCAAGTACGATGCTAAATGTGCGGATATTGGATATGGTTTTCTCCCATTTTCTTTTTCTTCTTTTGGAGAACTTGAGAAGGATGTTGTAACCTTACTAAAGCGTATTCGACGATTCTCTATGACTCAAGACATTGGAGCGCGTGTTGCGGTTTATATTTTTAATAGGATTGGTTTTGCTATTGCTAGATGTGTGGGGCCCAGTTGGTTTCTCAGCTTCCCACTAATTTTTTGTAAATCCTATGAGTTTTTAATAAAAGTGTTGATTTATAAATAATAATAATAATAATAATAATAATAATAATAATAATAATAATAATAATAATAATAATAATAATAATAATAATAATAACAAATAGATCTTTTTTAGATACAAATGAGTTTATTTTAAAACTGTGGGCGATTGGATCACCCTCCCCATTGATCTCCTTGTTCATCTCCCCCGGTTAATCTCCTGGATCACCCTCCGCATTAGATCTTCTTGATCTTACCGGGGTTGTGTTCGCGGGTGGGTGTGTGTTGGCCTTTGCGTTTTCTCTTGGGTTCGGCTGAGTGTTTAGAGGCCACTGCCCGTGCTCCTTCTTGCTCGGTTTTGTGTCACTAGTTGTAGGTTGTTGTTGGTTCCCGGAACTGGTTTCCTTTTTCTGGTGTTGTGTGGTTATCGACACCGGTAGCAGAAACTGGGTAGCGTGTTGTTGACTGGATACTGGCGTTTTTGTAGATAGCGAGTTGCTGTGGATAGCGACTTGCCCTTAGCGAGTTGTTACCCTTTCCTGGTTAGCGAGTTGTTGCTTTTATGCTTTTCTGTGTTTTGACACAGAAACTGAGTAGCGAGGATAGCGACTTGGCCTGCATATTTGCGTTTTTTTTTGGCTTTGGTGGGACCCACGTTATTTTGGTCTATGTTCTTTTCAAGTTGTAGGACCATGCATATATGCATGTGCTGCCTTTGTTTCCTTTTAGTATCTATGTTCTTGGACCATGCATCTATGTTCTTTTGTTCCTTCTTAATTTAAGTTTATTTTTCATACGGTTTGTGAAAAAAAAAACAAAAAAAAAAAACAACTACTACAAAAAAAAAAAAAAAAAAAAAAAAAAAAAAAAAAAAAAAATCTCTATGGCTATTATTCGGTTTCATTGTCTCTTTGCGGGTTTGAGTGGATGTCAAGACGGTAGTGGGAATGGGCTTACCAAAACCTCGTTGATTTCTCATCTTCGGTATCGTCATTTCAATGAAGATGCGCTAGCCACCACCAAACTTTCTTTGGCTACTAATCTGGTTGTTTTTTAGACTGCTGAGGTTACGTTGAAACGTATGGGTCTTTGGTTGTGTGGGGTTTGATTCAAGACGCATACTCTTCGCTCTAAATGTCGGCATGGATCTGATTTTGTGCCACCCCCCGATTGCGGTGATGGTGTTGTTAGATTTGTGTTATTTGACCTCGCTAAGCCCCAAGTTCCCTCCTTTGTTCAGCTCGCTTGCGTTGAAGATTTGGTTTTGGAAGAGCACTCTAATTTTGATTTACACTTACTTGACACTTTGCTCGCTAAAGGGTTGCACACTGTCAAATCCATCCCTCCAAAGTGCCGTTTGGGATTCTCTCGTGTTTTGAAAGGAGCTCTTGATAAGGTGATCTGCACACCTGAAGACATTTCTTGTTGGGTTAGCCTGTTAGCCTTGCCTCTTTGTCTCCTTAAAACCTTTTGCCCGAGGAGTAACATGGAGTGTAGGTCTGCTACTAAGCGCCAGCGTCAAGAAGAATATATCGCTAATGCCATTCGGTCTTGGGGCACGCCTGGTGGTAGTTTGCAGCTTGTTAGAGAGGTTTTAGCTGAACCCTCCCCTACTTGGTCTAATATTGAGGACGAAAACCTGGAATTGGGTGATCGCAATGTCAAGCAATGTAGGAGGAAGATTTGTGATGGTCATTATACTGCCGCTGTCAGAGTTCTTTCTTCTTCAGGTGTTGCTCCTTACAATGATACTACCCTTGAGGACCTAAAGGCTAAGCATCCCTTCAAGTCTGCTCCTTCACTGCCTGATATACCTATTGATCATCATGTGAAAAACTAGAAGGGGGGGTTGAATAGTTTTACCAATTTAAAACTTCCTTTTAAATATTTAGATCGACTTATGTCAATCTATTTGGTTGTTTATGTTGGACGTTGATAGATAGATATGTAAACATGTAATGAAAGATAAAGAGTAAGAAGCACATCACCACGACACAAGTATTTATAGTAGTTCGGCTACAAGGACACCTTCCTTGCCCTACTCCACTCCCAGAGTCACCTACTCGAGAGTTCGTAAACACTACACCAACTCCTTATGGAGGAGAAGCCTTCACAACGTCGCTTAACCTTTTTCTGGTACAAAGCTAAATACCGAGTTCTTTCACACCAAGGCGAACCACACCTAACACAACGTCGCCTACCCTTTATACGGTGCTAGGCTAACCACCGAGTTCTTTCACACCTTAGGAGAACTAATCCTATCACAACGTCGCCTACCCTTTATTAGGTACTAGGCTAAGCACCTAGTTCCATTATGGAGGAACTACTACCCTTCACGACACAACACCTATTATCAAGGAGATCTACTCCTTGTTACAACACCATCAAGGATATCACCATCCTTGTGAATAAATAACCACTTATATGTATAACGATGCACCTCATCGATTATACGACCTAAGCATTCTTCCCAAATGCTATTTGATTTGATTCTTAGGCATCCTTCACTAATGCCTTTGACACAACGCTTGGCACCCTTCACTAATGCCTTCGTTCTTGACACCTTTAGCATTCTTCACTAATGCTTTGACATGGATGATGAGCACCTTTCACTAATGCTTTCATCTTGACACTTTCGGCATTCTTCACTAATGCCTTCAACCCAACATCTATGGAGAAAGGTAGATCTATCAACAAGAGAACCTTCGTTGTCTTGATGATGATGAAGCATGGCAACTCATGGACTTGAGCTTGCACGTCTTCAAGATGTGGTGATCTTTCCTTTAAGAGGAACCTAGAAGATCACACAAAAACAAAAGAGAAAAGCTACATAGATCTCTTGGATCTGAGGTTAGAGGGTTAGAATACTTGGGGGGAGTATGTGTGTAAAGGGATGAATAGAAAGGAAGAAATGGCTCTCTATTTATAGAGAAAATTCTCTACTGTTTCCCCGGATCCCACGGATCCCTTCCACTTGGGATCCGGCTAGCACAAAGCTAGGGATCCGTGGAACGCTCCTCTTTTCCCATGGGTATTTTTGGTTATGGGTCATGGGTTATGGGTTGATCCATGGTTTTTTTTCTAGATACAATGTATCTTAAGGATACAATGAACTTGGTCAAGTGGTATATATAAAACCATGGGTTATGGGTCAATACCATTTGCTAGTTTTTACCCATTTAGTATATACTTGTTTTTACCCAACTACATTCAATGTATTTGGTCAATGGGTCAAATACTTAAGTTTCTACCCATTTATATTACCCAATATACTACATACTAGTTATGTGTATATTTTGTTAGGAATTAGAAATTCCAGGTATTAAAGAGCCGGTCACCTCAAGTATATGTAATCGTTAGAAAGCTCGTAGTCGTAGTTCTTTTAAGTTAAGTAGTATTTTGTTAAGTAACACCGTGGAGGACGGACGGGTCTTTACCCACTGTATGCCTGATCCACAGCCCGATGTGTGGCGATTTATGTAAGACTATAAATACTCTCTACCTCCCAAGGTAGAGAGTTGGAGCTCATAATAATATCTTTCACTTTCTCTCACTAAGTTCCCTAAACCTCTAACTTTCTCTCTCTAGAATTCCATCTATATGCTACTTTGTGTTATGGTTTGATGTGTATGTGAAAAGTTATATCTTACAATTGGTATCAAGAGCCATGGTTGGATCATATCTTGCACATCTTTGGATTTCTAGTGGTTTTTAGGTGGTTTTTGAGTTTGAAAAAGTTTAGTGGTTTTTGCATCATTTGGTTGATTTCTTGTGTTAAAGTTTGAATTTTGTTAGTACTTTTATGTTTAGAATCATCACAAGTGTTTAGGTTTTCATTTGGTAAGCTTGAATCATCTTGGTTGGGTTGTTTTTGGATTGAAAAGTGATGTTTATATGGTTTTTCAAGCTAGCGACTTAGCTCACGGACTATTCTCTTCATAGCGACTTGCTTTACAATTTTGTAGCGAGTTACAGCTTTAGACCTAGCGAGTTAGATCTAGCGAGTTAAAGTACAAGTAGTGGACTCTCCACTACGAGTAGCGACTTGGTGGTAGCGACTTGGTCTGTAGCGAGTTGCTTCTTAGCGACTTGTATCTTTAGCGACTTGAGTAGCGAATTGCTGCCAAAATTTTGCTAGCGACTTGAGGTTAGCGAGTTACTACTTAGCGACTTGCATTTGTCTAGCGACTTGGGACTCTAGCGACTTAGTGGTGTAGCGAATTAAGTGTTAGCGACTTAGTGCATTATCTTCTAGCGACTTAGTGCATTATCTTATAGCGACTTAGTGCATTATCCTCTAGCGACTTAGTGCATTATCTTCTAGCGACTTGAGTGATTGTTTACGGTTTTCTCTTGATTTAGTAAAATCCCGTGAAAGAATCTATTTCCCGGTTTAATCATAGAGTTATAAAATCCCGTATAATCTGTTAACATGTCTACCAACGTTCCTACTGTAATCTCCACTGTTGCCGAGGATGTTCAAGCAGCTGGCTCAGATACTCGTCCACCCATGCTTGACAGAACTGACTACGATTCTTGGGCTCAACGAATCAGACTGTATTGCCTTGGAAAGGAAAATGGTGTCAACATTCTCAAATCCATTGATGAAGGACCATATCGAGTTGAGACGACTAGAGACATACTTGACACTAATGAAGATGGTACTCCTGTTTACGGAATGGACACACCTAAGATGTATGATGAGCTTGATGATAAGGATAAAAAGAGATTTGATGCAGATATCAGGGCTTCAAACATTGTTCTTCAAGGTCTTCCTAAAGACATCTACAAGCTGATCAATCATAACACTGATGCTAAGGCAGTTTGGGATAATGTTAAGATGCTTCTCTCAGGTTCAGAATTAACTATGGAAGACAGAGAATCCCAACTCTATGACGAATTTGAGCACTTCAAGATGAAACCAGATGAGAATGTCTATGAGTACTATGTGAGATTTCATAAGTTAGTTAATGACATGAGGAACATCATCAGAATGACTATGCCTAACATTCAGTTGAACTCAAAATTTGTGAACAACATGAATCCCGAATGGCACAAGTTTGTTACCGCTGTGAAGCTTACTAAAGGATTGAAGAATACAAACTATGAGCAACTCTATGCCTTCCTCCTTCAGAATGAGAGACATGCTATGTTTGAAAAATTGATTCTCAATCAGTTCAAAACCAACCCGGGAGAGACAAGCTCGTCTAATGATTCAACTGCCTTCTACTCAAACATCAGAATCACAACCAAAGCTTCACAAGTCATACCCTTGGGTAATGGTAATCACAAACTCATTCCTGATCCTATGTACAAACAAGTTGATGCTGATGCACACGTGGGAAACTTCATTAATCAACTAGCTCTTCTGATTAGCCAAAACATGAATTCTCTCCCACAAACCAACAACAACCTCAGAACATAACCCACACAATCAAGCTACTGTTAAAGATGGAAGGATCGTGGTGCAACCAGTTCAGGAAAGACAGTATGATCAGGGAAGAGGTGGTGCTGGTAGAGGTTATGTGGGCAATCAGAATCGAGGAAGGAATGGTAACCAAGGTCAAGCTAAGCCGATCAAATGCTATAACTGTGGTGGTGAGGGACACATTGCAAGGAACTGCACATCTCCAAAGCGTCCACAGAATGCTGATTACTTCAGAGATAAGATGCTGCTGGCACAAGCTCAGGACAATGGGGCTGCTTTGAATGAAGAGGAATTGCTTTTTCTTGCTGAGGGCAATGCCAAGACCTATGATGCAGATGTGGATGAGCAGCCTATTCAGGAGATAGGTCACAATCATCAGAATGTCTTTCAAGTCGCTGACTGTGATGCATACGACTCTGATGTGGATGATGGACCTACGGCACACACAATTTTTATGGCTAGCATTTCTCCAATGGTTTCTCCCAATGTCTCCTCTTCACCACTAGCTGGGCCATCCCATGACAAGCTCATCTCAGAGGTATTAAAACTATACGATGATGCTGATGTGCAACAGATGCATGACAAAGTACAATCAACTGAAACTATTGAATCAAATATTGAAAATATGGGTAATATCGATATTGTCCCATATGATCAATATGTGAATCAAAGTGAAAGTGAAGTTGTACCAAGTGATGCATCTTCTGCAGTCAACAATGACTATGTTTTTTATGAATACACTGCA
>BPTQ01000007.1:346187049-346578923 GCA_019973895.1 Chrysanthemum seticuspe | reverse complement strand
AAAGCAAGATAATCGCTTGATGAGGCAAGTGGTTGTGATTAATTAAAAGAAAAATCAATTTTACAACTTGTTTGATTAGTAATCCTAAGACAATGCAAAGTATTTCCATTGTAAACTTACTTTAGGAAAACATAGGAGTATAAATTTCCCAAGTGAGAGAATGAATATGAAACTGTTACTAGCGGTGCTCAATTACGGCTAAACACGACCATTTTTACGGGTGATTCCACATACCCAACTTCTATCAAGGAAGCAATTCAACCGTTAGGTCAAATTGAGTTTCTAGTGCAATAAGTTCTCCAGTATTCATTCTCAAGTTAGGAAAATTTATAATCCTACAATGGCCTATCGAAGAGTAACAATGATGATACTTTGCTTCGTTTAATATTATACTTGAGACAACTACGGTGACGAAGGCGTCATGTTAAAAATAAGTTTAAAAGTTGTCCATATGGTAAACAACAAAAAATGGTTGGATGAGCTAGTTCAACATATGTTGTTGGAAAGCTTTGAGTTTGGACTTTCGGATATGAACAATTATATTTGCGTTGCAAAATAATTTACTTGAGTATATCGGATGATATAATCAAGTTGTCAATCCTACTATGAAGCTTGGAGAGCGATCATGAAAAGGAAAATGGGAGAGTACATCATCAACACAAGTGTAGGTTATGAGCCGATGTACATTCTTGTTGTTTTTAGAAAATGATACAAGAACAAAGGAAATCATATAAGCACATATGACAAACTCAATCAAAAATTCATTTAGTGTTTTATATGTTTTAAACATCTTTCAACGTATATGACTTATCTAAATATCTAAACTAACATTTTCGACACAACTAGATGTTATCCCAAACACTCCTTCAAATAGCACATTGATTAGTAGAATATTACTAAATCAACAAACAAGAGAATGAATAGCAAGGTAAGGAAACCACATATGCTATTCAATCAAACAAGCACAAAAGCTATTTGAGATAAGCAAATAATCAAGTAATGCAAAGAAGACAATTTATCATTTAGCATAGCATACGAAAGTTCTTTTCATCGCTTTGTGTTAAATATAAACATGTATACCAAGCTTGATTAGTTTCTTTTATATTTATAAATATGATCAAAACCTTAATTTCAATAGAGGACACATTGTTATTCAAAAGCGAAAACATCCGTCTCTAATTAGATCAAAAGTTTGTGCAAAAGTTATGACCGTAAAATGACTTTCTATTATAAATCAATGATTCAGTAAATTATTGTTTTGAATCAGTTTATGAAATCATTTTTAAATGAAAGTAGACTCAAATACCTTTAAAACGATGGGTGGCACGACTTCTAACGACTTACGGTTAAAAAGTTATGATTTTTTTTAATTTCAGACACAAACTGTCTTCTGTACCTACGGATCCCACGGATCCCTTGCTTGAGGGATCCGTCCAGTGTAACCTGAGGGATCCGCGGATCTGACACAGAATTACAAAAATGTACGTTTTGACCCGACGAAAAGGTTTAGTCTTTGTAGACTTTTTAGTGAAGTTATATTACCCATTTTTACCAATATTCAAGCTTGATTAACAAGATATCTAACAACAAAACTTCAAAGAAAAAAAATCACTAAAACACTTTTCATAATATGCTTATTATAAGATAGAAGCATATATCACCATTTTGTCCATAAGCAATTTAGCACGTTTTTAAAAAAAAATGTAACTAAGAAAACATACCTTTGCTATATCCCCTTTTTATGGTTTTAGAAACCATAGACGCGAAATACTTCATGATCTTCTAAGATACCCCAATCCTTTGCTATATTCCCTTTTTATGGTTTTAGAAACCATAGACGCGAAATACTTCATGATCTTCTAAGATACTCAAATCCTAGTATGAAGACTTCTCAAAGGAAAATGTTAGAATGATCTATCACTATCCAACATATGATGATTTCTAAAAACATGACTTTTTGTTTTAAGAAATTCCCTTCTTTGTAGTTTTCAAACATACACGGATCGTATCAAGTTTTCAAAGTACAATATACAAAAAAAAACTTGGTAACGAAGCTCTGATGCCAATTGTGAAAAACTAAAAGGGGGGGTTGAATAGTTTTACCAATTTAAAACTTCCTTTTAAATATTTAGATCGACTTATGTCAATCTATTTGGTTGTTTATGTTGGACGTTGATAGATAGATATGTAAACATGTAATGAAAGATAAAGAGTAAGAAGCACATCACCACGACACAAGTATTTATAGTGGTTCGGCTACAAGGACACCTTCCTTGCCCTACTCCACTCCCCGAGTCACCTACTCGAGAGTTCGTAAACACTACACCAACTCCTTATGGGGGAGAAGCCTTCACAACGTCGCTTAACCTTTTTCCGGTACAAAGCTAAATACCGAGTTCTTTCACACCAAGGCGAACCACACCTAACACAACGTCGCCTACCCTTTATACGGTGCTAGGCTAACCACCGAGTTCTTTCACACCTTAGGAGAACTAATCCTATCACAACGTCGCCTACCCTTTATTAGGTACTAGGCTAAGCACCTAGTTCCATTATGGAGGAACTACTACCCTTCACGACACAACACCTATTATCAAGGAGATCTACTCCTTGTTACAACACCATCAAGGATATCACCATCCTTGTGAATAAATAACCACTTATATGTATAACGATGCACCTCATCGATTATACGACCTAAGCATTCTTCCCAAATGCTATTTGATTTGATTCTTAGGCATCCTTCACTAATGCCTTTGACACAACGCTTGGCACCCTTCACTAATGCCTTCGTTCTTGACACCTTTAGCATTCTTCACTAATGCTTTGACATGGATGATGAGCACCTTTCACTAATGCTTTCATCTTGACACTTTCGGCATTCTTCACTAATGCCTTCAACCCAACATCTATGGAGAAAGGTAGATCTATCAACAAGAGAACCTTCGTTGTCTTGATGATGATGAAGCATGGCAACTCATGGACTTGAGCTTGCACGTCTTCAAGATGTGGTGATCTTTCCTTTAAGAGGAACCTAGAAGATCACACAAAAACAAAAGAGAAAAGCTACATAGATCTCTTGGATATGAGGTTAGAGGGTTATAATACTTGGGGGGAGTATGTGTGTAAAGGGATGAATAGAAAGGAAGAAATGGCTCTCTATTTATAGAGAAAATTCTCTACTGTTTCCCCGGATCCCACGGATCCCTTCCACTTGGGATCCGGCTAGCACAAAGCTAGGGATCCGTGGAACGCTCCTCTTTTCCCATGGGTATTTTTGGTTATGGGTCATGGGTTATGGGTTGATCCATGGTTTTTTTTCTAGATACAATGTATCTTAAGGATACAATGAACTTGGTCAAGTGGTATATATAAAACCATGGGTTATGGGTCAATACCATTTGCTAGTTTTTACCCATTTAGTATATACTTGTTTTTACCCAACTACATTCAATGTATTTGGTCAATGGGTCAAATACTTAAGTTTCTACCCATTTATATTACCCAATATACTACATACTAGTTATGTGTATATTTACCCAAATATGTAAACACTAGTTGTTGTACATATGTAATATTAAATCATAAAATCACTTATACTTGTTTTAGTGTTTTATGTGAAAATGTGAATATGTTAGAAACTATTAGTTCAAACCATTTACGTATTTTATTTGTTTCGTTAAGATGATTTTACGTTTGTTATCGACAAAACATTAGAAGATCGTAAATTATAAATAAACGTTTTTACGGCTTATTTGTATTAACACATCATAACCTCATTGAATCTCCTGCTATGGTTCTTGACATGATTAAGAGTTTCCCCCGTGGTACATCTTGTGGTCGAGATGGTTTACGCGCCCAACACCTATTGGATTGTTTTAGCGGTGCTGCTGTGGCTATATCTGATGAGTTAATTAACTCCATCACCCATGTGGTAAATCTTTTTCTTGATGGTAAGTGTCCTTAGGCTTTGGGCGAGTATATTGCCAGTGCTCCTCTCACACCGCTGATCAAACCAGGTGGTGGTATCTGTCCTATTGCAGTGGGGACTGTCTGGAGGCGTTTAGTCTCCAAGGTGGGAGCTTCTATGATTGGCCACTCTTTAGATGGATACTTGAATGATCTACAATTCGGAGTTAGGGTTTCTGGAGGAGGGGAGGCCATTCTTCATGCCGTGAATCGGTTTGTTGAAGACCGTGGTGATGATGTGGGTCTTTCGACGTTGTTGGTGGATTTCAAAAACGCCTTCAATCTGGTGGACCGTGAGGTTATGTTACAAGAGGTTCGCCTCCATTGTCCTGCCATATCACGTTGGGTTGAATTTTGCTACTCCATCCCAGCCAGATTATATTATGGGGAACACACTTTATGGTCACACCAAGGCGTGCAGCAAGGTGACCTTCTTGGACCTCTCCTTTTTGCGTTGGTGCTACATCCTTTGGCTCGCAAGATCAAAGACTCCTTTTCTCTCCCCTTTCAAGCTTGGTACCTAGATGATGGTATGATCATTGGAGATACTCTGTTTGTTGGGAAGGCCCTGGAGCTCATTATGATCGATGGACCTCATTATGGTTTGCACCTCAACGTCGATAAAACTGAGGTTTTTTGGCCAAGGGAAGATCCTAGAAGCAGACTCCTAGGTGTTTTCCCCCCTAATATTTCCCGACCTCTACATGGTGTAAAATTGCTGGGTGGGCCTGTTGGTGTTGACCTTGAGTTTAGCAGTAAGCTCGTTTTGAAACGAGTTTCTAAAACTAATGAACTTTTGGACGCTGTTGCTAAGCTTAATGATCCCCAATGTGAGTTGCTACTTCTCCGTGCATGTGCTGGCATTTCCAAGCTGTATTTCTCTATGCGCACATGCTATCCCCGTGTGTTTGAACGTGCTCAGATTGCTTTCGATGAAGCGCTTCGCTCCTCTTTGGAGCGTATTGTCACTGCCGCTGGGCCTGGGTTTGGAAATTGGCAATGGAGACTGGCCACTATTCCTTTTGAATTTGGGGGGCTGGGTGTATACGATGCTGGTGATGTTTTGAATTATGCCTTCCTTGCTTCTAGACTCCAATCGGCCAGCCTACAGACTGAGCTTCTCCGACAGTCTGGTGTTGGTGCTTCTGGATCTTCCTTTGATGATGCCCTGCGTGTTTTTAACGAGAAAATGGAGACCGACCTTTTGGGTAGCTCTTGTGAGATTGCTGCCCCCAAACTCATGAAGAAATTGGCAGTTTTATATTTCACACGTGTCACAAAAGAGGTTGAATCCACCTTCTGCTTATCTGCTAGACAGATGGCCCTATGGAGATCGCAAATGGAAGATCATACTTCAGACTGGCTCAGAGTAGTCCCGATAGTTGGGCTGGGGCAGACTATGAATGCTAAAACCTACCGGTGCGTTTTATGTTATCGTCTAGGCGTTCCCCTTTTCTCCACTCAGATGCCATGCTCTGCTTGTTCCAAGGTTTTTACGGGTGATATCTATGGGGATCATGCCGTATCATGCGCAGGTATTATTGGTATTAAACATCGACATAATGTGGTGCGTGATACTCTCGCTGATATCTGCTCCCGGGTAGGGGTTTCGGCCCGTAAAGAAGTTGATATCGGGCTCTGCGGAGAGAGGGACAAACACCTACGCCCAGCTGACTTGTTACTTTACTCGTGGGAGAGAGGCCTTGATGTATGTGTTGATCTTACTGGGTCATCGCCCTTTACGCAAACTGGTATGACTGACTTTGTGGCAGGGCGTGCCGTGACTGAAGCTGCACAACGCAAACGTGTCAAGTACGAAACCAAATGTGCTGATATTGTATATGGGTTCATCCCCTTCTCTTTCTCTTCCTTTGGTGAACTCGAGAAGGAGGCGGTGACCCTGCTGAAGCGAATCCGAAAGTTCTCGGTCACTCAAGATATTGGCGCGCGTGGTACTAACTATATCTTTAGTAGAGTTTGTTTTGTTATTGCTAGAGGAGTGGGAGCCCAGTTAGTTTCTCGGCTCCCCACTAATTTCTTGTAATTTCCTATGATTTTCTAATGAAGTGACGTTTATAATTAAAAATAATAATAATAATAATAATAATAATAATAATAATAATAATAATAATAATAATAAAACGTATTATTTGTAAAAATAGCCGTTTGAACATTCAAACAGTCAGAATATTCAATGCTATGGTGAAATGGCGAGCATGAGTTCAATCACGCAGAAAATGGCGTCGAGGCTTGGTGGTGTGGTAACAAGGCACTGCGCTAGTGTTTGAGCTGCCACATGGGACTGACGAGCTGCTTTAGTTACCATACCTTTCCTTTTAAGGACTAGTACATATAAATAGAAATTATAGCTAGAGACTATATAAATTCTCACATTTTTTATTGCGTAGTAAAATACTAGTTATAATATCTGTGCACGCACATGGTTTAGACAAAAAAAAGTATTTTATATCAATGCTGAATATTGTGTCTTTAAAGGTAATTATATATAATTATATACGTATGCACGAGTTTTTCATTATTCATTAATATTCATTAGAATTTTGTATAATCAAATTTTGTAAAAAAAATTGTTAGATAACTCAAGATTCAACTATATTTAGCTTATATATATGTTAATGTTCCTATTTAAATTTCACACACAAAATGCGAGTTTAGTTGCACATAATAAACGTTGATAATGTTAAAATATACTCCTTAAAATTTTTTAAAAATATTTTTCTACATATCCTTATATAAATAAATAAAAATTATATGAGTAGTTGTTATAAGTACAATCACGTTTTTTTTTCATATTACAGTAGCTCGTACTTATAGTTTGATAATTATATTCCCGTTTTCAATAATTTAACCATATTTAATATACAAATTCATGTCTACATTTGTCATACTTTTAATATGAAATAAATGAGTCCTTTATAAACATATATAGTAAAAAAATGCTATTTATAATCTTATGTATATTTATATGTTGGAGTTTTAAAACAACATATATATTGTATTTTTAAGATAAAGTATAAGGTGTATAAAGTATAAGGGAGTATTTGTTTAATTTCCAAAGTTATTAAAAAATATGAAATCTTATAATATTACACTTAACTCTATACAATTTTTATAAATTTAACCACTAAAGTTTTATTAATTACCCCATTTTTTTTAAGTTTTTGTTTTCACATATTTGACACCTATGTTTTTATGTGTTTTTTTTTCTCAACCAAATTTCTCCACTAAATTAATTAAATGTTGACCAAAATCAATTTAATTTTGACTTTTAATAACCAATCACATCACACAATTTGGCTTACGTGGCAAAATCAAGCTCTCCTATTGGTTTAATTTTTTTTTCAATGAGAAGAATTTTCCAAAAACACTCCAAAATAATGTAATTCTTTTATTATATAAAAGATATCTCTATATATATAATGCACCAAAGTTTTTTCTTAATATTTAAAAAACTTGAAAATAAATAATGTTTAACCTGCAAATACTTTTTAAAAACTTAAATTTTAATGTGTTGTTTACTTTCTTATATAGAAAGTGTTTTTAAAAATACTTTTTGAAATAGTTGTCCTAAAAAACTTTTTATTTGGATACCAAAATGACTTGGGATAAATCCCTTCCATGTAAAGTTAATATTTTATTTGGCGATTGAAGTTAGATAGGCTTTCGCATCGCCTTAATCTTTCTTCTAGAGGTATTGGAATTTCGGAGATCTCTTGTCCCACTTGTAACGGTATCGTGGAGTCTAATATTCATATTTTAATGCATCTTTGCCAAGGAGATTTGGAGGATTATTATGAGGTGGTGTGAGGATTTGTTTCCTCTTTTCGATTCCAACACCCATTGGATTGATTGGTTGAACTCGTGGCCCGTTTTTAGAGACAAAAAGCATCGTTTATTCGTGATTATTGCGGCTTCTTTATGGTTCATTTGGCGGTATCGTAATGGCGTCACCTTTTCCTCTCATTCCTTGAGGAAAAGTGATGTTTTCAATTATATTCGTTTGTTTTCATTTTCTTGACTTAAACATAGATGTCATTGGTGTTGTAGTTGGAATGTTTGGCTTAAACGCCTTTGTAATTTCTAGCACATTGCTAATTTTTTAATAAAATTGCCGCCGTTCAAAAAGAAAAAAAAAAACTTTTTGTTTCTGAAATTAATGTTATTTCTAAAACTACCCAAATTTTATCTTTTTTTCTTCTTTTACAAATTCATCCTAATCGCGTTCTCAACCCCGGTCAATATTTCAGTCTCCGTTTGTTAGTGTGGAGCTTGTATGATGTTGTTGTCATATCAGATGATGATGAAGACTTGTCAACGTCAATTGTTAAACGTTACACGAAATACTTAACCACAATTTCTCAACTATAACTATTTGCTGCTATAAAATCTCATCATTATTTACGAGTACACGCCTAGTATAAATGTAAATACATATACAGTAAGATTTGAAGAACACACGCCAAATGGGGCTTGCTTCAGTGGTACCATTCCTCCTCCGTAAACACTTAGTTGACCGGTCATAGAGGGTCTTTGGAGAATGATCAGGGTTCAAACCCAACGCTTGGCTAATTAGGTAGCTGGGATAAGAGCTCATTGCCTGAGACCGGATTTTTGGAGAAAGATCCGATTGTCATCAAAAGATACATGAGATCGAGGTGTTCCCAGTTTCCCACTGTTTTAAACATTTTAGAGAAGACTTGAAAGACACACAATCATTCATGATAACTTTAACAGGGATATGGCATTATTGATCATTTATTTATTTTTCTTGTACAGCACAATTAGCACAATTGTTGATGTTTATTAGCAAAGCAACCAACAGAAGCTAACTATTCTACTTTATGCTACTTGTCTCTTTTTAATAACATGTACCTTACGTTTGTGTTACTATTTATTTAGCTATAACTTATCACCATTGCAATATTTTTTAATGACAAATGATATGTCTTCTTAGTAATGTTTTAAAAATCGGGTTTTTAATCGATTCGGTCGAGTTATTGGGTACCGGTTCGACCGCCGGGTCAACCCGGTTTTTCATTTATTATAATTTTAATTTTTTTGACCGGGTCAACCCGGATTTTATTAAAAAATTTTGAAAAAAATAAACCCGGCCGGGTTTCAAGACCCGGGTTGACCCGAGTCACTCAAAACCTGGCGGGTCTAGCCGGTTAACCCGGCTTTAGAAACCCGAGTTTTTTTACCCGCTTTTGTGGCGGGGCACCGGTCCGACTGGTTGAACCGGCCAGGTCGACCCGGGTTTAGAAAAAATACTGAATGAAATACAAATATTATATTATTATGTGAGTAGACGAGTAAGTAGTAAAAGATGATATAACAATACTTTTTCTTAACACTTCTTTTTGGAAAACAAAGAAATCTTTCTCTGTATATGGAATTGTTGTTTTTTTAATAAACAAGTATACATAGTAAAACACTTTCTAGGAAATCGAATATTTAACAGCAAGTAATATAAATAAGACATACACTAAAATACACAATTATGATTTTATATACTTTCTATGATGTTAGAATCTTTTACTAAGTCTTACTTTGTACATGAGACCACCCAACATTGTGGAGACCGGAGAGAGTAGTCCTGTCGCCTTAGTTTGCGGTCGGTTCGATGAAGTACTACAAATGCATTGTCGTCAATCTTAATTCTGTTTGATTCGAAAACACGTTTAACTATAGAGAAAAGATTTGGCTATATTGGTTTTGTAAAGCTGGTTGTGGAATAGTTTAGTTGTTTAGACAATTAAAATATGATTAACCCAACCCATATTAGCCGAAATGTGATTAAGAGTGGGCGCCCTAACTCTTGGCTATACCTTTCACTTTGTGATATGATTGTCTCCTCCAGCTAACTGCGACAACGGGTAATTTTAAAGGGCGTGACGAAGTTAACGTGCTCAATTACTAATGTTTTGTTATAACCAAAACATTTTTGATACGTTGTAGTATAATTTAGTTGCTATGATATTATCATGTTATGTAAGATTAACATATTCTGTTAATCACATTCATTTAAAAAAAAAAAAAAAAAAAAAAAAAATGAAAAGTTCAAGCTAAACCAACGAGCCCAATAGGCCCAACTTTCAGAAATCACATTCTTATTATACCTAAAAGCATTAGCCCAATAAGCTAATTATAATTGTTAGGCTTGGCCCATTTAATAACATGAAATCATTTGAAACTGAAAATTCACATATAATGTAAAGATTTGTTTTTCCTGATTCTGTTTTGATAAATTAGTTTTATCGTTATAATGTGGTTTGTATGATACTCTCATTACTAAGCGGATAGCCGTTGTATCAACCTATGATCATGACATTGTTCTGCTCGACACAGTATGTAAATGCGAAATGATTTGCACACTTTATTTTTTGATTGAGACACTCATATGTACAACCGGTTAAAGCAATGTACATCTACAATACAAAAGTTTAATGCACATGATTAAGTATCTCAATCAAGAAATGGAGTGTGCAAATCATTTCCCTATGTAAATTGGTACTTGACACAAGGAAATTAATTAAAATCATGAAGAAAATAATACGGGTGGTGGTGGAAATGAGGAGAAAGGCGTAATGTTTATATAATGATATCCCAATGTAAATAATCAGGGGCGGAGCCATGATTTTTAATTAAAGGGGGCCGGTCGTGTTTAATGCAAAAAGTAAGGTAGATATCACCTCAAAAATTAATCTATAGTGTTGTATTTTATTGTTTAAGTTATTCATTTATGAATTTTGCAGACATTTTTATAGAATAAAGGGGGCTGAATGTTAAAACTAGTAGAAAACGACTTGTAGTCTAAATAACTAATGAATGAAATGGGTTGATTAAGGTGACCCAGCACCCACTAGTCACCCTATTAGCTCCGCTCCTACAAATAATAGTGTTAATCATATTGTTTGACAAATAAAAGTTTTATGAAACTAGTTTGTACTTTAAATTATGAAGTCAAAGAGAAGCAGAGAACATACATATGGTGACTTCAGATTATACAACGATTAGAAGAAGAGCATTTACTCCTTTAATAAAACTTAAGCCGTTGAACATTCAACGAATTAGAATAAGTTTTTAGTTAAACTATAACTAAGAGCATCTCCTATGGTAAACCTTTTGAAAAGGTTTATAAAATTTCCATGTCATATGCTCTTAAATTTCTCATTTTATAAACCTATTATCACTATGGTTAAACTTGTTAAAACTTTATAATTTAATGAAGTATTAAATGAATTACATGTATTTAGTTGCAATGAAAAGGTCTATAAACTTAGACCTATTTTATTCCATGTCATCATAAACCTCCCCTCACTATGGTGACTCAATTTATAAACCTCTTCAAATTTTATAAACCTTTTCATGAACCTCTTATAGTGGATGCCCTAAGGTTAGTGTTGATGTTAGAGAAGAGATCACATTAATTGTCATTCAAGTAGGATTATTATTCTGCAAACAATCATTCTCAAATTCTTTGATTCAATCAATTTAAATTTTAAATGTTGAAAACTTTGTTGTGCTTTAAGCATTCTTGCATGAAAATGGTTTAAATTTTACTTTTTTTATTTTTATTTTTTTTTTTTGCAATGCAATTGATTTAATTTAATTCTTAGGTTATAATCACGTAATTGAGAACAACAAATGGTTCGTCTCTGGTTACCCCATAAGAGAGGACGTGTCCACCCTTGTTACATGATCGCCGTCACCTTCATAAATAATGCACACTCGATCGAGTGCACGACCTGGTCTTGTGAGTTCTTGTGTGAGTGGGTGTTTCTATTAAATAGTTTTTTTGTAGGATATATTTATGTTTAAGTGGAGTATGTTTTTTTGTGATAACCACGATCACCTAATTACACTAAATTGATTATAAAGTTTATTGTAAAAAGAAAAAGTTGAGTTCGCGCTCGTCATATGGCTCCCTTATTATACTTTGGCTTATGTTTGTTTAAAATAATGTTGCATTCGTCAATTGCATAAAAGGCAAATCTTTTAAAGTTTACACAAACCAATGGTGTTTTTTAGTTGCAAGAGAATGGAACTATGGCAGTGAAGGTAAGATGGTTAAAAGAGTCGGACAAAAGCTGAACTAACCCATGCATTGCCTTATTTTTCAATCTTCTCCAGACAGATGTAAAGATTGGTCAACGCTAAAAATCAATAATAATGTAAAATCCTTAACACTTTACTCCACAATATTTTCTTTTGGTAAAAGAGATTTACCCTGATAAAATGCTTTACTCCATAATATATCTCACATAATCAAACTTTAGTTATCTTATTTTTCTGACTTGAAAGAAGTTATAAGTCTAAAAATTATCAAACTTTTTAGTTTTTCAAACTTTAGTTATCTTATTTTTCTGACTTGAAAGAAGTTATAAGTCTAAAAATTGTTGTCTCATTTTAATGATGGTTGTGGCTTAAATAAAACGGGTAAACGGAGGTTTTCTCTGTTTAGATTATCCGGAAACGGCGAGTCTTTATAACTTAGATGTACGTCGATTTACTGGTTTAATCATGAGACTGTTTTTTATTTTTCCGTGACCACTCCTAAGGCTATGCACATTCGTGACTCGGGTCATCTCCTGCCACATCAGTTTTCTTTCTTTGATGACCAGACCACGACCAAGTTGTCACAGTCGATGATTTAGACACGACCAAATTCATTTTTCTGTATAAAACTTATTTTTGTGATGTGCAAACTCGGTTGTAATTTAGACCAATTGTTTCAATTTGTGCACCTCGACTGATATTTGCTTCCATGCCTACATAGGGCTCAACCGATTTCAATATCGGTCGACCCGAGTTTTTCCGTTCCAATGCTACTAGCCTAATATACGTCATTTTTACAAAAGTAAATTAAATCATAGAGGTATTATCTAAGAAACTTGTTCTAACTTTCAACTCAAATTAGTCCCAAAAACAATCCATTTAATCAATAAAATCCCCTCAAAAATACCAAACTCATACAATAATACATTTAACTTGACCAAACATCTCAACTAACTCTCATGTACATTATGTTCTTCATGTACTTCTTGTTGTCGACTTGCCACCTCCTCCACGTGTCCTTCTGGGCCACCTTCCACGTGTCCCATCTCTTCATCACCCTGAGCTTCCTCCACCACCACCACCACTGGCGCCGTCACCGGAGGTGGGCCCACCCTGCCATCAATACACGTGGCACATTTAGTCTCAACCCAACCTTCGAAGTCATATTGCACATGGCCCATAACCCTACGACCTGAACATAATCTGCCTATCATTATAGCTATGGCACCTAATACCATGATCACTGCTAGAGCTCCTATAAGTGGGCCCACTGACCCATGACTAGAATGTGGTTTGTATGACTCTTGTTGGATTACTTGTGAGTATGGTGGTGGTTGTTGTTGTTGTTGGGTTGGGTCAAGTGTTGGTGTACTTGACATTGTTGTATGAGCAAGAAAATGAAAGTAGGGTTTTGTCAAGAATCTTGCACACACTGAGTGTGTTTTTGTGTGTGTGTGTGAACAAAAGTGAATTTTGAGTAGAACCCAAATGGAAAAAGTTTACATTGAGTGTGGAGTTAAGAGAGAAAGTGAGATGATTATGTGGTGAGACCAAGAAATAGAAACTAGGGTTTCAATACCTTGCACACAATGTGTAAGTGTGTTATGTGTGTGAATTGTCAAGAAAAATGAGGATTTTGTGTTGAAATAAGAGGCTAAAAATTGGGTTTTGAAGTTTGTGTATATTTCCAAAACAAGAGAAGTATTTGAGTAGTCAAAAAACAAAACTAGGATATCAAAAAATCTACACTTTTATGTGTGTATAAGTCCCTAGAAAGTTAGAGAAAAATTGTGTTTGTGTTTGTGTTTGTTGGGGAATAGGGTTGGGAGAGGGGTTGATGGACCAAGCAAAGTGGTGAAGTGAAGTGAGCATCTACTCATCTAGGACATTTTATGGTACACTATGAATGGTGATACAAAAAGGGTATATTAGGGGTGTACAAAAGTTTATTTCATGATTGAAGGTGGGGAGAAAGACAATATATGTGCTAATTTGAGACTTTTATGTTCTCTTTTTATCATAATCACATGTTGGTTGAATAAAGTGTCATTTATATCCCCTTTATGGTTTTCAAGGGCCGTGATAAAGGGAGTGGTACAAGAAATCAATCAAAGTATAACTTTGATTGACTTTCAACTCTCAGTTATTTTACCTTTAATTCAAGTCTTTATAACTCTCTTGATTATCTTGACCATAGAGAATCTAACATGGGATCCGATACCAAAACTCAAGATGTTATGGATGTGCTAGGCAATTGTCCCCTGTTCAAAATAAACTGTGATATGAAAAAATAAATATAAGCTTTTACATTTATAATAATGACTCATGTAATCATGTAATTCCTTTTTAGAGTTTAAATAATAACATTTAAAAATAATTATTTTAGACTTTGCATTTAAACTCATCAACTGTTATTACATCTTATTAAACACGGATAATGTCTACAATAGGACCAATAATAAAAATTTAAACAACATCGACCCAAACACAGTGCCAACTATTCAAAGTCAAATACTTTGTTCAACAAAGATCTATACAAAATTTTAATCGATATAAAAAACTATAGACATAAACAAATCTAAACTATAAATAAAAATAATTATTGATAAATGATCATTATAAATTACTTATAAGTATTTTTAGAAAAAGAAAATACACAAATGTTCACTAAGTTAGACTTATGTCAAAACTCCGCTAATGTAACTTATGTCAAAACCTCGTGCGCGCACGAGTTGTATCTCAAATGAAGAAAAACTCTTATCTAGCATGTTCATTCTGTTCGAGAATTTTCTTATTCGTTCTCAGGGGAGGTTATTCATACTTCCTCAAAAATCTTATTGATGCCCCTGTTAATTTTTTAATATTTGTTGTTTTGAAGTGATTATATTATTAAGAGGTAAGGTTATAAAATTTTACAAGATAAAATTATTAAAAGATAAAAAAAAAAAGCACAAAATAAGTACTTGAATAAGACTAGAAAAGACACAACAAATGAAAAGAAAAAAAAAATTATGAATCTGATAGAGTTGTTTGTAAGTTTATTATTAAGAGGATAAGATTATAAAGTTTGACAAGACAAAATTATTTAAACACAAAAGGTACATGAAATAAAACGATGAAAAAATCGTCTTATCTTTGTTAAGAGCATAATGTTTTATCTATATAGATGTTCTAAATTTTTTAAAGATGTGATTTAAATGATGTTGTGTTATTTCTTTCAGAACATAAGGGCACGACCAACTATATGTTAAGTTGTGGAGACTGATTTGGGCAACAAGCAGAAGGCTCCGAGCAGCAGGTTTCGAGATACAGGCTCCGAAGCAAGGCTATGAAGATAGGCTCCGAAAGCTAGGCTTCGAGCTGAGGCTCTGACAAGCGGTCAGAGGCTCCCTCCGAGATATAGGCTCCGAAGCTAGGCTATGAAGATAGGATCCGAAAGCTAGGCTTCGAGCTGAGGCTCTGACAAGCGGTCAGAGGCTCCCTCCTTGCTGGGCAGAAACTATGGGCTTGGCCCATGTGTAGTTAGTTCGGGCTTTAAGATGTAATATTGGGGAGCAATTTAGGTCTATGGTTTCCACACTTATAAATACCCTCTCATTGTAAATGTAAAATGTATCACCAAAAGATAATAATATTCTCTCTAGTTCAAGAGTGGACTGACCACGTTTGCCTAAATCGTGAGAACCATTATAAATTTGTGTGTGCTCTATTTCCGCATTTGTGTTCTTATTTGTTTTTGTTATGGTAGGCTCTTGATGGCTCCGAGAGCCTCTGTCTACCTCTGTCTGCTTTGTTGTGGTGTTACGCATCGTTCGTTGCCCAACACTATAAACTTGGTTTGATACCAAGAACTTTTTTTTTTTTTTTTTTTTTTTTTTTTTTTTTTCATTTTTTTCTTCATGTTTTCGTAAGAAAATCAAGAATTTGATGAAAATAACATTTTTCTGGAGGTGAAAACAAGTCAAGCTGAGCTCAAGCTCATCGAAGCTCGAACTCGGCTAATTTATAATTATAAAGCTCAAGCTCGTTTCGAGTCTATATTTTTAGGTCGAGCTCGTCTCATTAAACTATTCAAAAGCTCGGTCACGGCTAAATTTTTTGATGCATTAAATGAAACAAAGCTCAAATATAACTCGGCTTGTTAACTACATTAGCCTCGAGCTCATTTATTTATTTTGAGCTCGTTTATACATAGCTATACGTATACACAATATTCATACATATATATTTTTAGAACTTGTTTAAGCTTGTGAGACTAATCGATCTTTATATATAAAGCTCAAAGATTGAGCTCGATTATTAAATGAGCATAAATTTAAACTCGAGCTTGAAGCTCGACTCGTTCGAGCTTTTTACCAATTCGATTTCAAGCTTTTCCCGAGCTTTTTACAACATTATATATCTTTCTTGAATCAAATTAGATATGTATTGATGTATAAATCATTTCAATGAATAAAAAAAAATTGTAAACGTACTTTAGTATACTTCTATAGTTCTATATCTTGAAACATAATTTTACACAGTACTCTCTACGTTTCAAAATTATTATCAATATTTTTATTTTAGATTGTCTCAAATTAATTATTTATTATTATTACAAACTTTTAGTAAAGCAGTAATTAATCAATTGAGGATAAAATTATCATTTTATAAAAAGTAAAAAAGAAACGGTAATAATTATATTTTTTTAAAACAATGCTCGTGGTATGATCTTAATTTAATCAGGATCGATCTAGGATCGTATGATCGCACGCAGGATCATAGGATCATAAACGATCCGATCCTACTAAAAGCCCATGTTTTTATCTCAAGTAGAGCAAGATCGGTGTAGGATCGTAGGATTGCACATAGGATCGTAGGATCGTAAAAGATCCGATTCTATTAAAAGCTCATGTTTCTTAATGTTCTGCTACTACGGTACTTGAACATCTAACTTTTTTTATTCATTTGGATTCGTTTATAATATAAAATATTATATAGAAATATATAAAAGTATAAAACTACAAGTACAACCCTTTATGCAAAATATTTGCATTTTCATAAAATCTTACGATCTTAATCTGATCCTATGATTACGATCTTATAAAAGCGAAAATAATATTAAATAGGATCCCGATTTAAGAGACGTGTAAGATTGTTTTAGGTTTCAGAGGGTAAACACTTTTAACGTATCTCGGAGAAAGAACAGAGGGAATCTATGTATCTATCACTTGGCAGTACCCTGTCCTTTTATAGAAAATAGAACTATTCCATCAACTTTTATTCCTTGCCTCTAATTATTTTGACTGAAAAAATCAAGTGTTTTTAATTTTTATCATTGAAAAATAGTTCCAAGATTGAAATCTTGATTTTATTATCAATTACTCGGTAATTGACATATATTGTAGTTTTTTCTTCTATTAGATGGATGAATAGATTAGGCCAAAGATAATGATAACTGTAATATTGTGGTCGAATTTTTTGTCATATCAACGTCACATTAACGCGTGCTTTTTTTTATGTAGATATTCGAAAAATCAGAGCTAGACCATCCGGATGAATCTTTTGCTTGTTTGAAGTAAGGTATAAAATTTTATTTCAACAAATTGGCGTCATTCATGAGACCCATCATTCACTCTACCGGAGCTAAGAATGATAGGTCTCACTTTCAAATCACTCCGTGGTTCGTCCAACATCCTCCGTTCGGTATGGCTCCTTCCGGAGGTGGTTCATCCATCATCCTGTAGAAGGAGAAGATGATCGCTATCATAAGACTACACTCAACCACAATTTGCTAATAAGACAACCTCAATCATAACAAAAAACATACATCACAAAAATAAATAAAATAAAAAATACACACACATAACAATTGAAAGATTCGGTTACGTAACCAACCGAAAGAATGAAAAAGTTGGATGTGTGATCGGTTGACTTCGGTTGAGCTAACAAAAAAAACGCGATCATCTACTCCGTTGGTTGAAAAAACAATCTTACCATTAGCATTCGCCTTATACATTCTCATTAGACACACAAAAATTTGCAATATTTTTATTTGTTAAAAGGCTAAAAGCTTTGCAAGAGAATCTTTGTGTATAAAGAGACCAAACAGAGAATATGTATTATGCACTTTTGTTTTCTGTGACTAGTAGTCTAGTACCACTAACTTAAACATAAAGTTATACTTTACCCCCTTTAGCTTAGCATTACTTGACCAAATTCCTCCCTTGACTATTTTTCATTTCTTGATCCAACCAAAAACCTCATTATTTTTTCAAAAATTTGCATTCTCTTGCTATCTTTGGTCATTGTTCAACCAAAGTTTACCTTGTCTCCTTGTGCATTGGCTTTTCATACTTTTTCAGTCTATTCTTTTTCAAAATCCCCATACAAAAGTCAAACTAGTTAAAGTGTTAAACCATTAACACCAACAAAAAAAAATGCACAGGTATTCAGGAATTATAAATTTATAGTGATTACAAGTTTTAATGTCGTGGTTGTATATCAACTAAGCCAAAGACAATTGTTGTCACTTAATACACATGTTTATTACAATCTAGCTCAATTGCTTATTAGCTTATAGTGTTCAAATATTGTACTAATTAGTAATTACTATACAATATACATTATCAATATTAAAGCTGCGGAAATTAATCGCCGTGCATTGATAACTTATGAAAACATGAACACTAGAAAAAAAACATAGTTGTTAAGGTCTCGATCCTGATCTTAAAATCTTAGTAATCTTAAGATCTTATAAGATCCCAATTTTAATCATAAGATCTTAAGATCTAATCTTATACAATCTTACTTTTCTCGAACCGTAAACTAAAAGACTATAAAGTTATGGATTATGTTTTATAAAATTTAAAAACAACATGTTAATATTCTTAAACATTTCATATTCGGAATTTTGAACAACATTTTCATGAAACATTTGTATAATTTTGTGCTTATAATATATAGTAATTTGAGATTTGAATAATATTACAAAGACTATTAAGAAATTGACATTATAGTAGGATCTTAGCATTTCAATTTGATCTTACAATTTCAATTTTGCAAAAACAAAAATAATTCTAAGTAGGATCCGATCTTAAAAACCTTGGAAAAAAGTACTTGTTTCATGACAAACACTTCAAGTTCAAACGTTTTGTTGTTTGAAGACAAACTTACTTGAACTGTATGCTCGTAACTTTTATTTTCGACCCTTGTAGTAAGATTGATGGAGACTGATGTATAATTTTGTGGTTGATACCGGAATTGTATAATAGTCGTAACTCGTAAGTTACTACCAACGTGATAGTCGTTTGAGATAAATCATGACGGGCCTTTCTTGGTTTGAGACTAGTCGAGAAGAGAAAGTGATGCGGCAAGTTTAGGTTATTTCTTGGTTCAAAAGCCACGTCCGACGCTCTTAGCACTTGTTTATGTTTTAGCACGTAACTAGCCATAGCGGCATTACACATGTATGCACACAATCCTCATTATCGCCTTCAATTCTTTACGCGATTTATGTGTAAAACAGCTTATTCAAGCTCCTGTTCATTAAAATTTATATCTAACTGTTTCTACTTCAAAGACAATATTTGACTTCAAAAGCTCAAAGCACTTTTTAGTTAACACACAAGTAGTGATACAAACTGCAAAGAGTCAAAGTCAAACCATTATTCTTAAAACTAAGAACCAACTAACTTAACGATTTACTTCACCACATTTCTTCCTAACTTGCCCATTTTGCCCTGTGATTACGCCGATATTACCGAGCTTCACCATTGAAGTAGCAAAATCCTTGTAAAAAAGATATGGATACATACTATAATCTTTGACCATTGAAGCAGTCAATGGATGACCCATCAAAGCTTGATCAGATTCAAGTAGTCCAGCATTATTCACCAAGTTCTTATAATACGCATTATCAAATTTATACGTTGTCATCAAGTCTAGTGAGTTAAGGTTTGAGTTTGAGTTATCGACATTAGGACATGAGGTTTTTAAGCTTGTGGCTAGAGATGTATCAAGGTTCGGGTCAGGTTGACCGGTCCCTTTAAAGTCAAATAGGCGGTTTTTAAATGTGAAGCATTGAGCTAGCCCAATAGTGTGTGCACCTGATAGAACCACAACGTCCCTTATATCAAGACCTACTGCTGCAAACTTGGCTGTGATGTTTGCTAGTGGCTCAAAGGGTGCTGGCAGGTTCGTGTTTGCTGCTTTCAGGTTTGCTGTCACCCCGTCTCGCCTGCCTAGTGCCACGGGCCAGTTTAGCCCTCCTGACTGCACATATATGATTAAAATTTTAAACGGGTCATAAAATTTGTAGCTAAATGATAAAAAAAGGTCACATGGGTCGAACGGGTTAAAAGTTGGAAGTCGCCTAAAGGCTATTTTTGTTGCATGCAACGTCCGAAATTGTTATATTCAAATACTTAGATAAATTTTTGTTTGAATAAAGCATTTCACGGGTAAAACGTTAAAGAAAATACTGTGCGTCAGCCAGGTCGTTTCTAACTTGTACTACCGTTTCCACCTAAATTTGTTTTGACCCGCTCACTGGCCTAATTTGCCACCTCTAAGACCAAGTAACAATTTTTTTACAAAAGTTTAAAACTTCAGTACCAGGACAACGGCTTCCCTAGCTGCAAGAGTCAATATGTCAACACATGACACAGTAGATGGGCAAGCGCGTTCCACATCAGCTTTAATGTTGTCTATGACTTCATACCCACGGACCGAATTAATGTTTGGGCCTGCACTTTGTTCCCCTTTGAAGGTTTTAGTATCGTCCAGAAGGATAGAACCGTCACAACCCTGAAATCAGAACATGGAACAATCTTGTAAAACTTAATTTCGATAACGAAACTATATTAATAACTAGAGTTTCAATACTAAAATAATTACATTAACAAAACAATCATGGAAATGAAGACGGAGAAGAGACGCAGCTATCCTAGTGTCGTCTTTCATAGCTGCCCATACACCATATTTCACGATCATTTGCAAGTTAGGACAAGACGAATAATAGTAGTAATCAAGCTGGCCATTAGCTAAAAGTAATGAACATGAAACTAAGAAAGCGATAATAATATTCTTCTGATTCATAGTGTGGTCCAAATAGATAACGATGTTTTCGTGAAGATTCAGAATGGAATTATGTCGACTATTTATAAGCTGCAAAAGTACGAGAATATGACGATCAAGGTTCGTTCATTGGATGGGCTACTAGAGTGGCATTGCCATTATAGTTATGGTCATAACCTAATGTCCATTATTGTCCATGTTTGTGATGTCTGTAACTAAACAATGTATACTTAGCTCCATTATGCATAGAAGATAAGTACATGAATGAGATCACTAGTGTCTTTCTCATTAAACAAAAGCCTATTTGCAAAAAGTTATAGAAACATGATCAATTGTCAAATACTTATATATAACACATTCATGAACAACAAGAAGAAATTAGCACATGCTGATATAAAATAATTCAAAGTGGAGGTGCAACATTAGCATTTGGAAGTTATATAATCTAAAGTGCTAACTTTATATTCTTAATGAGACAAATAGTTTCAAGAACAAAGTAGGATTGGAATATTAAAGTTTCATGCTACTTTTGCTAAGAGGCTAAAAGTTGAAAACATAAAATTGGGACCATATGCTGATCATTTAGGGTTCTAGCCAAGCAAACAGAATAAAACTAAAGCAATATGATGATTGCAATTTCAACATTGATTAAGATGCTTAATAGTGGACCCTTTGATAAAAAAATGCTTGGACCATGGTTAAACTTTTTGATGGACCACATTTGTATAAGGACTCGCCACAAAAGTCTTGATCGATCACTATATGTATAATCTGCAAGCATGTGTATCTGGCCACATTGTCGTGGAAGAAACAAATCTCAGCAGGTTCATGATGAAAAGTATAGTAAAAAGGTATTCGTCGGTTCAGATAAAACTATTTGGCCCTTGTTAGAGAAATACACAATTCACAAGGAACTTGCTGTTGTAGTGAAACTTTGGTTAAAATTAGGATATGTTTTATCATTTTATAGACCATGTGGAGTTTGCGACATAATGCATGTTTTATCAGCAGGTTTATGCATTATGTCGTAGACTCTACAAACCTAAGTCAATACATCCTTAACGAAGTTGCATACCCAAACCTAAGTGTAAGATTAAAACATAATCTAGCTATAGTGTGGTAGTGGATGTAGGTCAAAAAACTTAAGGATTGAGCAATGTAAACCCTGTATTCTTTATCGTTTTTTTAATGTGATTTGCATTCCATTGCTGCCTCTTGCGTATTGAACTAGTAATTTCAAGTTTCAGACTAAGGTTCGAAAGATAACAAGCGACGTCACGTGAGCTTAGAGAGGTGGATTTAGTAAGAGATGTATGAGAAGATTGGGTTATCTCAAATTAAAGGGTATGGTGACAACTCTTTTAATCAGATAGAATAGCTAGAGAATTAGAAATAATTCTTCAGAAGTAAATTGGTGAGTGGAGGAGACGTAGTCACTTAGAAAAGAACATTAGAGCATGGGGTATCACAACGAGGGTTGCTCGCCACTCCCATGTGGCACCCTCGCCGTAACTCGCCGCCCTCCGCCACCATACCATCACCTCTTGCCACTCACCCTTTCGCCACTCCAACGACGAGCAAGAAGACAAAAAAACTTTTGCACCAAAGGGTGTATTTGTTTGATAAAGGAAATAAAATGGTATGGGTGGGGCCCAAGTGAAGAGGTTTGGGTTTAGTTGTGATTGGGGTGTATTTTTAAGTGAGTGTGTTGGAGTGATGTGAAGGTGATGTGGCACAAGTGGGGCTCAAATGAAGAGGTATGAGTGTGCCATGACACCCCATGCTCTTAGAAAGTGTTGTTACCACAAGAGTAGTTAGTGAGGACACGAACAGTTTAAGTGGTGGAGAGTTGTAACATCCTAAAATTTAAAGTTTAGTAAAAGATATTCTAATACTATGTTATGGAATTTCTGATGTCTATAACTAACACTCAGTTCCCGAGTTTTTATTTTGAGAGGAAAGAAGAGAATGAAAGGTGAAATGACAAACTAGTTATGTTCCGAGTTTTTTGTTTTTTGTTTTTTTTGTTTTCTTTTTTTTTGTGAAGAAAAAAGAAGGGGGGAGGAAATTATGCAAAATGTCCTCTCCCAATATTTTTCCCAAATTAGAGAGAAAATGATTTTTTTCCTACTTGGGAACACAAAACAAAAAGCCAATATTTTTTCCTCTCCTCTTCTTTTCTATCGTTTTTACTTTATCCATTTCTCTTCTTTCCATTTTACATCTCGGGAACAGAACAATGTATATTTTTGGTTCCGTTATGCATATATAGAAGATAAGTACATGACTGAGATCACTAGTGTCTTTCTCATTAACCAAAAGCCTATTTGCAAAAAGTTATGGAAACATGATCAATTGTCAAATACTTATATATAACACATTCATGAACAACAAGGTGACGAGGACGCAATTAACTAAGTCCTTGATATAAAACATATATATGTGGAAGAATTTAGCACATGCTGATATAAAATATCAGATGAACTAACAAATTGTGGGAAGATGCTACATAAAATAATTCAAACTGGAGGTGCAAAATTAGCATTTGGAAGTTGTATAATCTAAAGTGCTAACTTTATATTCTTAATGAGACAAATAGTTTCAACTTTCAAATATTAATTTTCATGCCACTTTTGCTAAGAGGCTAAAAGTTGAAAACAGAAAATTGGGACCATATGCTGATTTAGTGTTCTAGCCAAGCAAATAGAATAAAACTAAAGCAATATGATGATTGCAATTCTACATTATGCAAGTAAATATGGCTACACAATGACTTAAGATGCTCAACAGTGGACCCTTAATATAAAATGCTTGGACCGTGGTTAAATTTTTTGATGAACTACATTTGTATTAGGACTCGCCAAAAAAGTCTGGATCACTATATGTATAATGAGCAAGCATGTGTATTTGGTCATATCGAATTCAGAACTGGCAAGCACCCGGAGGCACTAGACCAATAAGCTAGATCTCTCTACGGGGCATGACCGACCTGCTATTATAATTCCGTAAACACCTAGTGAAGATATGGCAAACAAATAAAGTAGCCCATTGTTCGGATCTGACAATACCATACCATAATCAAAAGGTACAACGACCCGAGCGACCATACTTAACATAAATATAGCCGGTTTTATATACTTTTATCTTCAGCGAATGGCCCGACATTCAATGTGGGTCGAAGCATATGATTGCTGGGTTGGTTAAATGCTATTAATGAGAATAGTAATTCACTATTCTTAACAATAGTATTAGATGAATAAGTTAGTTGGCCCAAGCCCGACTTGTGGGATGGGTCCATTAGGGTTTCCAGGCATATTGTTTATAAATACCTGACGAATAAACATTATAGCCTACGGGTTTCATTGTCTAACATGGTATCAGAGCGGGTCTGATCCTCAGACCTAAGTGGCTAAGTTGAGCCGCCTCCCCTAAACCACCCGTCATACCCTAACTAATTGAACCCTAAAACTTTCACCAAAACACATATGCATCTTGCTACTATCTTGCTCCGTTTTTTTTTACATCTCACATTCGTAACCAATCACACATCCAACTATTTCATTATAGTATTATACATCTCCATTACATAAAGCAAGCAACCTCTACTATGGATCCTTATTTTGTCTTACATCGAAGAAGATTGGTCAAGATGAAAAGTTGTCATGGGCTCATTACTGGAAAATGCTTAACGTGTATATGGAATTAAGGATTTAATGTTTATGTTTTTGTTTTATTTTAGAGAAAAAAAAAATAGTTATAGTTGTTTTTATTGTTTGTGTTAGTCGATTGTTCGTACGGCTTTGTTACCAGTCGACCAAAGTTGACCGTTGGTACTAGTCCCTAAAGTCGACCGTTGGTACGGTTATGTTACCAGTCGACTTAGCTGACCGTTGGTACCAGTCGACAAAAGTTGACTGTTAGTACGGTTTTGTTACAAGTCGACTAAAATTATGTTTTTTATTATGTTAATGTTTATTTTCTTTTTCTTTTCTAGTTTACTACTTCAGTCCGAGCTTTTGCGATTTCGCCGCTTAGACTGCGGGGGAATATTAGATGAATAAGTTAGTTGGCCCAAGCCCGACTTGTGGGATGGGTCCATTAGGGTTTCCCGGCATATTGTTTATAAATACCTGACGAATAAACATTATAGCCTACGGGTTTCATTGTCTAACAAATAGCTCCCGAAGACTTTTTGGTTCATCATGCTATTGCTCTGTGTTTACATACTACTACAATGATCATAGTAAAAGGTGTGTCAGATGCACGTGGTTCCAAGCTGATTCTTTTCCTAACATGAACCACCGATTTACAAATTTTATTAACCACATAATTTAGCCTGTGTCAGTTGCTAATTCTTGGTCATTGAGATTCATGGGCGATTCGGATGTTTATTTAGGTTTGGAACCCTCTATATTTTTCCCCTTTCAAATAAATCAAAATGATTGAAGTTTTTCTATTTGAAATCGTGTTAGGTCTAATTCTATTACTTTTTGGCTAGACTATTCGTAACTGCATATTTACAATACAAATGCGGCGATCAGTTGGACCTTTGATTCAATAACATCTCTTTTTTATTGACTTCCTCCTTTTTTTTATCCGCGGGATGTTCAATTCAGGTTGTTGTTCAAATGCGTGAAGTTATTGAATTCTCCTTCGATGACAGAGATTGAAATGGATAAAGTGGATTCTCCCTAATGGAGAAATTGTTGGAAATGTATATATTTACAAACATGTGAATGTCCGGATTCGAACTCGTGACCACGGGATTGCACACATTAGCGAATGAGAATTAAAGTTAATAATTAATGTTTATGTTTACGATTAATTATTACACATTAAGTCCGGTTAACGATCGTTATGTATTTAACGGAAAAATGACTAACGACCGTTAAAATGGAAAAGAGAAGGACTAGAAATGGAAACTTGGAAAAGTTATGGGATGGGCTTTGGGCTCATGATGGTGGCCGGCCATAGGCCTCTCCAAGGCCCTAATTCCCCTAACTTGTCCTCTAAGTTTTACCTACTAGTATATAAGGAGGGGTAGGGTCTAGGGTTTTTCACACTTGTGCATTGAATTAACCTAGATCTCCTCTCTTCTCTTTCTTTTGCATAGCTTGGCCGAAAACCCCATTTGTTAGGGAGTTCGGTTTGGTTGTTGCATATACGAGGGCTTGTGTTAGATCTAGCAATCGCTTGATTCGTTGGTTAATTCGTGTGTACAAGAACGTGGTTGTAAGACATTATTCTTACACCATTTAGTACTTCTTTGGTTTGCTTTGCTCGAGGGTGGTTTTGCTTTGCTCAAGAGATTTGATATTCGCAAGAGGTACGTTACGCATACTTTCAGTTAATTAATTTATTTGTTATGATCTTAAGTCTTCCGCTGTGTACTCTTGATGTCTTTATGTTTTATTTTATTTTATATATCATAAACTCAACAGTGGCATCACGAGCCTTGTATAACAAGTAATTAATTACTGAAACACATAATTAAAATAAACATGAATGTGTTATTATTTGTATGCTTAGATCTAGGGTTTGCAAAACCTAAACCCTAATTTTGAGGGGGGGCGTTTTTTGGTGCCCTAATTAGGGTTTTGTAAACTTTTGTTTTAATTGGATTAGAAACCCTAAGATGCATGCAACTTTATGTGTATATGCGTATCTCTGTTTAATTGCATTAATTGTTAAGTGTAATTTATATCCATGATTATTACCTGCATGTTTTATCATGGATCTGTTTATTGTATGTCTTTCATGTTTTAAGTGATATACATTAAATAATGATAGATCTTGAATTGGGGAAGACCTCAATATTTATTAATTTTAATCAATTATGTGCTATGTGGTATATATTTAGTTTTGACTTACGCAATCGATGAATCGATGCATGTGGTTCACCTTGTACATAGATGAAAACGGGTGGAAGTCTTAATTAAATATATGCATATTGACAGATATAAAATTGGTTATTAATAAGATTTATCAAAACCGTTTGCATGTGGCTATTTGATGCTATGCATGACTTGTATTTGTTATGTATTCATTGTTTATTTGTTTATTTTTATAAATACTTGATTGTTTGTGTTTTGTAACAAGGGTATTTTTAAAAAGAAAATAAACTGACCTAAACAATGGTGAAACATGCATTTTTTAAGAATAGTAATCATAATCGTTTAATTGATTGATGACTTTGGTACAAATGACTGAAAGGCTCACCCATGAGAATGAACTAATAAAAGGGGTTTAAAGAAGTGCGCACAGTCACACTGAATGGATGTCTAAGGTTGTGCTTTAGCACGTACCTGGTCCTCTGCCCCCTGTAAGTTCGAGTGGAGCTACTTAGTAAGTCATTAAATGTGCAAGCTCATCTTAAGGGCGAATTCGTGTTGATTCCATGCGCCACTTAGGTGGTAATTATCCGAAACACTAAGTGTTTACACTTATGCAAAAGTACGGTATAATGGATGATAATTAACACTAATTCCTTGATTGGTGAACCCAATACCTCGATTAAAGTTTGATGATGAAAAACTTAAACATTAAAACAAGATATAAATGTTTTAATAAAAACTATGCTACAAAGATGAATGCATGACATCTTTGTACATATTTGATTTAACATCAAAACTATTACCCTTTAAATTTAAGTTATATGCCATTCAACGAAACGGAAACACCTAAGATTACTTTCTATTTGCGTGAGAACGTGATTTAGATCTTAATCAAAGGGTAAAATGTCCACGTGTCGTGAGAACGGGCATGGACGATTTTGAAGTTTCTTAAGTTGGACAACTTAATTGAGTTAGGCGGTGAAAACTGAAAACTCAAGGCATAAGATGGGATAAAACATGTTTACATGGCGATTGATATTGGCTATATGTAAATCCCATAAATCTAGGAATTGCAATTGAAATTGGCAATTGAGCAAATGCTCTACCATTTTGTATAAGGTTCATCACTAACAGATCAACTGATGTGATGAGATTATAACAATTTGGATCCTAGTTTTCAATAAATATTAATTGGTTATATGAATATGAACCTTGGGTATTTAATTGTTTATTGAAAAGGAAAATTATCAAAATACTAATGATGGTTTTTTGAACTTTTTCTGTAGATGGCTCAATCTGATAACACTATGAGCTTACTGAGTGCCGCTTTCAAAGATATGATTGGAAGGGACAAACTGACTGGCCCTAATTTCAATGATTGGCATCGTTCACTTAGGATCATCCTTCGTGTTGCCAAAAGGGTTGAAATTTTGACTACACCTCTGCCTGAAGCTCCTCCCAACACGGCAACTGCTCTTGAATTAGAGGCATATCGTGTTGAATATGAGAAGCATAATGATGTGGCGTGTCTAATGCTTTCGGGGATGTCTGCTCAATTGCAAAAACAATTTGAGCACTATCCGCCTATGAGCATGCTAGATGAACTCAAACGTATGTTTGAGAAGCCACCAGCAGCTGAACTGTATGAACTAATTGAAAAGGTTCACAGCTGCAGGCAGGAGGCTGGCAAATCTGTCTCCGACCACGTCCTTGAGATGAAACATCACTTGGACCAATTGGAGAAGCTCGGCTGTGGTTACTCGAACGATGTATGTGTCGGACTCATCAATCATTCCCTTAATCAGGAACGATTTGGTGATTTTGTCCGCAATTTTAACATGCATTGCACGGGGAAGACAGTGAATGAGTTACATGCAATGCTTGTAGACTACGAGAAGAGATTGCCAAAGAAGGCTCCTACACCTGCTGTGCTCGCTATACAGGGTGGTAGGGTGAATAAGCCTAAGCCGCAAGCAGATAAGAAAGGGAAAGGAAAAGGAAAGGGGAAACAAGTTGTCATCCCACCAGATCCTAAGAAGAACCCTGGAAAGAAAAAGGAAAATCCTAAGAAGGATTTGTCTTGCCACCACTGCAACTCACCAGGTCACTGGAAGCGGAACTGTCCAGTTTATCTGAATGAGTGCCTTCAGAATAAAAATAAGATGGTGCCTAGCTCATCAGGTATTTTTATGTTTGAATTATTTTCTTTTCCTCATAAGTTAAATTCCTGGATATATGATACAGGATGTGGTACTCACATCTGTAATACATCGCAGGGACTTAGAGGGGCGAAGAAGCTGACCTGTGGAGAGAGATACTTGTACGTTGGAAATGGAAAGCGTGCAGCTGTCGAAGCCATAGGGACTTTTGATTTAGTGTTGCCTTCGGGCTTAATTTTAGAACTAAATAATTGTCATTATGCACCCTCCATTGTTAGGGGTGTCATTTCAGTTTCTTTGTTAAAAGATATTGGTTTTGTGCACACTTTTACAAGTTATGGAATTTCAGTTTCTTTAAATAATATTTTTTACTTTAATGCAATTCCTATTCTTGGTGTGTTTGAAATTGATATGGATGGTTGTATATCCAATGAAATTAATTCATTGTATAGCATTAGCAATAAGAAGAGCAAGTCGAACTGTGACTCTTCTTATCTTTGGCATTGTCGCCTTGCCCATATTGGCAAGAAACGGATGGAAAAGCTGCAACACGATGGGCTTTTACAAACGGTCAATGATGAATCATTTGACAAATGCGAGTCTTGCATTGCTGGGAAGATGACAAGGAAACCTTTTTCACCACAAGTGGAAAGGGCTTCTGATCTACTTGGATTGATACACACTGATGTGTGTGGTCCACTTAGACATGTGTCAAAACGTGGTGCTGTCTACTTCTTAACCTTTACGGATGATTTCAGTCGTTATGGTTATGTTTATTTACTTAAACATAAACATGAAGTCTTTGAAACATTTAAGGTTTTCAAAAGTGAAGTAGAATTACAACTTGGAAAGAAGATTAAAGCTCTTCGATCCGATAGAGGTGGTGAGTATATAAGTCAAGAGTTCAAAGATTACTTAGCTGAGTGTGGAATTATCCAGCAGCTCACATCTCCTTATACTCCACAGCAAAATGGTGTATCTGAAAGGAGAAATCGTACCTTACTCGACATGGTACGATCAATGTTTGAACTTACGACTCTACCTTTTACTTTTTGGGATTATGCTCTTGAAACTGCTATTCGCATTTTGAATATGGTTCCAACTAAGAAGGTTGTTAAAACTCCATATGAAATATGGACTGGAAAAGCTCCCAACTTTTCTTACTTAAAGGTCTGGGGATGTGAAGCGTTTGTTAAACGTGACACACCTGATAAGCTCCAAGCCAGATCTGTTAAGTGTATCTTTGTAGGATACCCTAAGGAAACTATGGGTTACTACTTTTACTACCCAGCTGAGAACAAAGTCATCGTGGCTAGGTATGGAGATTTCCTTGAAAGGAATCTCATATCTCAAGAACTCAGTGGGAGAGTATATGATCTGGAGTATGATCAAGAAGATACAACACCTTCTGAAACCACTAGCCAACTTCAAGAAGAACCTGAAAGCTTAGGTGCTCCTCCTGAAGTTGTTCCCATTCGTAGGTCTGAAAGGACAATACGTGCACCTGACCGTCTATGTCTTAACGTAGAGGTGGAGGAAAATATGGTTGGGGATCTTAATGAACCTGCCAACTATAAGGCTGCCATGGCTGATCCTGAAAAGGATAAATGGCAGATTGCTATGAATGCGGAAATACAATCCATGAAAGATAATGATGTCTGGATTGAAGTTGACCTTCCTCCCAAGGCTAAGGTCGTTGGGAGTAAGTGGATCTTCAAAAAGAAAACTGACATGGATGGCAATGTACACACCTACAAGGCTCGTCTGGTGGCTAAAGGTTTTACTTAAACCTATGGCGTTGACTACGAGGAGACATTCTCTCCTGTAGCGGACATAAGAGCTATTAGGATTCTCATAGCTATAGCTGCACACTATGACTATGAGATTTGGCAAATGGATGTCAAAACCGCTTTTCTGAATGACCGTCTAGATGAAGACATCTATATGGCGCAGCCGGAAGGGTTTGTGAATCCATTATTTCCTAACCGTGTATGCAAGCTTAAGAGGTCCATTTATGGACTGAAGCAAGCATCAAGGCAATGGAATAAAAGATTCGATGGGGAAATCAAAAGTTTTGGATTTACTCAGAATCTTGATGAGCCATGTGTATATCACAAAGCTAGTGGGAGTCGTGTTACTTTCCTTATTCTGTATGTCGATGACATATTAATCATGGGAAATCATATACCAAGTCTAAATGAGGTGAAAGCCTATCTTGGTAAATGTTTTTCGATGAAAGACTTAGGGGAAGCAGCATATATACTCGGAATCAAGATCTACCGGGATAGATCAAGGCGGCTAATTGGTTTAAGCCAAAGTGCTTACATTGACAAAATATTGAAGAGATTCAATATGCAAAATTCCAAGAAGGGATTTTTGCCAATGCAAGTAAATCATGGTTTGAGCAGCCAAGGCTGTGCTTCAACACCTGCAGAGGTGGCGCGTATGAAGAAAGTTCCTTATGCTTCGGCTGTAGGATCTATCATGTACGCGGTACGATGCACAAGGCCTGATGTGGCGTTTGCTCAAAACTTGACCAGTCGGTATCAACAGAATCCGGGTGAAATTCACTGGACTGCTGTTAAGCATATTCTCAAGTACCTTAGGGCTACAAGAGATATGTTCATAGTGTATGGAGGAAATCCAGAAGCAGAACTGTCTGTTACAGGTTTCTGCGATGCATCCTGGAAGTGTGACAAAGATGATACGAAGTCTCAAACGGGTTACATTTTTGTCATCAATGGAGGTGCTGTGGATTGGAAGAGTAAGAAACAGACAACACTTGCGATGTCTGCTACAGAAAGTGAGTACATAGCGGCGTCTGAGGCTGCCATGGAAGCTGTTTGGATAAGGAAGTTTGTTTCGGGGCTTGGTGTTATGCCGTCGATTGAACATCCTATTAAAGTGTATTGTGACAATTCAGCTGCAATTACTTTTGCCCATGAACCTGGAGTCATGAAGGGCACCAGACACTATCCTAGACAATATCACTATGTTCGAGAGCAAGTCGAGATAGGTGAAATTGAGTTGCTCAAAGTTCACACAGATGATAACCTAGCAGATCCGTTAACGAAGGCCTTGCCTGGTGAAAAACTTAATCATTTGTCTGATAAGTTTGGACTTCGTTTAGCTAGTAATTTCATGCCCATCTGTGACTAAGTATTTTAGATAAAAGGATATTGTAAACATTATTATTGAAATGAAATAAAGTATTTTTGTTATGTTTATTATTCATTTATTATAATGTTGTCCTATATTTACATGTTTAAATCCTTGAATAACTTAAGTTATTCTAAATAGTCCGTTGTCAATCAATAACATGGGAATGATATTGAATTAAGACAAATCTGAGTATTAGTTAGAATATACTTGAAAGTATATTGATGCGTAGCATGACTAATTTCAGATGATATTCAATGAATTGAATATAGGACTTATCCCACCCACATGATGATACTTTATGGATCTTTGCCATTAAGTATATCATGGGTATTTATCCTCTGACTTGAGATACAAGAGATATGTCATGGATGTAGTGCATTTTTGTGAAGCAATCTAACGCTACACGTAACTGGTAGTTATAAGGGTTGTTTTCAGAAGTGTTGCGAAATTTATGAATCCTGCTTGTAGTCAAAATGGGATTTGTTTCCTTCAAATTTATTTTGAAGTTTAATACTACTGGGCCCCTCGTAGGATTGTTAAGATGTTTGTATGGCCATACCCAAGGTCTTCTGTTCAGAAGAATTGGTAATCTTAATAAATCATAAAGCGAGAAACAGAATAGTTAATTAAGAAATGAGTGAGATCCATATTCTTATTAACATGGTATTAGAAACAAAAGGATGAATATGATGATGAATCATCAAACTTGGTTTTTCTCCAGAAAACCATACACGAGTTGTACTGGGGGCATTGGCGTGTTGCTAGACGCTAACCAATGTCATTTCACGTTTTGTAAACATATCCAAGTGGGAGCTGTTGGAAATGTATATATTTACAAACATGTGAATGTCCGGATTCGAACTCGTGACCACGGGATTGCACACATTAGCGAATGAGAATTAAAGTTAATAATTAATGTTTATGTTTACGATTAATTATTACACATTAAGTCCGGTTAACGATCGTTATGTATTTAACGGAAAAATGACTAACGACCGTTAAAATGGAAAAGAGAAGGACTAGAAATGGAAACTTGGAAAAGTTATGGGATGGGCTTTGGGCTCATGATGGTGGCCGGCCATAGGCCTCTCCAAGGCCCTAATTCCCCTAACTTGTCCTCTAAGTTTTACCTACTAGTATATAAGGAGGGGTAGGGTCTAGGGTTTTTCACACTTGTGCATTGAATTAACCTAGATCTCCTCTCTTCTCTTTCTTTTGCATAGCTTGGCCGAAAACCCCATTTGTTAGGGAGTTCGGTTTGGTTGTTGCATATACGAGGGCTTGTGTTAGATCTAGCAATCGCTTGATTCGTTGGTTAATTCGTGTGTACAAGAACGTGGTTGTAAGACATTATTCTTACACCATTTAGTACTTCTTTGGTTTGCTTTGCTCGAGGGTGGTTTTGCTTTGCTCAAGAGATTTGATATTCGCAAGAGGTACGTTACGCATACTTTCAGTTAATTAATTTATTTGTTATGATCTTAAGTCTTCCGCTGTGTACTCTTGATGTCTTTATGTTTTATTTTATTTTATATATCATAAACTCAACAGAAATGAGACTGATTTCTAGATTTCACTTATTTGAGTGATTGAACTGATGGCAACTAGCGAGCAATTGTGGCATAAACGATCCCAGCAGGTTCATGACGAAAAGTATAGTAAAAAGGTATTCGTCGGATTAGATAAAACTATTTGGACCCTGTTATAGAAATACAAAACATGTCGCTGTTATGCTGTATATGTTATAGTATTTCACAAGGAATTTGGTGTTGTAGTGAAACTTTGGTTAAATTAAGGGATCAAGACTTTCAACACACACACAAAAATTGTTTTATCATTTTTAAATTGAAATGGAAGTTAGGTATAGCATCTAAATCAAGGTATAGCATTTTATTAAGTGAAAATTACTTGGAAGGCTCTGCAGAGACCTCTGTGTCCTGCAGAGGACCTCTTTTTATGCTATATCAGGCCAGCCATTTCGCTACCAACTGGTGGAGAAATGCTTAAAGGACACGTGTCGCTACCCCCTTAAATTAACGTGCGTAATAAAAAAAAAAAAAAAAAAAAAAAAAAAAAGGCTATTCGCCTCTAACTTGCAGCGAGATCTGACAAAGTGTGGGGACATCGACTGACACAAGAGAGAGAAAATAGCTTCTCGCCTCTCCTTTGCAGCGAGATATGACAAGTAGGCCCCAGCTAATTTTTGACAAAATTCTTTTTTTTTTTCGTTTGCAAATCAACATGACACAATACATTTTAATAAGCTAGAACAACATGAATGTAAGTATAAATTTATAGAAAGAGTGAGATGTAATTACAGTTGCGGTAAAATGAGACGTTCTCAGGTGTCCCCAATATTTTGTATGCTACCAAAATTTTCTTTGTATTTGATGCTACCAATATTTTGCTACAATATATTTGGACTTATTTTTGTTATAAATTTTTTTTTATAAAAATGTAATTTAATTTTTGTTATAAAAATGTAATGAACTTATTTTTGTGTTTATGATGGTGTATAAAGTTAGAGATGTCACAGAAAAACAAAATGTATCAGATATTGTCATTATAAAAAACGTTATGTTATTATTGCCTCATATACTTGTAAATTTGTTAGTTTAAACTATTTTTACACAAAACACATGCTCAAATAATGTCTATTCAATACAAACATCACTTGTAAAATTCAAATACATAGACAGACCAGACATCACTTGGATAATTGAGAATGAAAAGCATGATGCACAGAAAAAACAAAACATACTACTAGTTGTTAACTAGTCACATACAGCTTCTACCTTATTAAAAACCAAACCGATTAAACCAACTATTTGAATCCTGCATTTGTTGATCATCTACATGTTGAGAGTTGTGTTGCTGGGAAGTGTATTGTTGATACACTTGAGACTGGTATTGAAGATCATTTTCAAGTGGTTGCGTTTGGTTTTGCTGAGATAGGTTGAAATCTTGTTGTGTGTTATGTTGATCATATGTTTGTGATGTGTGTGTGTTTTCAGCATATTGTTGAGATGGGTATGGGTTGTGGTGGTAAGTTTGTGAAGCGTATTGGTTTGTGTGGTATGTGTTGGCACCATATGGTTGCCAAAATGGTTGATTAGGTATGTGTTTTGGCCAAATGGTTGCCATGAGAATTGATTGTTTCCCATAAAAGTTTGATCGAACGGGTGATGTTGGTCATAAAAAGGTGCAGTGTCTTGTTGCTCATTAATTGGAAATTCCCCTTGCTTTTGTTTACCCTTGCGGTTAGGTGGATCTGGGACAAATGATTTTTTGCAATTCTGACGGTTATGCCCCGCTTGTTTGCACCTGCTACAGTGTATAGTTCTTGGCTCTTCTCCTTGAGATAGTCTACGGTCTGTGTTTTTCGGACGACCTGGCTGAGGGTTGTCCATGGTTGGAGGAGTAAGAGGATGTATATGGGTTGGATACTCCCATTCGTTAAAATTTCCAACAAATTGAATTGACTCTGCATAGGTTGCTTGATATTTTTCCTTTTTGAACCAGTCATGTACATATTGCACACAATCTGTTAGGTTCAAAAACCTTGTAACAGCAATAACGTGACCACAAGGTATCCCGGAAATTTGCCATTTCCTACATTCACATTCACCGGTCGTAAAGTTCACCTCACGGTTATATTGGCCATCATAAACTTGATACCGAAATTGAGTAATTCCGTGTACAACCCAACTGACGCTTTTCATTCTTCTTTTCTCCACCTTATGCGCTGCCCAATCTGTGATGTCGTACCTCATTTTTGCTACACAAAAAATGTAAAAATTAAATTAATTAACTTATCTAATATATTTTTCAAAATGATTACTGAGTACGTTAAGTTTTAAACAATAAATAACTGCAGCTTCCCGACGTTTAAAATACCACTTTTGAACCATACTTCGGTACGTGTCGGTCAACACTGTTACAGGTAGCTTTCTGTACAATACAGTACATGCATTAACAGACTCGACACTGTTAGATGTACAATAATTGTAACGTCTACGTGGGCAATGTGCTCGAGACCAGCGTCTAGGATCAGCCTCCATTAGCTTTCGGTGTGCTTCAGGTTGTACAGCCAGGAGTATGTTCATTTGTCGTTGCCACTCATCGGGAGTATACGCTTTGCATATGCCCCAGTATAGACCTTTAACTTTTTTGTTTTTCAAGGAAAGGTTCATCATTAGATGTCGACAACAAATACCATGAAACGCCGACGGAAACTCATTCCTTACTGCCGAAGCTATTGCAGGATGCCTATCAGATATGATAATCATATTGGGGTTATCGCCGATGCACTCTCTAAGTACTGACATCCACCATGACCAACAATCACTAGTCTCCCCTCTGCATATTCCGTAAGCAATAGGCACAATTTGGTTGTTTCCGTCCATCCCAACGGCTTGCAAATTTGTACCCTTGTAAGTACCCTTTAAATGCGCCGCGTCCACTATAAGTAGTGGGCGAAGATGGTTCACAAACGTGCGCAACTGCGTATAAACAATTTTTAAAATTATAATAGCAAACTTGTTTTTGCCTGCACTTATAAAAAAATTTGAACAAGACTTACCGATGCACCAATGGCAATGAATAAAATTTCGAAAACCCCTTGATTGCTTTTCTTGATACGTGTGACCGTCCCTGGGTTTTTTTTTTCTAAGTTGTGACAGTAATACGGTAGCATTTCAAACGATTCTAATGGTGAACCTCTTAACAATTGTAACCCATAATCCTTCCCTCTCCATGCTTGTTGGTAAGATATAGATGTTTTATATTGTGCCATGATATCTTTTTGTATATCTCTCCCTTTCAAATCACGGCTACCATCTTCTAATTTATCTTTCATAATGTGAGCAATTACTTTTTTGTTTGCATTTCGATGGTTAGGATATGTTTGGGTTCTGGGACACGTGTGAATATCATTCATGCTTGTAATTTGAAAAACATCTGAATTTGGCCAACGTCTGGCATTAATATACCATGCACATTGTGCATAATGGAAGCATTTTATGTTGTAAGTTATAGGGTTAGTTTTTTTCGAAACAAATTCATAACCATCTTGTAAAGCTTTCAACCTGTATGCCAAGTCTAATTCCGCCCTAGTTAAAAAAACCTTATTGATTTTTATTTTAGTTTTGTTGTTATAATCCTTTGTAGGCATAGGTTTTGGCGTGTAAAGTGGTGGTTCAGGAACTTCAGGGATATGTTCAAAAAAATTCGGCCATTTATGGTTACCGGGGTGTTTGGTTTTATTTAATTCATCAAAACAATCATTTTCATCATCTTCGTTATCCGAAAGAAAAGCAAATGATGACCCTGGTTTTGTAAAATTTGCCTCATCTTTATAACCTGAGCCATCATATTCCTCTTCGTCAACTGAATGAAAAGCAAATGATGACCCGGGTTTTGTGAAATTTGCCTCATCTTTATAACCTGAGTCATCATCTTCCTGTTTGTTATCAGAACTGAAAGCACATGATGACCCCGGTTTTGTGAAATTTGCCTCATCTTTATAGTTATAGTCATTGTTTTGAAAATCATTTGATGGGCCGATGTTTTCTTCTACCATTGTAGGGAAAAAATTATAAAACTCTGGCACTTGCTGAGTTGAACCAAGAGTTGTTGTTTCTTCCATTATTTTAGATTGCGAAACATACAACTGTACAAGTTCAGCAGGAGACTCTAAAGCACATTGAACAAAAAAGTTTACCTCGTTGTCGTCTGTAACATCAAGTAGAAAGTCAGCTGAAGGGACTTTCACATTTAAATTTACTCGGACATTTTGCTTCAATTTAAACTTATTCACCACCAGATCAACTAACCCTGAATATGTTATATCATGATCCATAATCACACCGCGCTTTATTTCACCGTAATGTAACATACATTTGAATTTATGTAAATTCAAGGCCATTTTCTTTTTGTAAGTATTGTGAAGATGTTTATACATTCAATTTCGTGGATGTGTTATTTATAGCGTTATGTCATATTTCTTGTATAGCAGTCACATCTTTGTCTCTGTAAGGGCCCTGAGTAGTCTCTATCATGTCATATTTCGTGTATACAATTATGTGATAAAAAAAGATTATTTACTAGTCACATCTGTGTCTCTAAAAAAAGTTTCTGACAAGTCATATTCTAGTCATATTTCGTGTATAATATTATGTGATAAATTTTTTTTAATGCAATCACTCTATTTAAGAAAAAATGTTAATACTATAATTTTACAAATTCAAATACACTGCAAACTACTTGTAACCATCCCCAAACAATGTAGAACTTTAGCATTTTATATGAATGAAAGAAGGAACAACTAAATCTCATTCGATAAAAAGACAAAGTAGCATAGAGTGACATTGCAAGTTGAACATAACCAGACTTAGTCACTAGTCAAATAACTTTTTTGAACATGAAGGTTTATCTTGTTTTTTCTTCTTGAAACCCTCATTTTTGCATTCCTCGGGCACAACTAGTGGGGATAACTCCACCCGTGATACGTACACATGTAGTTGGTTTTGCTGTAATTGAGTATACGTTCGTATACGTTCGGGGTCTTCGATTGCAGTAGCTAATAGTTCGAGTCCTGAATCAAGACTACAATTTGGTTTCTTTAAATAAAAAAAGGCTGGGGAGTTTTCAGCATAACCCAAACAATTGGTTAAGATTATTTTCAATTGATTGACCGAAAAAGTGTCGTAAACAACTGGATCTACACAAGCAACTATACCACCTACAAACTTTCTGCCAGGTGGTGAAGTGAAACTTCCATAATGGTGTAGTCGGACTTTGAATGTCATCGCTTGACCAGGTACAGAAGGATTTAACAAAAGATAAAAAGATGCAATTTTCTTGAATACAACAACGTGGTTTATATAATGTGACCCACTAACCTATCTAATGTTTGTATACTAGTAACATCTTTGTTTGTATAAGGGAGCTAAGTAGTCTGTATTGCATAGATGAATACATCGTTGATATCATATTTCGCTTATATTATTATGTGATTAGAAAAAAGTTTATTTACTAGCCACGTGTCTATAAAGTCTGTGAAAAGTCATATTCATGTCATATTTCGCTTATATTATTATGTGATTAGAAAAAAGTTTATTTACTAGTCACATCCATGTCTCTATAAAGTCTGTGAAAAGTCATATTCATGTCATATTTCGCTTATATTATTATGTGATCTATAAAGTCTGTGAAAAGTCATATTCATGTCATATTTTGCTTATATTATTATGTGATCAGAAAAAAGTTTATTTACTAGTCACATCCGTGTCTCTATAAAGTCTGTGAAAAGTCATATTCATGTCATATTTCGCTTATATTATTATGTGATCAGAAAAAAGTTTATTTACTAGTCACATCCGTGTCTCTATAAAGTCTGTGAAAAGTCATATTCATGTCATATTTCGCTTATATTATTATGTGATCAGAAAAAAGTTTATTTACTAGTCACATCCGTGTCTCTATAAAGTCTGTGAAAAGTCATATTCATGTCATATTTCGCTTATATTATTATGTGATCAGAAAAAAGTTTATTTACTAGTCACATCCGTGTCTCTATAAAGTCTGTGAAAAGTCATATTCATGTCATATTTCGCTTATATTATTATGTGATTAGAAACGACAGAAACGACAAGTGTATGACACGGTTTTAACCCTATTTAAGGCTTACTTTGTCATTCAAAATCAATTAGTAATTTATCCATTGTCATCAAAATCAAATGTCGGACAACATACCCTTCGATCTGCAAGTTGATATCATGAATAGACTTCCAGTTAAGTCATTACTACAATTTCGTACTGTGTCAAAGAGATGGAGGTCTTCAATAGACTTTTCCAACTTCATCCGTAGCTACGGCTTTCGTGATACGGATATGTGTTGTTTTAATTTAACATATATGCAAGGTAATGTAGGTTTTATGTTTTCAGTTAATGGAAGTTTAGCTTTCACGCACCTAGATACAACTCTTCATCTTCCAACTCTTAAGCCAATTGCTACTTCTGAAGGTGTCTGGTGCTTTTCTTATGGTTCAAACATGATGGTCGTTATTTGGAACCCATCAATAAAACGATCTATAGGGGTATTAGTCCCTAGCTTCTTGAATCAACCAGATTCACCAAAAATGGTCATCGGTTTTGGTGTACGTCCTGACAATTTAGACCTAACAATTTTAAAAATTAATTACCCGTTATACAGTGAAGGGCCATGGTACGTGTCAGTGTATACCTTGAGTTAGAGACGCTGGAACCATATTGAAAATGACCTTTTGCCTCGAGAAGGGATTGGACTAAAAAGGTCTGGCCAAGCAGTAGTGGGTGGTAAAATTTACTGGCTTGGTTATGAAAAATTTCTTTTCAATGATGGTATTTTGTACAAATGCTATATGGTAGTTTCATTTGATTTGGTTAGTCACCAATTTACCGACGTAGGCATACCAGAAGAGATAAGACGCATGGTTGGGCCTCCATTCCATATATCCCAACTACGGAACTCTATTGTAATTTCAGGAAGTTTCCTAGCAGATGGGTACAAAGTTTTGTGTGCATGGGTGTTAGAAATTAATGGTGCTATCGTATCATCGTGTACAGTGCTATTCACTCTCCCATACCCAATAGAGAATGTGGTAAAATTAGTTGGGTTTACTAAGGATGATGATCCAATTATTGAAGCTAAGATCGACCAAGAGATAGCTCACTCGCTACAAGTGTACGAGCGAGCTTCTGAATTGTGGCAAGACATGGGTATTGAAGCGAATGGTGGTTCATTTTTCATTGGCCCATATAAAGAATCCCTAATTCTTCTTAATGAACCAAATCATACCATCGTGGTTTAGTTTTAGTATTTTTATCTTGAGCGATCTCGTTGTATTATGAATGTTTAATTTTTTCCACCATCAATGAAGTGTTTGTTTTCCAAACTCTGTGCTTGTAGTGAAGAAATAAATATTATTAAGAAAAACATATTATTAAGAGAATCTTAAATCATACACAACACATATTGAGTTATTATGACTATGAATACCAATGATTCTTTCATATGTCATTATGCCGTGGATCCGCTTTAGCATCCTAATTCTGAAAGAGTTCTTTTTCTGGCCATTCAACCATTTAACCACAAGTGTAATCCGCTTGAGTTATGTTGTTGTTTCTGTCTTCACTGTCACTTGTGTATTCTGTTATCACATGCTCCATCATTTCTGCCAAAGTAGCATTTGGCAATATATATTTTTCAATATTAAAATCGACACCGCCATGGTCAATGTAGATTTCCAAGTTGCCTAGCGCTGCAGAAATATCAAACATTACATGCATATCATAGTTGTTTCTTAGTTTTATGGTGCTTGAAATGCCAGTGTGTGGTACTTCATAAAAAAGTGCATGAATACTCATGTCAACGATGTTAAACAAATATTGCTTCAGCTCTTCTAGCTTCATTCTTGGAATGTTGATGTTCATCTTCCAACCATTTACATACGTTGGTTTTCCGCCATAGCAAACAAATTGACCCTTGTTGTGAACAGGAAAATTGAAAATGGTTTGAGTATATGGTGTAGTAGGTTTAGTTTTTTTTTATTATACAAACGTTTAAAGCGTACACGCTCCTCCAGTTTGTTTTTTCTCTGAACCATTTCATGTATATAACGGACACGCTCTTGACGCTTTAGTTTTGTTTCTTCTGAAATTACACCTGCAAATGCTTCTTCCATAGAACCATCATTTGGAATCAAATTTGAACTTAAATCTGTCAGATGCTCACACACGAAAATTTGGAGCTGTGCAGCATCTTTTGCGATGTCGTACATAACACCAATGTCATAATCACTTTCAATTGCTTTCAGCCCCATTAAAGTTTGGTTTTGTGGCAATGCGTAATATAGAAAGTTGACATTTGTTGGTAATTTTCTCTCTAGATACTTAACCATATCTCGAAACCCAAATTGTGGAACATTTATATTGATGTTTGAACCATCTTGATATGTTATTGGGTTAAGTGTAAAGTTTCCGTTGTAGTTGATAGTGAATTGTAATGTAGTTTTGTTAAATGTTGACATTTGATGAGTTAGAGAATGAAGAATGGGTATATATATATAATTATTGAAACTTGTCATACAATTATTGAATGTTGTCATATTTCGTGTAAACATGTATGTGAGTTATAGATAGTCATTGACGTTAGTTGCTTACTGACAAGCCTAAAAAGTTGTCATACAATTATTGAATGTTGTCATATTTCGTGCAAACATGTATGTGAGTTATAGATAATTTTGCATGTCCCTATATTATTACTGACATGTGTAACAGTTTTCGTATAATTATTAAAACACGACAAAAAGTTGTCATATTTCGTGCAAACATGTATGTGAGTTATAGATAATTTTGCATGTCCCTATATTATTACTGGCATGTGTAACAATTTTCGTATAATTATTAAAACACGACAAAAAGTTGTCATATTTCGTGTTAAACATGATGTGATATACACCCTATATATACAACATCTAAAAAGAATTTTAACAAACATAAGAATTAACCAAAAACTATATACTAACATACATCTACCCAACAAACATACAAATGTCGTCTAATTTCCAGAAATTCAAATGTAAATTACATTTCAATGGCAAGGAAAGTGGCGTCATTATGTACAGTGACATCACTTACTCGTTAATGGTTGAAATGTTGGTGAACAAACTCGAGTTGGATGCAAATACGCAACTCAGATTGTCGTTTAGGCTAAGCCCATCAGATACAACGACGGAGATTAAAGACAACAACGACGTTACTTTATTTGTTACGTGTGCTTGTGCTTCCGCTGATGGTATAATACATTTGTACATTGATCAGCCCAGGGAAAATGCAAGTACAATAGCACACACAAGGATAATACCAGGTCCAGCGGGTATTCTTCAAATGGCCAAGCTCCGAAAAAATACTGACATACAACTACTCCACAATCCCTACCATTTGACTGCTGCGGAGCAGGAAACCATTTTGAATCATTATAAGAGAATGAGAAGTTAAAATGTGGCCGTCCGGTAACGCCAAAATATCCTTGGAGCTGTAAACTTTCATTTAAGACTTTAGTCCATCCAACAAGATGTCGTCGCAACTTACCCGACCTACTCTTATTATGCATCGAGTCGAAAACAGAAATATGAGAATTCGGAAGATCTACGACACCTAGAACCCAGTGGTTGCCTTCGGCATGGAACGGCATATACACCTACAAAGATAAAATCATTAGCTTACATACAATTAAATAGCTTATTAAATTACTAAACGTATTAAAATCATTAAACAAAAATACTTACCACTTGTACCTCATCCCAGGATGGGTACGGACGTGTCCTCCCACTTATCGTTCCCTGTAATGCACTATCCGTCACAAGTAAGAAGAGAGAAGTGCTGGAGCATACGATGCAAGTGTTGATTTCGCTACTGTCCAGGGAGCACCATTTGGCCTCTGACGAATTAGAAGCTCAGTCCATGCATTCATATGCTAGTTCATATCAAAAAAATATTAAAATTATTTATAAGCATTCTATAAAAAAACTATTCAAATACATTATAAAATCAAATAATAAATTTACATCGTCTGCAAGCCAACCATTACTTGGAACCTTGGAACAAAAAGGGAGCAATTCACGCCAAAAAATTGTCTCACACGCAAAACCCATCACATGACAATCCAGGTATATGGGTTTAGGGTTCCTCAGGAAAGTTTCTAAGTCTTCATATAATGTACGCTTAACCAAAATAGCCAAAAGTAATATCAATAATAAGTTGTTAATCATTGTTAAATTTTAAGAATATTCACGTAGTTTTATGATTACCTTATCAGGGTCAACGTTATAAAATGAAATGTACTCTCCGGTATAATTTTCCCGTAAAAACTCAACTCTATCCTTGTCTTCTTCATCATCATTGACCCTATCGTCTTCTTCATCAATAGCTTTTCCAAGATCTAACGGGCTGATATTTGATGAAATGGCATTATCCTTAAGCCTACCATCCCGTTTATTGGGAATAGGAGTCGTGTCTGGAAAACGACCAAACGGGCTGCACAAATAATGGCTAGGACGAACATCTCTCTTTCCTCGATTAATAGCACCCTAACACGGAACAAATATACATGCAATTATTATAGTAGAAAAATGAAAAAAAAATATATACTTATGTGGGTTATAAATTTACCGGTAACACACGATTAGCTACGGGGGGGGGGGGGGGTGATGCACTAGCTTGTTGCGCATTGTTACCCGACCACGGAACAAATCCTTGTTGTGGCATAGGCGTCCTAGAGTGAGGCGTCAGCTGGTCGTATACGTGCGTGCCCACCTGTGGCGACTGGTGGTGAGACACTCCCTCAAAGAAAGAACTACTGGGGGGGGGGGGGTAGGAAACCCCCCATCTCCTTGACCAGCCTTACCAAATACCTACATACAATATTATAATGTTTAGTAATTTTTAAAACAAATGATTAGCAACAAAAAAATATGCAAATAAAACATACCTGCGCGTTCTGGTTCCAATTACTTCCAGTTCCAGCCGGCACGAAAGCCTAAATACAATATTATAATGTTTAGTAATTTTTAAAACAAATAAGTAGCAACAAAAAAATATTAAAATAAAACATACCTGCGCGTTCTGGTTCCAATTACTTCCAGTTCCAGCCGGCGCGAAAGCCTAAATACAATATTATAATGTTTAGTAATTTTTAAAACAAATGATTAGCAACAAAAAAAATATGCAAATAAAACATACCTGCGCGTTCTGGTTCCAATTACTTCCAGTTCCAGCCGGCGCGAAAGCCTAAATACAATATTATAATGTTTAGTAATTTTTAAAACAAATGATTAGCAACAAAAAAATATGCAAATAAAACATACCTGCGCGTTCTGGTTCCAATTACTTCCAGCTCCAGCCGGCGCGAAAGCCTAAATACAATATTATAATGTTTAGTAATTTTTAAAACCAATAAGTAGCAACAAAAAAATATGCAAATAAAACATACCTGCGCGTTCTGGTTCCAATTACTTCCAGCTCCAGCCGGCGCGAAAGCCTAAATAAAATATTATAATGTTTAGTAATTTTTAAAACCAATAAGTAGCAACAAAAAAATATGCAAATAAAACATACCTGCGCGTTCTGGTTTCAATTACTTCCAGTTCCAGCTGGCGCGAAAGCCTAAATACAATATTATAATGTTTAGTAATTTTTAAAACAAATAAGTAGCAACAAAAAAATATGCAAATAAAACATACCTGCGCGTTCGGGTTCCAATTACTTCCAGCTCCAGCCGGCGCGAAAGCCTAAATACAATATTATAATGTTTAGTAATTTTTAAAACCAATAAGTAGCAACAAAAAAATATGCAAATAAAACATACCTGCGCGTTCGGGTTCCAATTACTTCCAGTTCCAGCCGGCGCGAAAGCCTAAATACAATATTATAATGTTTAGTAATTTTTAAAACCAATAAGTAGCAACAAAAAAATATGCAAATAAAACATACCTGCGCGTTCGGGAAACCACTAAATCCACTAAAGAAACCAAATATTTTTTGGAACATTGTGTCGTGTTCCTTAATCTTGGCAGCCTGAGCCTTTGTCAAATCCTCTAGTTCCGTCAAATGACGATAAACGAATTCTGGAACATCGTCACGGCGATATTGGTCTGAAAGTGGGGGTATTGGTGGTGGTTCAATACTACGCCCCTCAAAAAATGTCATGCTATCACGGAACCAACCCTTTTCAGACTCATATGCATCGGGTACAAGTCTTAATGTAGGTTCCGCTACCTAAAATTTATATAACAACAAATACGAATATTGTTATGAATCACTAAAAACTGAATGGCATGATTAAATAACAACTCACCAATAAACTATCCAGGTAACAGCGTTTAAATGGCCGCTTGTAACGCCATGCACACACTCTCGGATGGAGCTCGTGACGATTAAAAAAATCTAGTGTCGTGTCTAGATAAGTCTCCAAAATCCACGTCTATAAAAAAATAATTGGTTAATTACTTTAACATTATATATATACATAAACAACAAAAACTAAAATTATATATATATATATATATATATATATATATATATATATATATATATATATATATACATACCTTAAAGGCCCATGTAAAGCCGATCAGCGTATACTTAGGGTTCTTTACCTTACCGTCAGCGTCAGGCGGTGGTCGTGGGTTCACAAAAAAAGCTTCAAGCCGTGAATCTACTGCACCAACTAACTGACTGTACAATGTCGGCCACACGTACGAACCCCAAGGACATATGTTCCAAGCATCAAGATTATCTACTAAAGCCATGCACCATGGGGGAACTACGTTCTTAACCTCGTGGCCTAACAACACCATCTCCAACAACCCTAGCAAACTGACACGAACGACATCGATATCGACAAGCTTATCAAAAGCATCGCTAGAAATAAATTCATTCAACACTCCGACAGTTATCGAACATCCATCATAACGTGAGTCAAAAACACGTCTCCTAAGAGGAGTAGGTTGATCTTTATATTTGTCTTGAAAATCAACACCAAATCTCAAGCTAGTTACTAAACAAAACTCCTCTCTACCAAATCTCAACTCAAAATCTCCTACACGATACCTCAATGGAACAACTTCCGTGTCTCCCGGTTCAGGGTCAAGTTGACATAAACTCATATAATGTAATAAAATACATGACTCTCGCATTTGTTCTATGTCAAACATCCATCCGAAACACGTCTGCCTAAACAATACTTCCTTATTGGTATTCGCAATTTTTTTTTAAGGTAATAAACCAATCTAAGCTTACTTCTACAGGTAAGGTCAACGGCAAAATCCTAAAATAACAATTAATAACAGTATATATTATTAACTACACAATAAGCATAAAACACCAAATAATGATATCGGAAGAAAAATAAATATTTACCGGAACAACAAGTGCCATATTAACAAACAACCACGTTAACACCTACCCACTACCACCACCAAACCACCCAAGAATGAGAACCACAGCCTACCGTGCCACCACCAACTGCCGGCACCACCACCAACAGCACCACCAACTGCCTTCACCACCACCACCAACACCACCACCACCAATTGCCTTCAACACCACCAACTGCCTTCACCACCAACACCAACAACTGCCTTCAACACAACAACAACACAACTAGCAGCCCAAAAAAAAAAAAAAAGCAAATTTTTTTCAAGTTTCGGAAGGGAGAAACGAACACAAAACCCCACTCCTTTATCTCTCGAAATGAAGATCAAACACTTGAATCAAACTCTAATAATTCGGATAGTCGAATAGTCATTTCAAAAATAGTTGCAGGTTCATTTTTGCTCCTTCCCTAGGTGAGGAGAGAGCATTTCGCTACCAATTATATGTGAAATGGTTGCTTTTTCAACTTTGTGTCAGCCGGTGTCCCCACTTTGTCAGATCTCGCTGCAAGTTAGAGGCGAATAGCCCTTTTTTTTTTTTTTTTTTTACGCACGTTAATTTAAGGGGGTAGCGACACGTGTCCTTTAAGCATTTCTCCACCAGTTGGTAGCGAAATGGCTGGCCTTTTTTGATATAGCATAAAAAGAGGTCCTCTGCAGGGCCTTCACAGTAATTTTCACTTTTATTAATTGAGACGCTAGCTGTAAGAATCCTAACAGATTTGACATCTAAATCAAGGTATAGCATTTTATAAATATGTAAATATTCAATTCAAGGATATGTGCAAGGTATGACTAAATGTTCATATCTTTGAATAGGGGTGTGCACGGTCCAAAAACCGGACCGGACCGAGACTTGATTTCGGAAAAAATCTTAGACTGAGATCGGACCGAATGTGGTCGGTCCGGTCTCGGTCCGGTCCAACAAGGCCAAATTAGCCCAAATTCGTCGGTTTTGGTCCGGATCGGACCGAAGACCGAATTAGCCCAAAAGGCGAGACCGCAGACCGGACCGAATGTGATCGGTCCGGTCCAGTCCGGTATCGGTCGGTCCGGTCCGTTCGGGTCGTATGCTCACCCCCTGGCATATATAAGAGAATGAGAAGTGATACAACCACACAAAAATTCTCACTAAAGAAATCTACAAAAGGAGGTGTATGCATTTGATTGGTGTATTTGATAAAGGTTATCTCTTTTCTCTTGTATTAAGCCAATCAAATGCATACACCTCCTTTTGTAGATTTCTTTAGTGAGAATTTTTGTGTGATTGTATCACTTCTCTCAGAGAAGTGGTTTTGTTTGAGTGCGATAATTGGTGGCTTGCTCCGTCATTTTGATTCCCATTTGTTCCAAGGTTTTTCTTTTCCATTTTATTTTTTTATTCTCTCAAGTCATTGTAGATGCAAAAAATAATATAAGGGTTTAGGATATACATATCCCCTTAAAGGGATTCCAGTATCCCTTTCATTTTTTTTTCTTAATTTTTATATTTTTTATTTTTGTTATAAAACTACGAAACAAAAAATATAAAGTTTGACAAAAAGTACGGAGCAAAAACTGATAAAAATTATGTTATACACTATAATAGAGAGTAAAAAGTAAGACATGAGGAGTAAAAAGTGGGCTAGAGGTATGCATAACAATACCTATAATTTAATAAAAATACTCAAATATACAATACTTATAAGAATATAAATTGTAAGTTGTAGGTTTGTAACATATACAAATGTCTTTTTTGGTAATTTTACTAACAAAGTCTAAATAATCTGAATTGGCAAATATTAAAAAAAAAGAATTTTGCTAACCACAAACCTTAGGGTTGTGTTTAAACATACCTTAATTAAAATTTTTGCATTAAATGAACACTAAACATACCAAGTTTAACATCATATTTCATGTTTAAAATGAATAAATATGTATGATTATGGAATATGTTAGTTCATTTAATGCAAATTTTTTATTTAATGTATGTTTAAACACAACCCTATGGGTTGTGGTTAAAAAATAATTATATGATTATTACGATATCAAATTGCATAATCAAATTTAAACACTATATTTTCTAATAACGTTTTGTAACAAATGATTATGTGATTCTCCATTTTTAAAGGGTCATGTTACCCAAGCACCACAAAGGGGCTATGGAGTGCTTGGCAAGTGAAAATATAAGGTGTTTTTGCTAATGATTGGCAATCATTGGGGGAATGCTTTTTTTCGATTTCCGTGCCAAAATATAAAAAATTTGAGGTTAGGGTGCTTTGGTTTGCCAAAATAAAAGTAATACAAGTTTTTTTTTTTGTTTTTTTTTTGTTTTACAAGTTTTTTAAGTTTTGTACAAGTTTTTATTTTTTGTTTTACAACTTTTTAGTTTTTTACAAGTTTTTTTAGTTTTTACAAGTTTTTTTTTTGTTTTATAACTTTAAAAAAAAAACTTAGTTGGAAAATTTTTGAGGCTCAGGTTCGAAGGTTGCAAAGTGAGATTTTATCTCACTTTACCGTCCATTCGATTATCATCATCGCCTCGGAAAAAATTTTAAGGCTCAAAAATCATCATCGCCTTTTTTTTAGAAAATCATCAGGTCATAACAGGTCTCACAAGTCACAACAGGTCTCAAAACTGCACAAGTTCACAACAGCAGTCTAGCCAAACTGCACAAGTTCAGAACAACAGTCTAGCCAAACTGCACAAGTGCACAAGTTCACAACAGCAGTCTAGCCAAACTGCACAAGTCACCCCATGTCTCAAAACTGCACCACATGTCTCAAAACTGCACAAGTCACAACAGGTCTAAAAACTGCACAAGTCTAACCATGTCACAACAGGCAAGTGATATATGGGGGGCCTGTGTAGAGGATGCCCGCGGGCGAAATACCCTATATTTTCACTTGCCAAGCACCCCATAGCCCTTTGGGGTGCCTGCATAAGGTACGATTCCCTTCTGCAAAACATCACAAGAAAGTGCACAAGTCTAACCAAGCACAAACACGTTTTCATTGTGCAAGAGGTACGATTCCCTTCTGCAAAACATCACAAGAAAGTAGAAAATGTGCAGGCATTCAACCTTATAAGCAACAACAGTACCCAGTAACTAGCAAGAAAGCAACAACACAACTAGCAATATCTCCAAAAACCACAACAAACAAGTGTCACAGTCCACCAAGAAAGCAACAACACAACTAGCAATATCTCCAAAAACCACAACAAACAAGTGTCACAGTCCACCACAACAAGCAACAAGCAACAACCATGTCTAGTTCACCATTCGACACACAAGAGGTAAACTTATCAAATAGGCTCAGATTACTAGCTTTTTAGCTCATGTTGGCCGCAAATTCAGTTTTGCCATGCCAAAACTCTTTAAGTTAAAAAAAAATCATCATTGCCTTTTTTTTAGAAAATCATTAGTTTTGCCATGCCAAAACACTCAACTTTTTTTCATTAAAGTTTCAAAGTGAGCTAAAGTTGATCACTTTACCATCCAGTAATGAAAATCATCAGTTTTGCCATGCCAAAACACTCAAGTTTTTTTCATTAAAGTTGCAAAGTGAGCTAAAGTTGATCACTTTACCATCCAGTAATGAAAATCATCAGTATTGCTACAGCTCTTAACCGTCCTATTGTATGTATATCCAATTCACAATCTATTATGTGTCTTCCGCTGAGAGATGGTCCAAATACAGCACAAATATTGTCCCCCGTTGTGATTCTTCGTGTGGGGGAAGACCAGGCTGCTCACTTCGTTCTTGCGTTTATTGATGAAAACTCACCACTCCCGTATAATCACCCACAATGGAGATGGTTCAGAAATGACGTGGCCGGGAGATGGGCACATATGTTTACTCAACGACAGAGCATGTTTAGACAGGCGTAGAAAACGATTATTGATTTATATTGTAAATGACAAAACATGTATAGACGATTACTGATTTATATTGTAAATGACAAAACATGTATAGACGATTACTGATTTATAGTAAACGACTCGTCATTTTTTGTTACAGATTTCTGCTCCTGCTTCGGTTCTTCCTCATCTTTTGTTACAGGAATCGGATGACATTCAGTGGAGGGACATTCATTGTGTCAACAACACACCCGCTCGTGTTGAGAGTCCAGATTATGTGCATTCTTTTCCATCTTATGTGCCTCCCTCTCCAGCTATATCTCCAACTGCAGATGAGGACAATTTTATACATCGTCCTCCGGTTCTTCCTCATCTTTTGTTACAGCCGTCTCGCGTTGACGAGTACGAGCGAGAGATTTCCGGATTGAGGAGACGCATTTCAGAGTTAGAGTTTCGTGTGGGACAGATGGCAGCATCATTGGAGCGACTACGCCTCGGGCGTGATTGTCACACCCCCAAATTATCGCAGCGGAACGATAGTGTCATTGGGGTATAACGTCATAGCACAAAGTATGGATACAGAAAACGACCTCTATAATGAGACGTTTTGAAAAGTTTACCATTCGATAAATAAGTTAAAGTTTACACAACAAGAAATCACAAGGTTTGATAATACATAAAGAGTTTACAAAACATGTCGAATGGTAATTGTTAAAAGCACGAGACTCCAATGTATGCCATGCGACCCAAAAGCTCCATGAAATGCTATCACCTTAAGACCTGAGATAAACATGCTAAAAAGTGTCAACACAAAGGTTGGTGAGTTCATAAGTTTGTAACAAAATGATTTGAAATACTTTGAGAAATGTTCACACAGCAAAGGCATTGTAAATCCACTCAGTTCCAAGTTCCGCCCATACAAAACTTGCAACCTGTGTGTTCACAACCCATTGCCAAAATATAGTATGTCAATCATGTATGAATGTATCATAGTAGTTAAAAGTATAATTGTCACCACAAGAGTCTTCCAACAACTCGTGTTGGGATGTTTGTAAATTAATAGCCTTCCAACAACTTAATTTGGAGCCACTAATTCTTGTATGTTTGTAAATTAATAGCCTTCCAACAACTTAATTTGGAGCCACTAATTCTTGTATGTTTGTAAATTAATAGCCTTCCAACAACTTAATTTGGAGCCACTAATTCTTGTATGTTTGTTCCAAGTATGCATATGAAATCAAGTATAACCCAATCAAGTATAAAACGCATTCAAGTCTAAAGTATAGGTAATGTTGTTTGGCAAAAGAGTTTAAATGTTTAGATAAATAAGCATATATCTCGCCCCAAATAGTTTATAGAAATTTAAATGAGTAAAAGCGGGGTATGAACTCACGTGGTGTGATTGATATGCTAACAAAATGAAGTGCGCAAAAGTGAGACTCGGAAACTATCCGCGACCTAGAATGAATGTTATGATATGTAATGAGTTATGATGTAATGTTATGCATGCATTTCGTATGTTATTTATACCATTGGTGAGTTTTGAAAATAATACTTATCGTCGAAAAATACCCTTTTGACGTATTGACCATTCTTAAATTACTTTACAAGTATTTACGTCAAAATGTCATCCTATAATAGTTTCGTAATGATTTATCGTGAAATTTTAACTTTTCGTCGTAAAATAAGGTCGTTGGAAATTTTCATGAACGTGACAAAAATGGCTTCGAAAAACTAGTCGTAAAATGGTGTACGTCGAACGTTAGGAAACGAACTCGACGGTTTTGGAAAGCTTGTATCAAAATCTAAAAGTTTCAGTTCATGAGTTTTCGTCATAGAGGTCTCGAACATAAAGGTAATAAAGGTTAAAGATGGTGATTTTGTCTAAAATGTGGTTTAAAAATGAGTTTCGGCAAAGTTTAAGCATCCGTAAGTAAGTTATTACAACTCCGCTATACAAACGGTTAGTCATTTTGGAAAATATGCTTGGTGATCTCGATTTTATTAGAAGACATTTCGTTACAAAAAGTTCCACATCATAGTTAAAAACTGCCTTCAACATGGTCGTTGTAGTTACCGTAACACTTATCTCGTAAAATTAATATAGTTTTTCTAAAAATATAGTTACGGCAATTTTATGAAAACGTGTATATCTTTGTCGTTTCAAATCCGTTTTCTACGTATTATATGTCCTTAGCTTCGTATCAAAGTATACTAATATATTTTTGATAAGTCGAAATAATTTGTGAAGCTTAAGGCTCGTTTTTGACTCGTACAAACCAAAAACACTTTGCTGAAATTCCAGAAAAATATATATTTCGTCGTTGAACTTGAAAAATTCATAACTTCTTCGTTATAACTCCGTTTTTATCCGTTCAAGCGGCCACGGATTCGTTTTAAAGTATATTTTCTAAATATCAAGGCCAAAAATTCGTGCCTACTGTCGGATTTTCCAGAAAATCAAAATAAGGACAGAACACTTTTTATACTTATCGAAAATAGTTTTTCTCGTGCTAAACCTATTCTAATCCCTTCAAAGCAACTCCAAAGCTAATCTAATCCTACCATACACCTTCTTAGGGTGTCATGGTTTCCTAAACATCATCAAGACCAAAATATACCAAGGGAATAATTATAGGATGACTTTATATATATATATATATATAACTCTAAAAATCATGTAAAAATGGTATAACTAACACAAGTCTTGCATGTTTGCTCCAAAAATGAAGAGATACATATGTAATGATAAGAAAAGATGAAAAATGATAGAAATATGCTTACAAGCTATAATGATGAGGTGCAAAGAACCAAGGTTAATCTAAACACCCTAGGTTTTTATTTCAAAACCTTATTAAGAGTGTAATCTAGATTGTAATTACTTGATCTTGCAAAAATTTGATGATCCCTTGCTAAAAACCTTCTATGGCCGGTTTGGATGAAGAAACAAAGAGAGGAAAAAGCTTTTTACTTGACTTGATGAATAATTGAGATACATGTATGAGTGAATGAAAGTATAAGACTTTTAGTAGTGTATCATTCAATACAATCAAGAAAACCATACTCAACATTAAATGTCACCCTCCCCTTGGTCGGCCAAGGGGGAGGGATTTGATAATATATTTTTTTTTTCTTTTAAATATACTTGTATAAATACTTGTGTAATTATTGAGAGAAAAATGTAAGTAAATGTATGTAGTTAATAATACTTGTAAGGTAAATGATAACTTTTAGGTAAAAAGATTTTTAATAGATCAAAGTAGAATGTAATGAGATCATAAAAATTGTAAAAATACATTCCTTGTAAAATTTGAGTGATAAAATAATTATCGTATAGTTTTTAAGAAAAACGTCGTAATAATATACATTTAACGATTTATATACAAAATAAATTTAAAACACTAGGTAAACTCAAATATTGTTTTTATAAACTAAATGTAAGTATACAAATATCTCGGGATCATTTTTAGAAGTAACGGATTAAATGTTCAAAATAATAACTCACGCGATAACGTTTATTTAATATAAAATTTACGCGTTTAATGTGAAATGTAATGTCATGAATGAATTAACATGATGCAAATGATGTTAATGAAATGTAGACTACACTTAGTCCATATGAAATGTTCGTGATGATATGATCAGGAATTCGCCGCTAAACCCTTAAGGTTACGCGAATTTGGAACACGTAAAACTAGTTTACGATAAATGATGAAATTGTGAAACGTGAATTGTTTTGAGAAATGACTGGAAATTGAGAATTGTGACATTCTTCCCCTGTTAGAGGAATCGCGTCCTAGCGATTCAATCGATGATACTTAAAGTTCTACCCTTAGGTTTCGCGAAATCAAGTGTATGGTCAAAGTGTTTATGTCAAAACTTACGCGTCTAGGTTTCTTATCTAATGAGACTCACTGAATCTGAATAATACGGTGGATCACTTAATGGTCTAGGAAAAACGTACCAGTTACGCATTGCGGGCTTCCTCGGTCCCTATATAGAATGCTCGACCTCGAGGTGGACTGATATTGAGTACAGGGTTTGGGTTATTTCCTTCAATTGCCACAGCTAGAGGAGCTTGCATCGGTGGCTTATTCAACTGAGGACAATTATTCCGGAAGTGATTCGGGCTGTTACATTCAAAGCAAGTCCTTTGATTATTCCTTTTACACTGCTCCTTTAAATGGCCGTATCGATTGCAATTTGTACACAAGCGGCAGGGCTTGGTCTTCGGGTGATGATAAGCACATTTAGCACATTTGGGATGTGTACCCGCATACTCTCTTTGTTCAGTACCAGTTGCCACAAAAACTCTTGCCCTTTTGTTGTCTGCTACCACGCCTATCTGTTTATTCGACCCACTTGCTTCCTTTCTCTTATCACTGCTCTTCAACGTACCATTTCTAACCATCTCGTCTGTCAGGGTTCCTGCCCTCAGTATCGCACTTTGTATTGTAGACGGCTCAGTTGTTTTCACAGTTCCACGGATTTCGGGGACAAGACCATATATGTACCTCGAGATTCTCTTGGACTCAGGGGTAACTAGATGAGGAACTAGTCTGGCTAACTCATGAAATCGGTCAGTGTAGGCTGCGTGACCAGCCCCTATCATAGAGTGGTGATAAAATTCATCTTCCAATTTCTGCATTTCATTGTCCGGGCAGTACTCCTCTTTCAATAACGCCTTAAATTCGTCCCATGTCATACCTATAGCTGCCTCTCTGCCTCTAGCCTGTAGCTGTGTGTTCCACCATGTCAATGCCTTTCCTGATAACAAGCAAGCAGCATACTTCACCCTCTGATGTGTGGCACAATTGCTGATGTCGATCACTGCCTATGTCTTCTCTACCCATCGAGTATACGCCAAAGCACCTCCTATACCATCAAACTCCACAGGTTTGCATGCCGAAAATTCCTTATATGTGCATCCAATTCTGTTGTTGTTGTTGTTGGTGTTGTTGTTGTTGTTACTACCAGCTACATTGTTGGTGTCGCCAGTACCGTTCCCGTTCCCGTGGTTTCCCGAGTTATTCATATGATTTCCAACTTGTGTGACAATAGTGGGAAGCAAGATTTGAAGTTGTTGAGCGATGATGGCGGCAAAATCAGGGTTTCCGCCAGCGTTGTTGTCATTGTTACCCATGTCGCTACCGCCTTCTCTACCTCCACGCCCACCTGTCATTCCACCCCTTGGTACCGCACCACCTCGGCCAGTACTGCGTGTTACTCTCTTTGATGTCATTATCTCTGCAAGGGAAAGAACCGTTGAATTTCCAAATGTCTATACTTAACGTCCTCAAACAAAAATCACGCCACAAATTGGTTCCTAAGGTGTCCACACCGATCTACGTATGCGTGGTCGCATATGTCCACGTGAGTTGTGACGCATTTATAATTATGTTGGCCACCATAATTATAATTGCCTCATTTCACACATGTACATACCACCAAGCATACATTTCTCGGCGATTGGTGTTACTTAAGTAGGTAGCCAGTCTATCATCCGATTCTAAACAGTGAAGGAGGGATTTAGGGTAGGTATCTAGGAAGAGTCGCACTTGGTGTATAGGAAATTCCGTTAGGTGCTAAAGTCACTATGAGGTTTAGTCGCCAGCAGTTCCCAAAGTATCCTCAAGAGAACTCCCATCCTCGGGCAAAGTCATCAATTCTATCCAGCTTTATAATAACACTTATTTAGCTCGATCTCGCATCTCATCAAACAAGAACTGTCACGAGATCAAGTTAGATAAGTGCTCATTACTGAGCTCCATATCTTTGATGACCCAACTAGATTTTGGGACTCCCCTATTGGTACAAGGAAACTACGTTATCTAATGAGGTGGTTCTAGAAGGAATACTTAAGAAAACATATGCGCACGAAAAGTGAGTAAGGCAATAGGAAACGAAAGGATCGACGTGAGAGCGGTTATAGTCTAGGAACTAAAATGCAACCTAGTTCTCTATAACCAAGTCCCTGATACCAATCTGTCACACCCCCAAATTATCGCAGCGGAACGATAGTGTCATTGGGGTATAACGTCATAGCACAAAGTATGGATACAGAAAACGACCTCTATAATGAGACGTTTTGAAAAGTTTACCATTCGATAAATAAGTTAAAGTTTACTCAACAAGAAATCACAAGGTTTGATAATACATAAAGAGTTTACAAAACATGTCGAATGGTAATTGTTAAAAGCACGAGACTCCAATGTATGCCATGCGACCCAAAAGCTCCATGAAATGCTATCACCTTAAGACCTGAGATAAACATACTAAAAAGTGTCAACACAAAGGTTGGTGAGTTCATAAGTTTGTAACAAAATGATTTGAAATACTTTGAGAAATGTTCACACAGCAAAGGCATTGTAAATCCACTCAGTTCCAAGTTCCGCCCATACAAAACTTGCAACCTGTGTGTTCACAACCCATTGCCAAAATATAGTATGTCAATCATGTATGCATGTATCATAGTAGTTAAAAGTATAATTGTCACCACAAGAGTCTTCCAACAACTCGTGTTGGGATGTTTGTAAATTAATAGCCTTCCAACAACTTAATTTGGAGCCACTAATTATTGTATGTTTGTAAATTAATAGCCTTCCAACAACTTAATTTGGAGCCACTAATTCTTGTATGTTTGTAAATTAATAGCCTTCCAACAACTTAATTTGGAGCCACTAATTCTTGTATGTTTGTAAATTAATAGCCTTCCAACAACTTAATTTGGAGCCACTAATTCTTGTATGTTTGTTCCAAGTATGCATATGAAATCAAGTATAACCCAATCAAGTATAAAACGCATTCAAGTCTAAAGTATAGGTAATGTTGTTTGGCAAAAGAGTTTAAATGTTTAGATAAATAAGCATATATCTCGCCCCAAATAGTTTATAGAAATTTAAATGAGTAAAAGCGGGGTATGAACTCACCTGGTGTGATTGATATGCTAACAAAATGAAGTGCGCAAAAGTGAGACTCGGAAACTATCCGCGACCTAGAATGAATGTTATGATATGTAATGAGTTATGATGTAATGTTATGCATGCATTTCGTATGTTATTTATACCATTGGTGAGTTTTGAAAATAATACTTATCGTCGAAAAATACCCTTTTGACGTATTGACCATTCTTAAATTACTTTACAAGTATTTACGTCAAAATGTCATCCTATAATAGTTTCGTAATGATTTATCGTGAAATTTTAACTTTTCGTCGTAAAATAAGGTCGTTGGAAATTTTCATGAACGTGACAAAAATGGCTTCGAAAAACTAGTCGTAAAATGGTGTACGTCGAACGTTAGGAAACGAACTCGACGGTTTTGGAAAGCTTGTATCAAAATCTAAAAGTTTCAGTTCATGAGTTTTCGTCATAGAGGTCTCGAACATAAAGGTAATAAAGGTTAAAGATGGTGATTTTGTCTAAAATGTGGTTTAAAAATGAGTTTCGGCAAAGTTTAAGCATCCGTAAGTAAGTTATTACAACTCCGCTATACAAACGGTTAGTCATTTTGGAAAATATGCTTGGTGATCTCGATTTTATTAGAAGACATTTCGTTACAAAAAGTTCCACATCATAGTTAAAAACTGCCTTCAACATGGTCGTTGTAGTTACCGTAACACTTATCTCGTAAAATTAATATAGTTTTTCTAAAAATATAGTTACGGCAATTTTATGAAAACGTGTATATCTTTGTCGTTTCAAATCCGTTTTCTACGTATTATATGTCCTTAGCTTCGTATCAAAGTATACTAATATATTTTTGATAAGTCGAAATAATTTGTGAAGCTTAAGGCTCGTTTTTGACTCGTACAAACCAAAAACACTTTGCTGAAATTCCAGAAAAATATATATTTCGTCGTTAAACTTGAAAAATTCATAACTTCTTCGTTATAACTCCGTTTTTATCCGTTCAAGCGGCCACGGATTCGTTTTAAAGTATATTTTCTAAATATCAAGGCCAAAAATTCGTGCCTACTGTCGGATTTTCCAGAAAATCAAAATAAGGACAGAACAATTTTTATACTTATCGAAAATAGTTTTTCTCGTGCTAAACCTATTCTAATCCCTTCAAAGCAACTCCAAAGCTAATCTAATCCTACCATACACCTTCTTAGGGTGTCATGGTTTCCTAAACATCATCAAGACCAAAATATACCAAGGGAATAATTATAGGATGACTTTATATATATATATAACTCTAAAAATCATGTAAAAATGGTATAACTAACACAAGTCTTGCATGTTTGCTCCAAAAATGAAGAGATACATATGTAATGATAAGAAAAGATGAAAAATGATAGAAATATGCTTACAAGCTATAATGATGAGGTGCAAAGAACCAAGGTTAATCTAAACACCCTAGGTTTTTATTTCAAAACCTTATTAAGAGTGTAATCTAGATTGTAATTACTTGATCTTGCAAAAATTTGATGATCCCTTGCTAAAAACCTTCTATGGCCGGTTTGGATGAAGAAACAAAGAGAGGAAAAAGCTTTTTACTTGACTTGATGAATAATTGAGATACATGTATGAGTGAATGAAAGTATAAGACTTTTAGTAGTGTATCATTCAATACAATCAAGAAAACCATACTCAACATTAAATGTCACCCTCCCCTTGGTCGGCCAAGGGGGAGGGATTTGATAATATATTTTTTTTTTCTTTTAAATATACTTGTATAAATACTTGTGTAATTATTGAGAGAAAAATGTAAGTAAATGTATGTAGTTAATAATACTTGTAAGGTAAATGATAACTTTTAGGTAAAAAGATTTTTAATAGATCAAAGTAGAATGTAATGAGATCATAAAAATTGTAAAAATACATTCCTTGTAAAATTTGAGTGATAAAATAATTATCGTATAGTTTTTAAGAAAAACGCCGTAATAATATACATTTAACGATTTATATACAAAATAAATTTAAAACACTAGGTAAACTCAAATATTGTTTTTATAAACTAAATGTAAGTATACAAATATCTCGGGATCATTTTTAGAAGTAACGGATTAAATGTTCAAAATAATAACTCACGCGATAACGTTTATTTAATATAAAATTTACGCGTTTAATGTGAAATGTAATGTCATGAATGAATTAACATGATGCAAATGATGTTAATGAAATGTAGACTACACTTAGTCCATATGAAATGTTCGTGATGATATGATCAGGAATTCGCCGCTAAACCCTTAAGGTTACGCGAATTTGGAACACGTAAAACTAGTTTACGATAAATGATGAAATTGTGAAACGTGAATTGTTTTGAGAAATGACTGGAAATTGAGAATTGTGACATTCTTCCCCTGTTAGAGGAATCGCGTCCTCGCGATTCAATCGATGATACTTAAAGTTCTACCCTTAGGTTTCGCGAAATCAAGTGTATGGTCAAAGTGTTTATGTCAAAACTTACGCGTCTAGGTTTCTTATCTAATGAGACTCACTGAATCTGAATAATACGGTGGATCACTTAATGGTCTAGGAAAAACGTACCAGTTACGCATTGCGGGCTTCCTCGGTCCCTATATAGAATGCTCGACCTCGAGGTGGACTGATATTGAGTACAGGGTTTGGGTTATTTCCTTCAATTGCCACAGCTAGAGGAGCTTGCATCGGTGGCTTATTCAACTGAGGACAATTATTCCGGAAGTGATTCGGGCTGTTACATTCAAAGCAAGTCCTTTGATTATTCCTTTTACACTGCTCCTTTAAATGGCCGTATCGATTGCAATTTGTACACAAGCGGCAGAGCTTGGTCTTCGGGTGATGATAAGCACATTTAGCACATTTGGGATGTGTACCCGCATACTCTCTTTGTTCAGTACCAGTTGCCACAAAAACTCTTGCCCTTTTGTTGTCTGCTACCACGCCTATCTGTTTATTCGACCCACTTGCTTCCTTTCTCTTATCACTGCTCTTCAACGTACCATTTCTAACCATCTCGTCTGTCAGGGTTCCTGCCCTCAGTATCGCACTTTGTATTGTAGACGGCTCAGTTGTTTTCACAGTTCCACGGATTTCGGGGACAAGACCATATATGTACCTCGAGATTCTCTTGGACTCAGGGGTAACTAGATGAGGAACTAGTCTGGCTAACTCATGAAATCGGTCAGTGTAGGCTGCGTGACCAGCCCCTATCATAGAGTGGTGATAAAATTCATCTTCCAATTTCTGCATTTCATTGTCCGGGCAGTACTCCTCTTTCAATAACGCCTTAAATTCGTCCCATGTCATACCTATAGCTGCCTCTCTGCCTCTAGCCTGTAGTTGTGTGTTCCACCATGTCAATGCCTTTCCTGATAACAAGCAAGCAGCATACTTCACCCTCTGATGTGTGGCACAATTGCTGATGTCGATCACTGCCTATGTCTTCTCTACCCATCGAGTATACGCCAAAGCACCTCCTATACCATCAAACTCCACAGGTTTGCATGCCGAAAATTCCTTATATGTGCATCCAATTCTGTTGTTGTTGTTGTTGGTGTTGTTGTTGTTGTTACTACCAGCTACATTGTTGGTGTCGCCAGTACCGTTCCCGTTCCCGTGGTTTCCCGAGTTATTCATATGATTTCCAACTTGTGTGACAATAGTGGGAAGCAAGATTTGAAGTTGTTGAGCGATGATGGCGGCAAAATCAGGGTTTCCCCCAGCGTTGTTGTCATTGTTACCCATGTCGCTACCGCCTTCTCTACCTCCACGCCCACCTGTCATTCCACCCCTTGGTACCGCACTACCTCGGCCAGTACTGCGTGTTACTCTCTTTGGTGTCATTATCTCTGCAAGGGAAAGAACCGTTGAATTTCCAAATGTCTATACTTAACGTCCTCAAACAAAAATCACGCCACAAATTGGTTCCTAAGGTGTCCACACCGATCTACGTATGCGTGGTCGCATATGTCCACGTGAGTTGTGACGCATTTATAATTATGTTGGCCACCATAATTATAATTGCCTCATTTCACACATGTACATACCACCAAGCATACATTTCTCGGCGATTGGTGTTACTTAAGTAGGTAGCCAGTCTATCATCCGATTCTAAACAGTGAAGGAGGGATTTAGGGTAGGTATCTAGGAAGAGTCGCACTTGGTGTATAGGAAATTCCGTTAGGTGCTAAAGTCACTATGAGGTTTAGTCGCCAGCAGTTCCCAAAGTATCCTCAAGAGAACTCCCATCCTCGGGCAAAGTCATCAATTCTATCCAGCTTTATAATAACACTTATTTAGCTCGATCTCGCATCTCATCAAACAAGAACTGTCACGAGATCAAGTTAGATAAGTGCTCATTACTGAGCTCCATATCTTTGATGACCCAACTAGATTTTGGGACTCCCCTATTGGTACAAGGAAACTACGTTATCTAATGAGGTGGTTCTAGAAGGAATACTTAAGAAAACATATGCGCACGAAAAGTGAGTAAGGCAATAGGAAACGAAAGGATCGACGTGAGAGCGGTTATAGTCTAGGAACTAAAATGCAACCTAGTTCTCTATAACCAAGTCTCTGATACCAATCTGTCACACCCCCAAATTATCGCAGCGGAACGATAGTGTCATTGGGGTATAACGTCATAGCACAAAGTATGGATACAGAAAACGACCTCTATAATGAGACGTTTTGAAAAGTTTACCATTCGATAAATAAGTTAAAGTTTACACAACAAGAAATCACAAGGTTTGATAATACATAAAGAGTTTACAAAACATGTCGAATGGTAATTGTTAAAAGCACGAGACTCCAATGTATGCCATGCGACCCAAAAGCTCCATGAAATGCTATCACCTTAAGACCTGAGATAAACATGCTAAAAAGTGTCAACACAAAGGTTGGTGAGTTCATAAGTTTGTAACAAAATGATTTGAAATACTTTGAGAAATGTTCACACAGCAAAGGCATTGTAAATCCACTCAGTTCCAAGTTCCGCCCATACAAAACTTGCAACCTGTGTGTTCACAACCCATTGCCAAAATATAGTATGTCAATCATGTATGCATGTATCATAGTAGTTAAAAGTATAATTGTCACCACAAGAGTCTTCCAACAACTCGTGTTGGGATGTTTGTAAATTAATAGCCTTCCAACAACTTAATTTGGAGCCACTAATTCTTGTATGTTTGTAAATTAATAGCCTTCCAACAACTTAATTTGGAGCCACTAATTCTTGTATGTTTGTAAATTAATAGCCTTCCAACAACTTAATTTGGAGCCACTAATTCTTGTATGTTTGTTCCAAGTATGCATATGAAATCAAGTATAACCCAATCAAGTATAAAACGCATTCAAGTCTAAAGTATAGGTAATGTTGTTTGGCAAAAGAGTTTAAATGTTTAGATAAATAAGCATATATCTCGCCCCAAATAGTTTATAGAAATTTAAATGAGTAAAAGCGGGGTATGAACTCACGTGGTGTGATTGATATGCTAACAAAATGAAGTGCGCAAAAGTGAGACTCGGAAACTATCCGCGACCTAGAATGAATGTTATGATATGTAATGAGTTATGATGTAATGTTATGCATGCATTTCGTATGTTATTTATACCATTGGTGAGTTTTGAAAATAATACTTATCGTCGAAAAATACCCTTTTGACGTATTGACCATTCTTAAATTACTTTACAAGTATTTACGTCAAAATGTCATCCTATAATAGTTTCGTAATGATTTATCGTGAAATTTTAACTTTTCGTCGTAAAATAAGGTCGTTGGAAATTTTCATGAACGTGACAAAAATGGCTTCGAAAAACTAGTCGTAAAATGGTGTACGTCGAACGTTATGAAACGAACTCGACGGTTTTGGAAAGCTTGTATCAAAATCTAAAAGTTTCAGTTCATGAGTTTTCATCATAGAGGTCTCGAACATAAAGGTAATAAAGGTTAAAGATTGTGATTTTGTCTAAAATGTGGTTTAAAAATGAGTTTCGGCAAAGTTTAAGCATCCGTAAGTAAGTTATTACAACTCCGCTATACAAACGGTTAGTCATTTTGGAAAATATGCTTGGTGATCTCGATTTTATTAGAAGACATTTCGTTACAAAAAGTTCCACATCATAGTTAAAAACTGCCTTCAACATGGTCGTTGTAGTTACCGTAACACTTATCTCGTAAAATTAATATAGTTTTTCTAAAAATATAGTTACGGCAATTTTATGAAAACGTGTATATCTTTGTCGTTTCAAATCCGTTTTCTACGTATTATATGTCCTTAGCTTCGTATCAAAGTATACTAATATATTTTTGATAAGTCGAAATAATTTGTGAAGCTTAAGGCTCGTTTTTGACTCGTACAAACCAAAAACACTTTGCTGAAATTCCAGAAAAATATATATTTCGTCGTTGAACTTGAAAAATTCATAACTTCTTCGTTATAACTCCGTTTTTATCCGTTCAAGCGGCCACGGATTCGTTTTAAAGTATATTTTCTAAATATCAAGGCCAAAAATTCGTGCCTACTGTCGGATTTTCCAGAAAATCAAAATAAGGACAGAACACTTTTTATACTTATCGAAAATAGTTTTTCTCGTGCTAAACCTATTCTAATCCCTTCAAAGCAACTCCAAAGCTAATCTAATCCTACCATACACCTTCTTAGGGTGTCATGGTTTCCTAAACATCATCAAGACCAAAATATACCAAGGGAATAATTATAGGATGACTTTATATATATATATAACTCTAAAAATCATGTAAAAATGGTATAACTAACACAAGTCTTGCATGTTTGCTCCAAAAATGAAGAGATACATATGTAATGATAAGAAAAGATGAAAAATGATAGAAATATGCTTACAAGCTATAATGATGAGGTGCAAAGAACCAAGGTTAATCTAAACACCCTAGGTTTTTATTTCAAAACCTTATTAAGAGTGTAATCTAGATTGTAATTACTTGATCTTGCAAAAATTTGATGATCCTTTGCTAAAAACCTTCTATGGCCGGTTTGGATGAAGAAACAAAGAGAGGAAAAAGCTTTTTACTTGACTTGATGAATAATTGAGATACATGTATGAGTGAATGAAAGTATAAGACTTTTAGTAGTGTATCATTCAATACAATCAAGAAAACCATACTCAACATTAAATGTCACCCTCCCCTTGGTCGGCCAAGGGGGAGGGATTTGATAATATATATTTTTTTTCTTTTAAATATACTTGTATAAATACTTGTGTAATTATTGAGAGAAAAATGTAAGTAAATGTATGTAGTTAATAATACTTGTAAGGTAAATGATAACTTTTAGGTAAAAAGATTTTTAATAGATCAAAGTAGAATGTAATGAGATCATAAAAATTGTAAAAATACATTCCTTGTAAAATTTGAGTGATAAAATAATTATCGTATAGTTTTTAAGAAAAACGTCGTAATAATATACATTTAACGATTTATATACAAAATAAATTTAAAACACTAGGTAAACTCAAATATTGTTTTTATAAACTAAATGTAAGTATAAAAATATCTCGGGATCATTTTTAGAAGTAACGGAGTAAATGTTCAAAATAATAACTCACGCGATAACGTTTATTTAATATAAAATTTACGCGTTTAATGTGAAATGTAATGTCATGAATGAATTAACATGATGCAAATGATGTTAATGAAATGTAGACTACACTTAGTCCATATGAAATGTTCGTGATGATATGATCAGGAATTCGCCGCTAAACCCTTAAGGTTACGCGAATTTGGAACACGTAAAACTAGTTTACGATAAATGATGAAATTGTGAAACGTGAATTGTTTTGAGAAATGACTGGAAATTGAGAATTGTGACATTCTTCCCCTGTTAGAGGAATCGCGTCCTCGCGATTCAATCGATGATACTTAAAGTTCTACCCTTAGGTTTCGCGAAATCAAGTGTATGGTCAAAGTGTTTATGTCAAAACTTACGCGTCTAGGTTTCTTATCTAATGAGACTCACTGAATCTGAATAATACGGTGGATCACTTAATGGTCTAGGAAAAACGTACCAGTTACGCATTGCGGGCTTCCTCGGTCCCTATATAGAATGCTCGACCTCGAGGTGGACTGATATTGAGTACAGGGTTTGGGTTATTTCCTTCAATTGCCACAGCTAGAGGAGCTTGCATCGGTGGCTTATTCAACTGAGGACAATTATTCCGGAAGTGATTCGGGCTGTTACATTCAAAGCAAGTCCTTTGATTATTCCTTTTACACTGCTCCTTTAAATGGCCGTATCGATTGCAATTTGTACACAAGCGGCAGAGCTTGGTCTTCGGGTGATGATAAGCACATTTAGCACATTTGGGATGTGTACCCGCATACTCTCTTTGTTCAGTACCAGTTGCCACAAAAACTCTTGCCCTTTTGTTGTCTGCTACCACGCCTATCTGTTTATTCGACCCACTTGCTTCCTTTCTCTTATCACTGCTCTTCAACGTACCATTTCTAACCATCTCGTCTGTCAGGGTTCCTGCCCTCAGTATCGCACTTTGTATTGTAGACGGCTCAGTTGTTTTCACAGTTCCACGGATTTCGGGGACAAGACCATATATGTACCTCGAGATTCTCTTGGACTCAGGGGTAACTAGATGAGGAACTAGTCTGGCTAACTCATGAAATCGGTCAGTGTAGGCTGCGTGACCAGCCCCTATCATAGAGTGGTGATAAAATTCATCTTCCAATTTCTGCATTTCATTGTCCGGGCAGTACTCCTCTTTCAATAACGCCTTAAATTCGTCCCATGTCATACCTATAGCTGCCTCTCTGCCTCTAGCCTGTAGCTGTGTGTTCCACCATGTCAATGCCTTTCCTGATAACAAGCAAGCAGCATACTTCACCCTCTGATGTGTGGCACAATTGCTGATGTCGATCACTGCCTCTGTCTTCTCTACCCATCGAGTATACGCCAAAGCACCTCCTATACCATCAAACTCCACAGGTTTGCATGCCGAAAATTCCTTATATGTGCATCCAATTCTGTTGTTGTTGTTGTTGGTGTTGTTGTTGTTGTTACTACCAGCTACATTGTTGGTGTCGCCAGTACCGTTCCCGTTCCCGTGGTTTCCCGAGTTATTCATATGATTTCCAACTTGTGTGACAATAGTGGGAAGCAAGATTTGAAGTTGTTGAGCGATGATGGCGGCAAAATCAGGGTTTCCGCCAGCGTTGTTGTCATTGTTACCCATGTCGCTACCGCCTTCTCTACCTCCACGCCCACCTGTCATTCCACCCCTTGGTACCGCACCACCTCGGCCAGTACTGCGTGTTACTCTCTTTGGTGTCATTATCTCTGCAAGGGAAAGAACCGTTGAATTTCCAAATGTCTATACTTAACGTCCTCAAACAAAAATCACGCCACAAATTGGTTCCTAAGGTGTCCACACCGATCTACGTATGCGTGGTCGCATATGTCCACGTGAGTTGTGACGCATTTATAATTATGTTGGCCACCATAATTATAATTGCCTCATTTCACACATGTACATACCACCAAGCATACATTTCTCGGCGATTGGTGTTACTTAAGTAGGTAGCCAGTCTATCATCCGATTCTAAACAGTGAAGGAGGGATTTAGGGTAGGTATCTAGGAAGAGTCGCACTTGGTGTATAGGAAATTCCGTTAGGTGCTAAAGTCACTATGAGGTTTAGTCGCCAGCAGTTCCCAAAGTATCCTCAAGAGAACTCCCATCCTCGGGCAAAGTCATCAATTCTATCCAGCTTTATAATAACACTTATTTAGCTCGATCTCGCATCTCATCAAACAAGAACTGTCACGAGATCAAGTTAGATAAGTGCTCATTACTGAGCTCCATATCTTTGATGACCCAACTAGATTTTGGGACTCCCCTATTGGTACAAGGAAACTACGTTATCTAATGAGGTGGTTCTAGAAGGAATACTTAAGAAAACATATGCGCACGAAAAGTGAGTAAGGCAATAGGAAACGAAAGGATCGACGTGAGAGCGGTTATAGTCTAGGAACTAAAATGCAACCTAGTTCTCTATAACCAAGTCTCTGATACCAATCTGTCACACCCCCAAATTATCGCAGCGGAACGATAGTGTCATTGGGGTATAACGTCATAGCACAAAGTATGGATACAGAAAACGACCTCTATAATGAGACGTTTTGAAAAGTTTACCATTCGATAAATAAGTTAAAGTTTACACAACAAGAAATCACAAGGTTTGATAATACATAAAGAGTTTACAAAACATGTCGAATGGTAATTGTTAAAAGCACGAGACTCCAATGTATGCCATGCGACCCAAAAGCTCCATGAAATGCTATCACCTTAAGACCTGAGATAAACATGCTAAAAAGTGTCAACACAAAGGTTGGTGAGTTCATAAGTTTGTAACAAAATGATTTGAAATACTTTGAGAAATGTTCACACAGCAAAGGCATTGTAAATCCACTCAGTTCCAAGTTCCGCCCATACAAAACTTGCAACCTGTGTGTTCACAACCCATTGCCAAAATATAGTATGTCAATCATGTATGCATGTATCATAGTAGTTAAAAGTATAATTGTCACCACAAGAGTCTTCCAACAACTCGTGTTGGGATGTTTGTAAATTAATAGCCTTCCAACAACTTAATTTGGAGCCACTAATTCTTGTATGTTTGTAAATTAATAGCCTTCCAACAACTTAATTTGGAGCCACTAATTCTTGTATGTTTGTAAATTAATAGCCTTCCAACAACTTAATTTGGAGCCACTAATTCTTGTATGTTTGTTCCAAGTATGCATATGAAATCAAGTATAACCCAATCAAGTATAAAACGCATTCAAGTCTAAAGTATAGGTAATGTTGTTTGGCAAAAGAGTTTAAATGTTTAGATAAATAAGCATATATCTCGCCCCAAATAGTTTATAGAAATTTAAATGAGTAAAAGCGGGGTATGAACTCACGTGGTGTGATTGATATGCTAACAAAATGAAGTGCGCAAAAGTGAGACTCGGAAACTATCCGCGACCTAGAATGAATGTTATGATATGTAATGAGTTATGATGTAATGTTATGCATGCATTTCGTATGTTATTTATACCATTGGTGAGTTTTGAAAATAATACTTATCGTCGAAAAATACCCTTTTGACGTATTGACCATTCTTAAATTACTTTACAAGTATTTACGTCAAAATGTCATCCTATAATAGTTTCGTAATGATTTATCGTGAAATTTTAACTTTTCGTCGTAAAATAAGGTCGTTGGAAATTTTCATGAACGTGACAAAAATGGCTTCGAAAAACTAGTCGTAAAATGGTGTACGTCGAACGTTATGAAACGAACTCGACGGTTTTGGAAAGCTTGTATCAAAATCTAAAAGTTTCAGTTCATGAGTTTTCATCATAGAGGTCTCGAACATAAAGGTAATAAAGGTTAAAGATTGTGATTTTGTCTAAAATGTGGTTTAAAAATGAGTTTCGGCAAAGTTTAAGCATCCGTAAGTAAGTTATTACAACTCCGCTATACAAACGGTTAGTCATTTTGGAAAATATGCTTGGTGATCTCGATTTTATTAGAAGACATTTCGTTACAAAAAGTTCCACATCATAGTTAAAAACTGCCTTCAACATGGTCGTTGTAGTTACCGTAACACTTATCTCGTAAAATTAATATAGTTTTTCTAAAAATATAGTTACGGCAATTTTATGAAAACGTGTATATCTTTGTCGTTTCAAATCCGTTTTCTACGTATTATATGTCCTTAGCTTCGTATCAAAGTATACTAATATATTTTTGATAAGTCGAAATAATTTGTGAAGCTTAAGGCTCGTTTTTGACTCGTACAAACCAAAAACACTTTGCTGAAATTCCAGAAAAATATATATTTCGTCGTTGAACTTGAAAAATTCATAACTTCTTCGTTATAACTCCGTTTTTATCCGTTCAAGCGGCCACGGATTCGTTTTAAAGTATATTTTCTAAATATCAAGGCCAAAAATTCGTGCCTACTGTCGGATTTTCCAGAAAATCAAAATAAGGACAGAACACTTTTTATACTTATCGAAAATAGTTTTTCTCGTGCTAAACCTATTCTAATCCCTTCAAAGCAACTCCAAAGCTAATCTAATCCTACCATACACCTTCTTAGGGTGTCATGGTTTCCTAAACATCATCAAGACCAAAATATACCAAGGGAATAATTATAGGATGACTTTATATATATATATAACTCTAAAAATCATGTAAAAATGGTATAACTAACACAAGTCTTGCATGTTTGCTCCAAAAATGAAGAGATACATATGTAATGATAAGAAAAGATGAAAAATGATAGAAATATGCTTACAAGCTATAATGATGAGGTGCAAAGAACCAAGGTTAATCTAAACACCCTAGGTTTTTATTTCAAAACCTTATTAAGAGTGTAATCTAGATTGTAATTACTTGATCTTGCAAAAATTTGATGATCCCTTGCTAAAAACCTTCTATGGCCGGTTTGGATGAAGAAACAAAGAGAGGAAAAAGCTTTTTACTTGACTTGATGAATAATTGAGATACATGTATGAGTGAATGAAAGTATAAGACTTTTAGTAGTGTATCATTCAATACAATCAAGAAAACCATACTCAACATTAAATGTCACCCTCCCCTTGGTCGGCCAAGGGGGAGGGATTTGATAATATATATTTTTTTTCTTTTAAATATACTTGTATAAATACTTGTGTAATTATTGAGAGAAAAATGTAAGTAAATGTATGTAGTTAATAATACTTGTAAGGTAAATGATAACTTTTAGGTAAAAAGATTTTTAATAGATCAAAGTAGAATGTAATGAGATCATAAAAATTGTAAAAATACATTCCTTGTAAAATTTGAGTGATAAAATAATTATCGTATAGTTTTTAAGAAAAACGTCGTAATAATATACATTTAACGATTTATATACAAAATAAATTTAAAACACTAGGTAAACTCAAATATTGTTTTTATAAACTAAATGTAAGTATAAAAATATCTCGGGATCATTTTTAGAAGTAACGGATTAAATGTTCAAAATAATAACTCACGCGATAACGTTTATTTAATATAAAATTTACGCGTTTAATGTGAAATGTAATGTCATGAATGAATTAACATGATGCAAATGATGTTAATGAAATGTAGACTACACTTAGTCCATATGAAATGTTCGTGATGATATGATCAGGAATTCGCCGCTAAACCCTTAAGGTTACGCGAATTTGGAACACGTAAAACTAGTTTACGATAAATGATGAAATTGTGAAACGTGAATTGTTTTGAGAAATGACTGGAAATTGAGAATTGTGACAGTGATTGATCTTAGTTTCTAGTTATATTGTGATTTTGTGAACCATGTATCAACTATTAATCTATAACAAGATTGGTTATTTATGTATTCGAAGCTTCTAAATTTGTGAACCATGATATTACTGATTTATGTTGTGAATAATTATACAAATTCTTTTGGCCAGATGCAACAAGAAAATCCTTTCTTGTGTCGTTGTCGACGTGGTTTTATAATTGAAAGAACATCCCACAAGCCCAAAACTTGTGGTCTGAAGTATTATGCATGTCCTTTGTCAAAGGTAAATAATTAAACGTTTGCTTATTTACGTAAATATATCAATAACTTGTTTGTTTAGAATACATTTCTTTTAATTGTTTTATCATGTAACAGCCAGGGAATGAAGACTATGGGTGTCGATACTTCATGTGGAAGGAAATATTTCAACAAAATTACTTTGGTCAAGCCTCTTCTTCAACGCAGTGCTCAAACTGCGAAACTAAAGATAAAACGATCAACATGCTATTGGCTCAAAACAATTTGTTGAAGGCAAGAATAAAGACGCTGGAGGCATCACTGGAATTGGCAAGAAATCCAATTGATCACGCATGTCAGTCGAGTGGAATACTCTATGAGCTTATAGATGACATTAATAATCTTCATGTGGAGTAGATTTCGTTGTAATATTGAAAACATTTGTTGTTGTACTTGTTTAATGTTTTATTGTTATTGTTTAATTAAATGGAAACAATACACAAAAAAATACTCTACATATAAAAACACTACACAAATAAATACACTATACATATAAAAACACTACACAAATTAAATATAGCACACAAATAAATACACTATACATATAAAAACACTACACAAATTAAATATACCATACAAAATAAACACAAAAAAAAAAAAAATAAAAAAAAATAAAAAATAAAAAATAAAAAAAATACCTGCGCCTGTTATACGGATGGGCCCCATGACTTACGGGGTGCCTGCTAAACAATTTATGAGGTGCCCCGCGTATCTCCACCCTTTTTAAAACACATAATCTATTTTGGATAACTTATCTCAAACACCCCTTGAAGAGTGATATTCATAAGACTTGCTAAAAATGGTTATGCATTCACAACAACTTAAATTACCTTGTAAGATTTCAAATAGGGTACTACTATTTCAAAAAAAGGACACAAAAGAGAATATATACCCAATCCTTGACAGCACCAAACAAGCAATGAGATAGGGCCCATATCACAACATCTTTGTCTTAAGATTCTTCTCACAATTATTTTGTTTTTGGAATGTGACCAATTTGTCATAAACACACCTAGAATACTGTGTTTTCAAGTGGGATATCAAGGGTTTGGTAAAAAGGATCAAAGAAAACACAAGCAAATCATTTTTATAATTTTTGTTGACCATTTCAATTTTAACACCTTTTGGAAGTTCTGTTTGTTTTCTCTTTGGATTCATAAGACTCTTTCATTGTAAAACACTATACGACTACAAGATAGCGGGTCTTTCATGAAATTATGTTTACTTTTAACCCAAAAAGAAGTCTTTTTTGGGAAGGATTCGTTTTTGTTTTCTCTAAAAGGTTTCAAGATTCTAGCATAATTTATTCCACCAAAAGTGTAGATTGAGGGGAACACTTTGACTTTAGGTGTTTTTTTGGCACCAGCCATTTTCCACCTCAAAAGGAATAACTCCGGCAACTCGGATCCTCGAGCTCTTATTTCACAAATTCTCTACACTGTGCCTATAGCTCTTATTTCACAAAGAAGAAACTCGAACTCGGGTCTATTGACTCAAGCACGAGCGCTCTTACCATTGGACTAAAGCACCGTTTCTAGCATAATTATATATCTTTGAACCATTCTCTTTTTTATTGCATAATTTGCGAGATGAAGTATCATGAGTTTTCTAGTTGATGTACAAATACCTAGTAATTACTTTCTCGTGACAACATAGAAATAGAACTAGTATTTGTTTATCTAGACTTGAAAAAATCGTTACTTCTAATAAATTTTGATATGGTTATATACAATGCACATTATCATCTTTTGACTTACATCAAACTTATATCTCTAGGTACTAAGAGTTAGTTCTAAGAACTGATTGAGCAATTACATATGTTCAAATGAAGAAGCTGTAAGCATTATTTCTCATTCTAATGGTTATGCATGGTCTATTTTTAATTCGTCTCTGTATCATTATTCTATCGACCTTTAGTTGGTAGACTGATTTGGTTATGTGAATTGTTGTTTGACAAAGGTGATGGTAGTTTGATAGGCAAAAGTATTGCGGTCATTCCTGCTCACGAGACTTCAGAGCAACCCAATGCAAGGTTTATAAAATGCGAAAATTACCTGTGAGGCCCTGCAGAGACTTCAATGTCCTGTAGAGGACATCTTTTTTTTCTGTATCAAAAAAGGCCACCCATTTCGCCTAAAACTTGTACAGAAATACATAATGGACACGTGTTGCTACCCCGTTAATTATACGAGATATATTTAAAAAAAAAAAAAAAAAAAAAAAAAAAAGCAACTCGCCTCTTTATTGAAGCGAAATCTGACATTTTGTAGGGCCACGAGCAGACACAAGAGAGAGAAACACCATTTCACATAAACTTTTATGTGAAATCCGACATGTGGGCCATGCGTGGGGACAGCAGCTTTGACATATCAATACAATCCATTCGTTTTTTTTTTAATTTGATGTTGTGTTTATGTTGCAATTGAATGTGAATCTCAAACTTATTTTTGTTACAAATTTTTTTTTTGTTATAAAAATGTAATTTAATTTTTGTTATAAAATTTTTGTTATAAAAATGTAATGAACTTATTTTTGTGTTTATGATGGTGTATAAAATTGAATCTCATTTGGGTTTGTGTTATTTGAAGCGAAGTTCTCTCTCTACTTAAATAAATTAGAGATGTCACAGAAAAACAAAATGTATCAGATATTGTCATTATAAAAAGCGTTATGTTATTATTGCCTGACATACTTGTAAATTTGTTACTTTAAACTATTTTTACACAAAACACATGCTCAAATATTGTCTATTCAATACAAACATCAATTGTAAAATTCAAATACATAGACAGAACAGACATCACTTGGATAATTGAGAATGAAAAGCATGATGCACAGAAAAAACAAAACATACTACTAGTTGTTAATTAGTCACATACAGCTTCTACCTTATTAAAAACCAAACCGATTAAACCAACTATTTGAATCCTGCATTTGTTGATCATCTAGATGTTGAGAGTTGTGTTGCTGGGAAGTGTATTGTTGATACACTTGAGACTGGTATTGAAGATCATTTTCAAGTGGTTGCGTTCGGTTTTGCTGAGATAGGTTGAAATCTTGTTGTGTGTTATGTTGATCATATGTTTGTGATGTGTGTGTGTTTTCAGCATATTGTTGAGATGGGTATGGGTTGTGGTGGTAAGTTTGTGAAGCGTATTGGTTTGTGGGGTATGTGTTGTCACCATATGGTTGCCAAAAGAACGAGTTTTGACCATTTGCTTGATTAGTGTATGTGTTTTGGCCAAATGGTTGCCATGAGAATTGATTGTTTCCCATAAAAGTTTGATCGAACGGGTGATGTTGGTCATAAAAAGGTGCAGTGTCATGTTGCTCATTAGTTGGAAATTCCCCTTGCTTTTGTTTACCCTTGCGGTTAGGTGGATCTGGGACAAATGATTTTTTGCAATTCTGACGGTTATGCCCCGCTTGTTTACACCTGCTACAGTGTATAGTTCTTGGCTCTTCTCCTTGAGATAGTATACGGTCTGTGTTTTTAGGACGACCTGGTTGAGGGTTGTCCATTGTTGGAGGAGTAAGAGGATGTATATGGCTTGGATACTCCCATTCGTTAAAATTTCCAACAAATTGAATTGACTCTACATAGGTTGCTTGATATTTTTCCTTTTTGAACCAGTCATGTACATATTGCACACAATCTGTTAGGTTCAAAAACCTTGTAACAGCAATAACGTGACCACAAGGTATCCCGGAAATTTGCCATTTTCGACATTCACATTCACCGGTCGTAAAGTTCACCTCACGGTTATATTGGCCATCATAAACTTGATATCGAAATTGACTAATTCCGTGTACAACCCAACTGACGCTTTTCATTCTTCTTTTCTCCACCTTATGCGCTGCCCAATCTGTGATGTCGTACTTCATTTTTGCTACACAAAAAACATAAAAATTAAATTAATTAACTTATCTAATATATTTTTCAAAATGATTACTGAGTACGTTATGTTTTAAACAATAAATACCTGCAGCTTCCCGACGTTTAAAATACCACTTTTGAACCATACTTCGGTACGTGTCGGTCAACACTGTTACAGGTAGCTTTCTGTACAATACAATACATGCATTAACAGACTCGACACTGTTAGATGTACAATAATTGTAACGGCTACGTGGGCAATGTGCTCGAGACCAGCGTCTAGGATCAGCCGCCATTAGCTTTCAGTGTGCTTCAGGTTGTACAGCCAGGAGTATGTTCATTTGTCGTTGCCACTCATCGGGAGTATACGCTTTGCATATGCCCCAGTATAGACCTTTAACTTTATTGCTTTTCAAGGAAAGGTTCATCATTAGATGTCGACAACAAATACCATGAAACGCCGACGGAAACTCATTCCTTACTGCCGAAGCTATTGCAGGATGCCTATCAGATATGATAATCATATTGGGGTTATCGCCGATGCACTCTCTAAGTACTGACATCCACCATGACCAACAATCACTAGTCTCCCCTCTGCATATTCAGTAAGCAATAGGCACAATTTGGTTGTTTCCGTCCATCCCAACGGCTTGCAAATTTGTACCCTTGTAAGTTCCCTTTAAATGCGCCGCGTCCACTATAAGTAGTGGGCGAAGATGGTTCACAAACGTGCGCAACTGCGTATAAACAAATTTTAAAATAATAATAGCAAACGGGTTTTTGCATGCACTTATAAAAAAAATTGAACAAGACTTACCGATGCACCAATGGCAATGAATAAAATTTCAAAAACCCCTTGATTGCTTTTCTTGATACGTGTGACCGTCCCTGGGTTTTTTTTTTCTAAGTTGTGACAGTAATACGGTAGCATTTCAAACGATTCTAATGGTGAACCTCTTAACAATTGTAACCCATAATCCTTCCCTCTCCATGCTTGTTGGTAAGATATAGATGTTTTATATTGTGCCATGATATCTTTTTGTATATCTCTCCCTTTCAAATCACGGCTACCATCTTCTAATTTATCTTTCATAATGTGAGCAATAACTTTTTTGTTTGCATTTCGATGGTTAGGATATGTTTGGGTTCTGGGACACGTGTGAATATCATTCATGCTTGTAATTTGAAAAACATCTGAATTTGGCCAACGTCTGGCCTTAATATACCATGCACATTGTGCATAATGGACGCATTTTATGTTGTAAGTTTTAGGGTTAGTTTTTTTCGAAACAAATTCATAACCATCTTGTAAAGCTTTCAACCTGTATGCCAAGTCTAATTCCGCCCTAGTTAAAAAAACCTTATTGATTTTTACTTCAGTTTTTTTGTTATAATCCTTTGTAGGCATAGGTTTTGGCGTGTAAAGTGGTGGTTCAGGAACTTCAGGGATATGGTCAAAAAAATTTGGCCATTTATGGTTACCGGGGTGTTTGGTTTTATTTATTTCATCAAAACAATCATTTTCATCATCTTCGTTATCCGATAGAAAAGCATATGATGACCCTGGTTTTGTAAAATTTGCCTCATCTTTATAACCTGAGCCATCATCTTCTTGTTCGTCATTTGAAGGAAATGAAAACGATGACCCTGGTTTTGTGAAGTTTGCCTCATCTTTATAATCTGAGTCATCATCTTCCTGTTCGTTATCTGAACTGAAAGCAAATGATGACCCTGGTTTTGTGATATTTGGTTCATCTTTATAGTTATAGTCATTGTTTTGAAAATCATTTGATGGGCCGATGTTTTCTTCTACCATTGGAGGGAAAAAAGTATAAAACTCTGGCACTTGCTGAGTTGAACCAAAACTTGTTGTTTCTTCTATTATTTTAGTTTGCGAAACATACAAGTGTACAAGTTCATCAGGAGACTCTAAAGCACATTGAACAAAAAAGTTTACCTCGTTGTCGTCTGTAACATCGAGTCGAAAGTCAGCTGAAGGGACTTTCACATTTACATTTACTCGGGCATTTTGCTTCAATTTAAACTTATTCACCACCATATCAACTAACCCTAAATATGTTATATCGTGATCCATAATCACACCGCGCTTTATTTAACCGTAATGTAACATACATTTGAATTTATGCAAATTCAAGGCCATTTTCTTTTTGTAAGTATTGTGGAGATGTATATACATTCAATTTTCGTGGAAGTGTTATTTATAGCGTAATATTACCGTGTGTGTTTGCAAAAAGTAATTAACATGTGTCATATTTCGTGTATAATATTATGTGATAAAAAATTTGTTTTCATGACAAGTCAAACTAATGTCATATTTCTTGTATACCAGTCGCATCTTTGTCTCTAAAAGGGCCCTGAGTAGTCTCTATCATGTCATATTTCGTGTATACAATTATGTGATAAAAAAAAGTTTATTTACTAGTCACATCTGTGTCTCTATAAAGTTTTCTGACAAGTCATATTCTTGTCATATTTTGTGTATAATATTATGTGATAAAAAAAAGCTTGTATAGCAGTCACATCTTTGTCTCTATAAGGGCCCCGAGTAGTCTCTATCATGTCATATTTCGTGTATACAATTATGTGATAAAAAAACCCTAAACACTAAACACTAAACCCTAAACCCTAAACCCTAAACCCTAAACACTTAACCCTAAACCCTAAACCCTAAACACTTAACCCTAACCCCTAAACCCTAAACCCTAAACACTAAACCCTAAACCCTAAACACTAAACACTAAACCCTAAACCCTAAACCCTACACCCTACACCCTAAACACTTAACCCTAAACCCTAAACCCTAAACACTTAACCCTAAACCCTAAACCCTAACTGTGGGGGTTGAAGGAGATTCTGGCTCATTCTTCATTAGGCCCAACAAAGAATCAATAATTCTTCTAACATTGTCAGACAAACAACTTTTAGGATTTAATGTTTAATGGTATAATTTTTTTCATGTATCGTACTTTATATTTTTATTTCGATGTAGTATTTCACTTTGGTAGTGTAATGAATAAAAGTTCGTATTATATGTAGAACTCTAGCATTTTATATGAATGAAGACATTGATGAATACATCCGTTGATATCATATTTCGTGTATATTATTATGTGATCAGAAAAAAGTTTATTTACTAGTCACATCCGTGACTCTATAAAGTCTGTGAAAAGTCATATTCATGTCATATTTCGTTTATATTATTATGTGATCAGAAAAAAGTTTATTTACTAGTCACATCTGTGTCTACATAAAGTCTCTGAAAAGTCATATTCATGTCATATTTCGTGTATAATATTATGTGATCAAAATAGGCTTATTTACTAGTCACATCTGTTTCTCTATAAAGTCTATGACAAGTCATATGCATGTCATATTTCGTGTATAATATTATGTGATAAAAAAAAAAGTTTATTTACTAGTCACATCTTTCTCTGTATAAAGTTTCTGACATGCCATATTCATGTCAGATTTCGTGTGTAATATCATGTGTATGTGTAAATTTTTACCCGAAATATGACACAGAAACGACAAGTGTATGACACGGTTTTAACCCTATTTAAGGCTTACTTTGTCATTCAAAATCAATTAGTAATTTATCCATTGTCATCAAAATAAAATGTCGGACAACATACCCTTCGACCTGCAAGTTGATATCATGAATAGACTTCCAGTTAAGTCATTACTACAATTTCGTACTGTGTCAAAGAGATGGAGGTCTTCAATAGACTTTTCCAACTTCATCCGTAGCTACGGCTATTCACCATCCCATACCCAATAGAGAATGTGGTAAAATTAGTTGGGTTTACTAAGGATGATGATCCAATTGTTGAAGCTAAGATTGACCAAGAGATAGCTCACTCGCTACAAGTGTACGAGCGAGCTTTTGAATTGTTTCAAGACATGGGTATTGAAGCGAATGGTGGTTCATTTTTCATTGGCCCATATAAAGAATCACTAATTCTTCTTAATGAACCAAATCATACCATCGTGGTTTAGTTTTAGTATTTTTATCTTGAGCGATCTCGTTGTATTATGAATGTTTAATTTTGTCCCCCATCAATGAAGTGTTTGTTTTCCAAACTCTGTGCTTGTAGTGAAGAAACAAATATTATTAACAAAAACATATTATTAAGACAATCTTAAATCATACACGACACATATTGAGTGATTATGACTATGAATACCAATGATTCTTTCATATGTGAATTATAGAAACTCATTGACTTGTCAAATACATGTCACTAGTTGCTTACTGACATGCCTAAAAAGTTGTGATACAATTATTGAATGTTGTCATATTTCGTGTAAACAAGTATGTGAATTATAGAAAATCATTGACTTGTCAAATACATGTCCCTAGTTGCTTACTGACATGCCTAAAAAGTTGTCATACAATCGTTGTCATATTTCGTGTAAACATGTATGTGAGTTATAGATAATTTTGCATGTCCCTATATTATTACTGACATGTGTAAAAGTTTTCGTTTAATTATTGAAACATGACAAAAAGTTGTCATATTTCGTGTAAAACACAATGTGATATAGACCCTATATATACAACATCTAAAAAGAATTTTAACAAACATAAGAATTAACCAAAAACTATATACTATCATACATCTACCCAACAAACATACAAATGTCGGCTAATTTCCAGAAATTCAAATGTAAATTACATTTCAATGGCAAGGAAAGTGGTGTCATTATGTACAGTGACATCACTTACTCATTAATGGTTGAAATGTTGGTGAACAAATTCGAGTTGGATGCAAATACGCAACTCAGATTGTCGTTTAGGCTAAGCCCATCAGATACAACGACGGAGATTAAAGACAACAACGACGTTACTTTATTTGTTACGTGTGCTTGTGCTTCCGCTGATGGTATAATACATTTGTACATTGATCAGCCTAGGGAAAATGCAAGTACAATAGCACACACAAGGATAATACCCGGTCCAGCGGGTATTCTTCAAATGGCCAAGCTTCGCAAAAATACTGACATTAGGGAAGGAGGTCCCTCGTCTGTAATGCCAACCCAAGAGTATGTCAGGAGAATAGAGGAGGATGCATCCGAAGATGATCATTTTACGCGTGGCCCATGGCTAAGCGCGCTTGGCTATCTAGATGCTTTTGGGATCAGGGTAGATGCTTGTTTAGGCGATATGAAAACCTTTTGTAAAAAAGGGAAGCTTGAACTGGTTGTAGCCGTCATCAAGTCTTGTACACCAAATGTGCTTGGTGACCTAACTGTGACACTCAAAGATCCATCAGGAACAATGTCTGGTTCAATTCATCACAAAGTACTAGAAGAGGATAAGGGTTACGTCAAGTCTATCGGTGTCGGTGCTGTTTTGATACTAAACAACGTCTCAGTGTTCACACCAAAACTACATAACCATTACCTTAACATCACTTTGAAAAACATTGTTGAGGTTTACCACAAGGATACCGTTTATCAGTGATGTTTAAATTGGAGTTTCGTTTTAAATTTGTATCATCTTTATCTTGTATTTCTTTATGTTTTTATTTAACCCATCTACTAGACTTTCGTTTTTAATTTGTATCATCTTTATCTTGTATTTTTTTATGTATTTATTTAACTCATCTACTGTTTTCATTTAACTCATCTACAAAACTTTAGTTATCGACGACATAACTCGTGATATATTCGTCAACCATAGATAAAAAAATGCACTATGTATTTGCTAAATATTTGACGAATAAAGTTTGTTATATAAAAAATTTACTAATATTAAAAAGTGTAGGGTGGTTATGGTAAGTTTTAGTTTTCAATTTCAAAATAGTTGATATATATAATCAACTTCAATATTTTTTATAAAATTGTGCATACGTCAAAAGAATATTAATATTAGGCTCGTTTTGTTCGTAATTTAGAGCTTTTCGCGACGGTATTTTTTTTATTAACAAATTCACTATATATTTGCTAAATATTTGACGAATGAAGTTTGTTATATAAAAAAGTTGTAAATATTATAAAGTTAAAGGGTGACTTTTGTAATTTTTTATATAAAAAGTAATTTTTTATATATTGATATGTCAAAGCTGCTGTCCCCACGCATGGCCCACATATCGGATTTCACATAAAAGTTTATGTGAAATGGTGTTTCTCTCTCTTGTGTCTGCTCGTGGCCCCACAAAATGTCAGATTTCGCTTCAATAAAGAGGCGAGTTGCTTTTTTTTTTTTTTTTTTTTTTTTTTTTTTTTTTTTTATTTAAATATATCTCGTATAATTAACGGGGTAGCGACACGTGTACATTATGTATTTCTGCACAAGTTTTAGGCGAAATGGGTGGCCTTTTTGATACAGTAAAAAAAGAGGTCCTCTGCAGGACATTGAAGTTTCTGCAGGGCCTCACTGGTAATTTTCGCTTATAAAATTCGCCTTTTTACTATTTAAAAAGTCATTTGAATGACCTGACTTATTTGACAAAAGCTTTGCTAATGACTTTTAGTAGGAAAGTTTGGTAAAGGCCAAGCTTTTGATAACAAATTACACAAGTCATTCTCGTTAAATGAAGAGGAGTTTAGAAGGTTTGTAAAGCTTTTGTGCATTAGAGAAGGTTTGTGAAGATGACTTGTTGAAAGATAAACTACTTTTTTTTTCTTTCTCTTTTTTTGGCGATTACATAATAAAGAAAAACTAGCAAGTGGCTACCAAATTACAAAGGCGATTTTAACCAATCGTTCCGACTACTACAGTTTTTACCTCTATACTGAAACCAAGAAAATGAAAAAAAAGATAAGCGTTATAAAAAATGTCACACTTCCTCAAACATTGAGAGTTAAATGTGATATGATTTCGATAGCGCCATAACGTCTAACATGTCGCAGCAAAAATGATATATGTACGATATTTAGACTCTTTTGGAGTGTGCCAAGACACAATCCAATATCCCAATCCACAAGAGAGTTCAAAACCGGTATTTTCGAGCCACTCCATAAACGAATACGCCTCCAACATTCCAAGCCGTGTCACAAGAGAAGAATACATGATCGACAGACTCAACTTGCTTGTTACAAATCCGACACATAATCGATTGGATATCCAATCCCCGAGAGGACAAGTTTAAACGATGGGGCAACCTGTCCGGAAATAAACGCCACATAAAAACATTTACCTTCCTCGGAATAATCTTACACCATCTCGTACATGGAAACCTAAAAGGAAGCATACAGTCATCGATATGGTGTCTCACACTCTCACTGAAAACTCACCATCGAGAGAAAGAAACCACATGCAAGCATCACCACACCTCCACAGACCCGATCTCCTCTAAGAGATGGATGAAATCAGCTTGCGACCTCCCAGCATTGATCGGTCTAAGCCAATCCCACGTCCAAGACCTACTAGAGATGCGATCACGAACCAAGCAGTCTTTGTTTTTCTCCAAGTGGAACAACCTGCTAAAATTATCACAAAGAGGCGTATCACCTAACCACGTATCTTTCCAGAATCGAATCATATATCCGTCCCCCACCTTGTATCGAATAGAACTTAGAGGAACAAGACCACTCGAGTGAAGATGGTTTATCGAGCCAACAATCCTAGTGCATAAGCCGTTTGTTTGACACCCGATTCTACTTCGACCCCATGAATCGATTTCATCACTTTCACCCACAACGCATCAGGGTTCTTCAACAAACACCATCTCCACTTTAATAAAAGATAACAATTGAAAGCTTTGAGACTTCCCACTCCTAGACCTCCTTTGTCAAACGAAGCTAAAACATTCGACCACTTAATCCACACAAGCTTCTTATTGTCCTCAGTAGCTAAACTACTTATTAAATCATCTTTCTTTAAAGCAACCTTTAGTTTTATCACTTTATATTTTCAATCATCTTTTTTTTATTAAGTCAAAGACAAACTACTTGTTAAAAAGGCATTGCAGCTTATTTCAATGAGGGATGCTAGACCTACAAAAAATGTTCCACAAAAGAAATCCACAAAATGAGATGGATGTATTTGATTGGTGCAAAAGAGAAAAGAGAGAGACCCCACACCCAAATGCACCAATCAAATACTGGCACATTATTTTGTAGATTTCTTTTGTGAAATATTTTTTGTGGGTCTATCCCCCTTCTATTTCAATATACAATTTTGTCTTTACGTTCTTATTCTTACAAATAATTTTAAATGATAATAGAACTAGACCGTCTATCAGGCTTTGGATCTATATATATATATATATATATATATATATTTCTGGATATTTTGAGATCCTTCAACAAAAGAATCATACTGTAATACTAATGGAGCATTAGTCCAATGGTTAGAGCACTTGTGCTTGAGTCAATTGACCCAGGTTCAAGTCCCATTCTTGGCATTTGCTTCATATAGGTACCCACCTCCGCAAAACCTATGGGCACACTGGAGAGACTTTGTGGAATAAGAGCTCAGGGGTCCGAGTCTTGGCTCGTGCTCACTCCAGTTGGTGCCCCACTAGGCCAGGAGAGTTGCCGGAGCTATTCCTTGTGGGGTGGACAATGACTAGTGTCAAAAGACACCCGAGGTCAAGGTGTTCCCGCCAATCTACACCTTTTGTGAACCAAACTTATAATGTACTGATTATAACCTTATTAGATTTGCATGAATCTAATTAATAATGTACTCGCCTAGACTTAGATATTTTATTTTAAAAGGCAAGAAATTTGATAAGTATAATGGCTATTTAAAGGTTCTCAATTACAGCAAATGGAAGGTTTGTAATTATGGTGTCTCATTTAAAATTTGTCGATCCACCGTCTAGATATGATGACCTTCAGTCAAGAAAGGCATCTTAAGATGCCCAAGTTGACATATTAGCCCTTTTCTTCAAATGGTATCTCACATCTCATCATCATTCTTATCATGTCTATGAACCTTCTTAAGAAGAAAAAAACTTGCTTTTGCACCAAGTTACTCCAAGTTCATACCAACTTGTAAATTTCAATAGATATTCTTGTTTGAATATAAGAATTTTAAAGGGAGTTTCTAACTTCTGGACTTTTGGGAAATAATTTATCATGGGCCCTTTAGAACCTTTTGATAGAATTGTATACACTTCTAAGCAAAATTCAGAAAGATAATTCTTGGTTAACATGTAAACATGATCATAGGTCAAGGTTTTCATATTTAAAGACATTATTAAAAAAAAAAAAAAAAAAAAAAAAAAAAAAAGAGTTTAATTTAATCATCACATGCTTGACTTGTCAAAGCATCCACATCTCGTTACCTACTAAAGAGCATCTCCTGCCCCTTAAACAAATGAGTACAACCAAGTCCATTCAAACAAAAGAATGATTCAAGATTTCCATGAGGAACATTATGATTATTTAATCCATTGTTCAATCATCATGTTCTCTTATCTTCTCATACATATGTGCTAGCTTCACATGGAATCACCTTGGACCAAAGATTCAATAACGACATGGTAATATTCAAATCAAGAAAAGTTTAACAAAAGATAATATCAAACTAATCCTACAAAATTTCGCTATTTTGTGTATAAAAAGTTACACCATTTCTATTTAAATAAAGCCACATTGTAGTAATTTAAGTCTAAAATTGGTTAAAGATTAAGGATTCCAACAATAATTCTCGGATTTCTCTTCTTCTTCATCATCCATGTTGTTTTCACCGTTCGTGAGAGGCCCATCCGGAGACCCTGATTGAGAATTGCCACCTTTAGACATCCATAATCCTCCTCCTACAGTGAGACTAGATTGATTTGTATTTGAAGATGGAAGCCTTCGCGTATGAAGTCTATATTTCTATAATTAGAGATTAAGCAAATATACATTTAGTATGTTTGATATGGTGGTGCGGGGAAAAGCAACGAAGTTATGAAAATATACTCACTTGTAAATGGCTTTTCACTTCGTCATTGGTGAGACCATCTACTTGCATAAGCTCTCGAATCTGCTTAGGCGTGGCTACTATATATATACAAACAAAGTGTTGGTTTAAGATCATGATCAAGGATGAAAACCTAAGAATTCATATTGCTTATTATGAAGATGTGAATCCATTATAGGAATAATATCCAAACTATAGTATAGTGCAATCACATTAATCAGAATCAGGTTCATTTTACCTAAAGGTTCATTGTACCTAAACACTAGAAACTAATAACTAATTGTCTTGCAATTCAGTAAAATATTTGATCTTCGAAAGAAAAAAAAAAATCGACATCAAGATCTAACCTTGTGATCCTCCAAGTTCTTCCAACGCATTGACAAATCGTCTATGCAACTCGGTTGACCAACATCTCCTTTGCTTCCTAGATGTCTGTTGTTGTGATGGCAAAGGGACAATCCCACCAATTCGCGCATTTGTTTGCACATTTGGCGTAGAACATTGAGTCAATTTACTATCACCATTGATTTCAGTAAGCAAACCATTTCCCTTCATTAAATTCTTGATTTCGGGGCTAAAAACCGCTCTCCTTTCCTCTTTTTCTTCCACTGTCTACAACGATATTGAACATACAAAATTATGAATCATATTCATACCATAGCATTATGTTTCAAATCTTGTTTACCTCAAGGTTCTCATTAGTGTTCCAAAGATGTGTAGACCTCAACCAATTCTTCTTATCACCATTATCATTTTCATTTGCAACAATTTCTACTTTTGCATCATCATCACAACTATTCTTGAGAGGTATAAATTCTTCAAGTACTGGCTCGACATGCAACGACTTCTTTAACACATTTGATTCCTCTTTTAATGCAACAATTGCTAGAAAAACATACATATCAAACATGGTCAAGCTTCCTTAACACACAATTATATATACATCACAAGTAAAGCTCGAAACGAAATGAACCAATACCATCATTGATGAGGAGCATGCATAGAGGGAGTTCTTGCTTAAACGCTTCTACTTTACTTTTTTCGGTTTCTAACAGGTTAAGAAAATCATCAAGTTTTAGTACCTTCTCGGTCACATTATCGAATTTCGACACTTCTTCAAGAAAGCTAGTGATTGTTTTGGGCAAGAAAGATGGTTTGAAATCAAAGTTTAGCTCATGAGATAGATTAAAGCTACCCATATTTGATGATTAAAAGTGGGACACATATGAAAATATGGTATTATGGATGATATATAGAAGGAATCTAGAGGGTTAGAAAATTTAAAAAATAAAAAAATAAAAAAATAAAATTGGATTCTGTTTTTCATATACGGGTTTGTCACATATTTTATCATCCCACACCGACTCTTCTTATCCTCCTTATGTAAATCTGATTGTTGCAGAGTATATCCTCTTTGTACCAATAAAGACTTTGATGTTATATTGTTAGAATTTAATATGCAAAAATGATACATCTCGTTTTCATATTCTAATTGTACGAAATGTCAACAAGTCAAATAGAATAAAGGGCATAATCTTTTTGTAATGATATGCACGGAACACGGAATAATAAATTAGTAAGACTTTTGAACGTTTAAACAAAAAAAAACATATATTGTATTCGGATATAGAATTTCAGATTATTTAACTATAAGTTTATTAACAAAGCTAATAGTTCGAGCTTTAATCCGAGTCCCTATATCCTTGTGGTTAGTAGAGAACAGCCGGACCGGATTTGTGGGCGAAACAAAGATAGCGTGCTTGCGAGTGTTAAAGCTAAAAGTTCGCATAAATAATTTTGATTGGTATCGGCAAAGGTATAGGACAAGGACACGACCTTGCTAAGTTGAGTTTCTTAAGACCATGATTAGGCTTGAGCTATGCATGATTTGATCATTCTACTTAGTATGAGTACCTTGATACTGGATATTAATAACTAATTATATGTCATGTGCGCGTATGATATTTAACCATAAATCAAGGCATAAGATGTGGATAAAACATGTTTACATTGCAATTTATGTTGTTTAAATGTAAATCCCATAAATATAGGAATTGCAATTGAAATTGGCAATTGGGCCAGGGCTCGTACCATTTTGTATAATTTCATTAATAGCAGATCAACTGATGTGATGGGATTATGACAATTTGAATCCTAGTTTTCAATAAAAGTTAATTGGTTATATGAATATGAACCTTGGGTATTTAATTTTATTGAAAAAGAAAATTATCAAAATACTAATTATGGTTTTTTGAACTTTTTATGTAGATTGCACATCAACCTGAAAACACTATAAGCTTAATGAGTGCTGCTTTCAAAGATATGATTTGAAGAGACAAACTGATTGGCCCAAATTTCAATGATTGGCATCGTGCACTTAGGATCATCCTTCGTGTTGCCAAAAGACTTGAGATTTTGTCTACACCTCTGCCTGAAGCTCCTGCTTAAACGGCTATTGCTCTTGCAAAAGAGGAGTATCGTGTCGAGTAAGAGAAGCACAATGACGTGGCTTGTCTTATGCTTTCGGGGATGTCTGCTCAATTGCAAAAACAATTTGAGCATTATCCGCCTATGGGCATGCTCGATGAACTCAAGCGTATGTTTGAAAAGCCACCAACAGCTGAATTGTATGAACTTATTGGAAAGGTTCATAGTTGCAAGCAAGAGGTTGGTAAATCTGTATCCGACCACGTCCTTGAGATGAAACATCACTTGGACCAATTGGAGAAGCTCGGTTGTGGTTACTCCTAAGATGTGTGTGTTGGCCTCATCAATCACTCCCTTAATCAGGAGCGGTTTGGTGATTTTGTGCGCCAGTACAATATGGATTGCACGGGGAAGACAGTGAATGAGTTACATGTAATGCTTGTAGACTTCGAGAACAGGTTACTTAAGAAGGCACCTACACCTGCGGTACTAACAATACAAGGTGGTAGGGTAAATAAGCCAAAGCCGCAAGAAGATAAGAAAGGGAAAGGAATAGGAAATGGGAAACAAGTTGTGATCCCACCAGCTCCTAAGAAGAACCCTACAAAGAGAAAGGAGAATCCTAAAAAGGATTCGGCTTGCCACCACTGCAACACACCAGGTCATTGGAAGCGGAACTGTCCATTGTTGCTGAGTGAGTTGCTTCAGAATAAAAATAAGATGGTGCCTAGCTCATAAGGTATTTTTATGTTTGAATTATTTTCTTTTCCTCATAAGCAAAATTCCTGAATTTATGATACAGGATGTGGTACTCACATCTGTAATTCAGCGCAGGGACTTAGAAGAGCAAATAAGCTGACCTGTGGAGAAAGATACGTGTACGTTGGCAATGGCAAGCGTGCAGCAGTTGAAGCCATAGGGACTTTTGATTTAGTGTTGCCTTCGGGCTTAATTATTAAACTAAATAATTGTCATTATGCACCTTCCATTGTTAGGGGTGTTATTTTAGTTTCTTTGTTAAAAGATATTGGTTTTATGCACACTTTTACCAGTTATGGAATTTCAGTTTCTTTTAATAATGTTTTTTATTTTAATGCAATTCCTATAAATGGTGTGTTTGAAATTGATATGGATGATTGTGTGTCCAAAGGAAATAATTCGTTGTATAGTATTAGCAATAAGAAGAGCAAGTCTAACTGGGACTCTTCTTATCTTTGGCATTGTCGCCTTGCTCATACAGGCAAGAAACGCATGGTAAAGCTGCAACATGAAGGGCTTTTACAAAGTGTCGATGATGAATCATTTGACAAATGCGAGTCTTGCATATCTGGGAAGATGACAAGGAAACCTTTTTCACATCAAGTGGAAAGGGCTTCAGATCTACTTGGATTGATACACATTGATGTGTGTGGTCCACTTAGACATGTGTCAAAACGTGGTGCTACATACTTCTTAACCTTTACTGATGATTTCAGTTGTTATGGTTATGTTTATTACTTAAACATAAACATGAAGTCTTTGAAACATTTAAGGTTTTCAAAAGTGAAGTAGAATTACAACTCGGTAAGAAGATTAAAGCTCTTCGATCCGATAGAGGTGGTGAATATATAAGCCAAGAGTTCAAAGATTACTTAGCTGAGTGTGGAATTGTCCAGCAGCTCACATCTCCTTATACTCCACAGCAAAATGGTGTATCTGAAAGGAGAAATCGTACTTTACTAGACATGGTACCATCGATGTTTAATCTTACAACTCTTCCTTTAACTTTTTGGGATTATGCCCTTGAAACTGCTATTCGCATTTTGAATATGGTTCCAATGAAGAAGGTTGTTAAGACTCCATGTGAAATATTGATAGGAAAAGCTCCCAACTTTTCTTACTTAAAGGTCTGGGGTTGTGAGGCGTATGTTAAACGTGACTCACCAGATAAGCTCCAACCAAGATCTGTTAAGTGTATCTTTGTATGATACCCTAAGGAAACTATGGGTTACTACTTCTACTACCCAGCTGAGAACAAAGTCATTGTGGCTAGGTATGGAGACTTTTTTGAAAATAATCTCATATCTCAAGAACTCAGTGGGAGATTGTATGATCTGGAAGATGATTATGAAGATACAACACCTTCTGATAATACTAGCCAACTTCAAGAAAAACCTGAAAGCTTGGGTGCTCCTCCTAAAGTTGTTCCCATTCGTAGGTCTGAAAGGACTATACTTGCACCTGACCGTCTATGTCTCAACGTAGAGGTGGAGGAAAATATGGTTGGGGATTTTAATGAACCTGTCAACTATGTTAATACAAATAAGCCGTAAAAACGTTTATTTATATTTTTCGATATTCTAATGTTTTGTCGATAACAAACGTAAAATCATTTTAACGAAACAAATAAAATACGTAAATGATTTGAGCCAATAGTTTTCTAACACACTTACGTTTTCACATAAAACACTAAAACAAGTATAAGTGATTTTATGATTTAGTAATACATATGTACAACAACTAGTATTTACATATTGGGCAAATATATACAAAACTAGTATATATTATAATGGGTAATACAATTGGATAGAAACTTAAGTATTTGACTCATTGACCAAATACATTGAATGTAGTTGGGTACAACACAAGTCCATGACCCATACCCATGGAGCTTGACCCATAACCCATTGCATGACATCATGCTTATGTCATATATGGATAATATCCATGACCCATGGTTTTAATCCATGGCCCATAGTCTTAATCCATGAACCATGGACTAGATGCATTGCATCTTGTAGATACATTGTATCTACTTGGATACCCATGATCCATAACCCATGACCCAATACCCATGGGCAAAAGGGAGCGTCCCACGGATCCCCAGTAATACACTGGACGGATCCCTCAAGTGAGGGATCTGTGGGATCCGTGGAACAATAGCTATTTTCTCTCTATAAATAATGAGCCATTTCTTCATTGTTTCTCACCCTTCTCTCACACATTTTCTCTTTGAGTTATAAACTCTCTAACCTCATATGCAAGTGATCTATGTATGTAGTTTTGTTTTTGTGTGATTCTCTAGGTTCCTCTTAAAGGCGAGATCACCATCTTTTGAAGACGAGCAAGCACAAGTCCATGAGTTGCCATGCTTCGTTATCATCAAGACTACTGAGGTTCTCTTGTTGATAGTTCTTTTCTTCTTCATAAGAAGTGTAGTGTTGAAGACATTAGTGAAAGATGTCTAAAAGAGTCAAGACGAAGACATTAGTGAAGGGTGTCGATCGTCCGTATTGAAAGCACTAGTGAAGGGTGCTTAGAAGTCAAGGCCAAAGGCATTAGTGAAAGGTGTCTTAAAGATCGAGTCAAAGGCATTAGTGAAAGGTTCCTTGAAGATCGAGTCAAAGGCATTAGTGAAAGGTGCCTAAGTTGTACATTCGATATGGTGTGATTCGATGTACAAGGTAGATTAGTATTGGGTCAAAGGATATTGATATCCTTGTTGATATTGTGAAAAGGAGTAGATCTCCTTTGGGGTTAGGTATCTTGTAGTGTTTGGGTAGTAGTTCCTCCATTGTAATGGAACTCGGTATCCAGCCTAGTACCGGTTAAAGGGTAGGCGATGTTGTGATAGGTTTGGTTCTACCTCGTGGAAGAACCCGGTATCTAGCCTTGTACCGGATAAAGAGTAGGCAACGTTGTGAAGGCTTCTCCGCCATAAGGAGTTGGTGTCGTGTAGTGTTTATGAACTCTCGAGTAGGTGACTCGGGGAGTGGAGTAGGGCAAGGAATGTGTCCTTGTAGCCGAACCACTATAAATACTCGCATTGTGGTTTTGTGCTTCTTACTCTTTATCTTTTCATTACATACTTATATATGCTTGTCTATCAACATCCTACACACATTTTTAATAGATTGACATAAGTCGATCTAAATAGTTTAAAACCAAGTTTTAATCGGTAAAATTGTTCAACCCCCCCCCCCCCCCCTTCTAGTTTTCCACAATTGGCATCAGAGCTTCGTTACCAAGTTCCTTAAAGTATATTGTACTTTAAAAACTTGATACGATCCGTGTTTAATTGAAAACTACAAAGAAGGTCTTTTACAAAAACAAACACAAATTTGTTTTTAACACTTTGTTTGGATGTTGATTAGATAACAACATTTTTTTTCTATTTATTTAATTGCACTAACCTTCTTTGTCATGTTGCTTAGTTAAAGCTCATACCTACCAAGCCACAGGAATTGCTTGGTAACAAGACTACCTTCCCTAAGAAGGTATCTTAAACACAAAAGAACCGGAATTGTCTTCTGACACTTGTTGTGTCATTTGTAAAGACATTCCTAAGTGCTTTAGAGGTATGATTTTCCGCTTATCTCTAAATAACATTAGCTTAATAAAGAAGTATGCTTATATAGGAATTTATATGATTATCTGATTCGTTCCAAACCGTCAAGTTTTATCACTCAAGCTAGCCACTTGTGAATGGCCAACCGTAACAAACTTAAAACAGTCTGGAAACAAATGCAATGAAAATCAGGAGAGTATAGTGTTTCCCCAGGTCGTTATGTCCCAACGAGCTGTGCGAGAATAATCAAACGTGTAGTGATCGAGAAGATTTGAATGGACAAGAGATATGATTGATTATAACTAAGGAAAAAGTATACAAATTACAGGGGCTTAAATGCAAATTAAAGAAAATTAAAAAGATAAAATATATTAAATAAATGCTATCACTATTTTTAAAATGATGTTTTTGATTTTTCTTTTATAAAATTTAACTTAAAAACTACGTGACTTACAAAAGAAAATGTGAAACTAAAACAGTATTAATCCTAAAAATATGAAAATGACATTTTTACAAACCTAATGATATGAGAAAATTTTAAGAAAAAGAAAATTATTTTTATTACTATTTATTTAATTATTATTAATTAAAAACTATTTTTAACTATTTAATAATAACCTAAAATACAAGAAAATATGAAATAAAGCTAAAAAAATGAAATTATGACTTGGAAAAATCTAAAATAACAAAAGAGAATTTTCAAAACGATTTTTGTATTTTTCTGATTATTTTTCTATTTTCTATGAATTTTAAGCTATTTAAAACTAATTAAATTACTAAAAATTACAAATTAAACTATGAAAAATCTGGAAAAATAATTTTTTGACTTTTTATATTTATCTTAACCTAAGAAAAATGAAAACTTATTTTTTTGAAACTTTTCTGAATTAATTGTATTAAAAGCTAATTAAATAAGGCTTAAAAACTGATTTAAATAAAGAAAAATAGCAAACTGACTTAGAAAAATCTGAAAAATTCAATAAAAGTCTAAAATAATATGAGGAATCTAGGAAAAATATAAAAACAGTAGCTTGTGTGAAGGAAATTGAAACTGCAATGGAGAGTGCTTATAAATAAACACTTAAGTTAAGCCAAAAGCTACAAACAAGCACCAAACTGATGCAAAAGCTATAATAAGCTATTACTACTCAAAAGAAACCAAATACAACTATCCTAAACATCTGAATTTCACATTGCTATGATTTGATGATTTGACAGTAAGTGCTAAAAACAGATTTTTGGCAACTACTTCAAGCCTAAGAATAAGCACTTAAATAAGCTGGAAACTGGAAAACAAATGTTGGAACTTAAAGAGGACCTGGCCAAGAACCTATAAACCAAAAAATAGACCTAGATAAGCTCTATTAAGCTCTGTGCAAGGGCTGCACAAACCTGTGCACACTCAGTATTCACTGAGTTTGTGCACAGGGGAATTATACCCATATTGACAAGCAGTTTTGAGGCTTTTAAAAAATTACGAAAATTCTACAAAAATGATATTAAGAATCTAGACCAGTTGAAGTTCTTGAACCCACAATTTCATGTGATTTGGCTCCAAAATGAATCCAAGAAAAATCATCTTAGCTAGGCTCAAAACTGATTTTTCACTAATTTGACTTTTTGACAGTTTTGATAAGTTTGACTAAATTGAGTTTTGATTCAAATTCTTGAACTGAAAATGATATGTTAAGCTGTATTAAGACTATATTAAGCTACTCTAATGCATTCTACACCCAAATGCTAATCATAGCAATCCTATTGCTAACTGTCTTGATCACAAGAACAGATTCCATGAAATTTTGACTAAGAGCTATTTCAGAAGATGCATATGAGCTAAAATGACTTTAACATGACTATATAAGACTGAGTAGACAGGTTAAAAACACAAACAAGAGCTCAAGCTTTAACAAGCAACTGATCCAAACACCTTTTTAACAATCTGATTTGTAAATTAAAGTGAGATAACCACTGATCCAACTTGTGCAGACAATCAAAATGAGTCTAAGTGACTTAAATACAACTAATTAAACATGTTTAAGCCATCAATGATCACAGATACAAACACAAGAACAATATGCAAATTGAAATGAAAATGAAAATGAAAATGGACAGATACTCACAAGAGTCCAGCTTATATTGCAGGCTAAAACCAGAACCAAAACTATACTATTTGAAGCTAATACAACCCAAATCAATCTCTGCATCAACCAAATCCATTTCCAAACTGCTTGAACCAAAATTTCACTGCACAGTTGACTTTTGTTGACCAAAATCCAAAACTGCTTGAAACTTAAATGCAAGCTTACAAAAAGCTATGATAAGCTTATATAAGCTTGTTTGAGTAAGAAAATAAGCTATTGGAAGCTTTAATGTAAGAACATGAGTTTGAAATTTTAAACAGTAAACATCAAAACATGAAATAAAAATGAGATCTTGAATTGAGACTTGAAATGAATTATAGTGACAAAGTAGCTTAGTTTGAGTACAATAAAACTTAAGATTACATTCTAAAACATTAATTAAGATAACTTAATAAAAAACGACATACAAAGAAATTTTAAAACTAACTACTTGTTTTCTTGCTTCTTCTTCCTTCTCTTTTATACCCAAAAAGCTCCCACGTGTCCTCTGAGTGAATCCCATCTATATTCCTGGCCATTGGATGAGTTAGGCTCATATTGGCCTTTTGATGATTTTTGGCGGGAAAAGCATTTTTGACCTTTGTGGACTCTGAAACTGCAACTAGGGGGGGGGGTGGCTAGGTATGATGATGAGGAGGTAGTGTTGAAGGGATAAGGTGAGAGTGAGAGGTATTGGGAGAAGGGATGTTGCAGGGCAAGTGGAGGGGAAGGGGATAAAGCAGTGGCGGGCAAAGGTGAGGTTTGACTGATTTTGACCAGGGGTCCAAAATAGGGAGCTCAAGGGTTAAGGCAGGGGTTCAAAATGATAATGGCAGGGGTCTAAAAGTGACAAAGGGTCAAAGCTTGGTTTATATTTATAGGGACCATTTTGTAAAATCTGAAATTTGGAGGGACCAATTATGCCATTATTCCAAAGTTGTCACAAGGACCAAAACTGACAAACTTCAATAGTACAAGGACCAGTTTTGACATTTTCAATTTTCCAAGGACTATTTTTGCCAAATTTCAAAGTTTAGGGACCTAAGTTGTAAATTTGCAATTTTAAATCTCAAAGACTAATTTTGACAACTCATGAATCCCTAGGGACTTGAAATGATATTTTTCTTTATTTTGTTTTACCAGGGACTGTTTTTGACAACTTTTGAAACTTGGGGGACTAAAACTGCCAATTATGCAAACTTGATACGTTTTTCACCAGATTTTGATATTTTTGCATTTAAAACACATAAAACACTTATTTGTGATATTTTTATCATTTTGATGCATTTTTGAGTGTTTTCAGATGTTTTTGCAGTTTAAATGGTACAAAAATGATGAGTATTTAGACACTCATCAATCCCCCACACTAAGATATTGCTAGTCCCTAGCAATGTTTTGAGAAAAATTAATGGATTTCATCTCTTTACCAAAAGCCATTACTTCTGGAGTAGCCAAATGTTTCAGTTCAAGTAAGAACCTTGGTACACTGATAACCAAATGATTTTGAGCAAATCACCAGCTTTCAACGGATTTGATTTGTCTTTACCAGAAGCCGTTTGCTTCTGGACTAGCCAACTCTTAGATAAATTATCAATATTATCTTTGGTGAGCTGATTACCAATTATGGTTTTTCCACTGCCTTTACCACAAGCCATAAACTTACGGGCTAGCCAACTCTTCACTTTTAAGGATATGGTGAGCTGAATACCATACAATTTTGGGCAAATTGCAAGCCGTCAACGGATTTGAGATATCTTTACCAAGAGCCGTTTGCTCCTGGATTAGGCAATCCTTATGTGGGTTAGACATGGTGGACTGATTACCATTTGTTGTGTTTAGTACATAGTACTTCCACTAAAAAATGTTTTTAAAATTTGGCCATTTTGGGGGAAAAAGGGACTAAAAGGGTACATTTATGATCAAATTCGCCAGAATTCCCCCCCCCCACACTTAGAAATGAATATTGTCCTCAATATTCAAAGTACCGGCTGTTATGCCGAAACTTAGAACGTAAAAAAATAACATTACTAGCTAAGTGTAGAAACACAACAATTATTCTCTTTTTTAATATTTACAATTTTCGTTCATTTTTTTAGATCTATATACAACATGTGGGGTATCTCCCCCACACTAGAGTGGTACACACGGGTGAAAACCCATGTTTAACTACTGTTTTTGATTACCGAGTCGCTAGCTTGACTCGACCCCGAATTAATTTGTTCATGGGGAAGTAAGTGGAAGAGACAATCTCCATCGGACTTTCATTCAAAATGTTTGAATAAACATTGAAGTACGTTAAAGTTCCACACCGATGAGATATAGATAGAACCGGCTCAAAAATGATAAATGAAAATGCCGGGGTCAAAGATAATGTCTTCATTCCCGAAGGAGTGAAGAACAGGAGAAGTGATAGAATATATGAAGAAAAGAAAGAAAATCATGATAGAAATCATGATTAACTCTTCATCCTCAATAGGAGAATTCATAGTTTCATGAATCTCATCAGTTAAGCTTGCTTGATCAGGACATATTATGGGAGTGTCTAGATCAAAGTAGAATTTATCATACTCCGGCGGAGATATGATATGAGTGAGTTCATCTGAGAACTCCATGAAGGTGAATGAATCATATTCAGAATTGATATGAGTGGGTTCACTGGTGAACTCCTCCAATGTAAATGATTCATAATCGGGGAGAGAATTATGAGAATGAAAAGTGGTACTGCCACTAATCTTCTCTCCCATATTATCAAAACAGAAGGCTTTCATTTCCGAATTAGAATCATCGGAAAGAATGTCACTACCCTTAATGGGGATAGGAGATGAAATAGGTTTCTCTTTGAAAGCCTCGATTTTAGAAATGAGACGACTGACATTCAGTAATGTTGCACGAAGTGCTTCATCTTTGATTTCAGTGTCAGTAACTTCCTCTTCTAAGCTAACAAGCTCAGAAGGTAAATCTTCCACATAAACGATGTCTCCACAAGATAACGAATCATCATCATTAGAATCGGAGAACATCTCAACATGATCTTTCGGGAAGACAAGAGGGGTAGGGATATCACACAAATGCTCGAGAATTCCCTGTGACTCTCTTGGGATTGGGACAAGGTTCTCAACACTAGACTTTATGAATTCGTCCGATTCCTTTTCAGGAACAGTGTCAAGATGCTCGTCCCCCATGCTCAGAGAGTGAGTGTGAACCTCGGGTGTGATAACAACAGACTGAGGGAGTTGAGAAGGACTAGTAGTTATGGATTCTACAAGTTCTATTATTTCTACTGCTAGTGATTCAGTCATATTCTTTTCTCCCTGTATTTCCACGGATGGAATCTCAACTGCTGAACTTGATGAATCTTTATAAATTTGAAGGGTATCAAGGGTAACTTCATCATCATCTTCATCGAGAAGAGCAGCATTGCGAAATATAGCACGTGTTTTAGCTGCTTGTTTTTCGACAAGTAATTCCTCCATACTCTTTTCGTTTCTAGCATCTCGTTCTTTTGCAAGTAATTCTCCCATGGTTTTCTCATCACTCACTTGATTCTTAAAGTTTTGAATCATATCATCAAGTGTTTTTATTGCGGTTTCAAGATCTTGGGAAATTTCTTTAGGCAACGGCTCAGGTGGAGTTTGAACCGTATGGTGCTGTGGAGGCTGGAAATTGTCAAACCTGTGAGAGTCATGATTGTTACAAGGAAATGGATTCCCTATTTGACAATCAGAGCTGAAATGGGGACCTCCACAGTACTCATAACAGTAAAACTGTTGAGTCTGGACTGGTGAATTATATGGATATTGGTCATAACCAAAGTTCTGAGCATTACCGGAAAACTGTTCATAGACAAACGTGTTTCCGGATTGACACTCAAATCCTCGGTGAGGACCTCCACAAAATTCACAGCAGTTATGTTGGTTATATGAAGATAGGTCGGGCTGTGGTGGGTAATTGGAAAAATTTGAGGGGTCGTTAAATGAGTTTGGATTAGGATTATAATCAATTGAATTCCTCGAACCACAAAACAAACAACTCCCGTTACGAATATCATTACCACATTGTACACACGTACACCAACGACAGGGTGAACCAAAAAGAGGCTCACCACAACCGACGCAAGGAATAAACGATTCTATTTGAGAGTTATGAGAAGGAATCGGTTCATTCAAAGAATCAACAAAACCAACATGGTGATCCGAATGACTATCAAGTCTTGAAGAACATTTTGAAAAATCCGGAGGTGGGACAAGTGGTGTGCTCTGAGAGCTAGCAATTTCCACCACTTCCGTTATGGTCTCCGGTTCTGGTTCTTGAGAAACGTGAAGATTAGGCAAGTCATTCTTGCTAGTCATCGGTCTAAATTCTGCATGATTTCTTCTAACCGTAAATTGTGAAAGTGTAGGATCAATTCTAGACGGCTTAGGAGCAATCGAGGGGTTAGATCTTTGGATAACCGTAGGTTGGACGTATTTAGCACCTCCATTATGATAGGGAAGTACCTGGTCCTTTGTCACCCTGGTTTCTCGTTCTATTTCCCTACGCAGAATTAATGGATCATCACGAACAACACGAATTCTTGACATTTGCGATAAAGTCTGAAGTTTTTCAACTTCGTCCCAGAATTCGCCGTAGTCGAGAGATTCCATGAGAATAGAAGAAGTTAGAATCAAATGGATAGAGGGTAAAGAGATAAAGAATCAAAAAGGGTAAGAGGGTAAAGAGGAATATTTTTGGTATTTTTGAAAAACATGTTGTAAATACAAAGAATGAAAATCTTTTTGGGTTTTTGATTTTTAAGATGTTTTTGGATTTTTGGATTTTTATAAGAAAATATAAATACATAGATGGTATGAACAAGGAGTGAATATTCAAATCACTAATCTGCTAAACGTAAGACTATTAGCACTGCTCCCCGGCAGCGGCGCCAAAATTTGATTCGTCCCAAACCGTCAAGTTTTATCACGCAAGCTAGCCACTTGTGAATGGCCAATCGTAACAAACTTAAAACAGTCTGGAAACAAATGCAATGAAGATCAGGAGAGTATAGTGTTTCCCCAGGTCGTTATGTTCCAACGAGCTGTGCGAGAATAATCAAACGTGTAGTGATCGAGAAGATTTGAATGGACAAGAGATATGATTGATTATAACTAAGGAAAAAGTATACAAATTACAGGGGCTTAAATGCAAATTAAAGAAAATTAGAAAGATAAAATATATTAAATAAATGCTATCACTATTTTTAAAATGATGTTTTTGATTTTTCTTTTATAAAATTTAACTTAAAAACTACGTGACTTACAAAAGAAAATGTGAAACTAAAACAGTATTAATCCTAAAAATATGAAAATGACATTTTTACAAACCTAATGATATGAGAAAATTTTAAGAAAAAGAAAATTATTTTTATTACTATTTATTTAATTATTATTAATTAAAAACTATTTTTAACTATTTAATAATAACCTAAAATACAAGAAAATATGAAATAAAGCTAAAAAAATGAAATTATGACTTGGAAAAATCTAAAATAACAAAAGAGAATTTTCAAAACGATTTTTGTATTTTTCTGATTATTTTTCTATTTTCTATGAATTTTAAGCTATTTAAAACTAATTAAATTACTAAAAATTACAAATTAAACTATGAAAAATCTGGAAAAATAATTTTTTGACTTTTTATATTTATCTTAACCTAAGAAAAATGAAAACTTATTTTTTTGAAACTTTTCTGAATTAATTGTATTAAAAGCTAATTAAATAAGGCTTAAAAACTGATTTAAATAAAGAAAAATAGCAAACTGACTTAGAAAAATCTGAAAAATTCAATAAAAGTCTAAAATAATATGAGGAATCTAGAAAAAATATAAAAACAGTAGCTTGTGTGAAGGAAATTGAAACTGCAATGGAGAGTGCTTATAAATAAACACTTAAGTTAAGCCAAAAGCTACAAACAAGCACCAAACTGATGCAAAAGCTATAATAAGCTATTACTACTCAAAAGAAACCAAATACAACTATCCTAAACATCTGAATTGCACATTGCTATGATTTGATGATTTGACAGTAAGTGCTAAAAACAGATTTTTGGCAACTACTTCAAGCCTAAGAATAAGCACTTAAATAAGCTGGAAACTGGAAAACAAATGTTGGAACTTAAAGAGGACCTGGCCAAGAACCTATAAACCAAAAACTAGACCTAGATAAGCTCTATTAAGCTCTGTGCAAGGGCTGCACAAACCTGTGCACACTCAGTATTCACTGAGTTTGTGCACAGGGGAATTATACCCATATTGACAAGCAGTTTTGAGGCTTTTAAAAAATTACGAAAATTCTACAAAAATGATATTAAGAATCTAGACCAGTTGAAGTTCTTGAACCCACAATTTCATGTGATTTGGCTCCAAAATGAATCCAAGAAAAATCATCTTAGCTAGGCTCAAAACTGATTTTTCACTAATTTGACTTTTTGACAGTTTTGATAAGTTTGACTAAATTGAGTTTTGATTCAAATTCTTGAACTGAAAATGATATGTTAAGCTGTATTAAGACTATATTAAGCTACTCTAATGCATTCTACACCCAAATGCTAATCATAGCAATCCTATTGCTAACTGTCTTGATCACAAGAACAGATTCCATGAAATTTTGACTAAGAGCTATTTCAGAAGATGCATATGAGCTAAAATGACTTTAACATGACTATATAAGACTGAGTAGACAGGTTAAAAACACAAACAAGAGCTCAAGCTTTAACAAGCAACTGATCCAAACACCTTTTTAACAATCTGATTTGTAAATTAAAGTGAGATAACCACTGATCCAACTTGTGCAGACAATCAAAATGAGTCTAAGTGACTTAAATACAACTAATTAAACATGTTTAAGCCATCAATGATCACAGATACAAACACAAGAACAATATGCAAATTGAAATGAAAATGAAAATGAAAATGGACAGATACTCACAAGAGTCCAGCTTATATTGCAGGCTAAAACCAGAACCAAAACTATACTATTTGAAGCTAATACAACCCAAATCAATCTCTGCATCAACCAAATCCATTTCCAAACTGCTTGAACCAAAATTTCACTGCACAGTTGACTTTTGTTGACCAAAATCCAAAACTGCTTGAAACTTAAATGCAAGCTTACAAAAAGCTATGATAAGCTTATATAAGCTTGTTTGAGTAAGAAAATAAGCTATTGGAAGCTTTAATGTAAGAACATGAGTTTGAAATTTTAAACAGTAAACATCAAAACATGAAATAAAAATGAGATCTTGAATTGAGACTTGAAATGAATTATAGTGACAAAGTAGCTTAGTTTGAGTACAATAAAACTTAAGATTACATTTTAAAACATTAATTAAGATAACTTAATAAAAAACGACATACAAAGAAATTTTAAAACTAACTACTTGTTTTTCTTGCTTCTTCTTCCTTCTCTTTTATACCCAAAAAGCTCCCACGTGTCCTCTGAGTGAATCCCATCTATATTCCTGGCCATTGGATGAGTTAGGCTCATATTGGCCTTTTGATGATTTTTGGCGGGAAAAGCATTTTTGACCTCTGTGGACTCTGAAACTGCAACTAGGGGGGGGGGGGTTGGCTAGGTATGATGATGAGGAGGTAGTGTTGAAGGGATAAGGTGAGAGTGAGAGGTATTGGGAGAAGGGATGTTGCAGGGCAAGTGGAGGGGAAGGGGATAAAGCAGTGGCGGGCAAAGGTGAGGTTTGACTGATTTTGACCAGGGGTCCAAAATAGGGAGGTCAAGGGTTAAGGCAGGGGTTCAAAATGATAATGGCAGGGGTCTAAAAGTGACAAAGGGTCAAAGCTTGGTTTATATTTATAGGGACCATTTTGTAAAATCTGAAATTTGGAGGGACCAATTATGCCATTATTCCAAAGTTGTCACAAGGACCAAAACTGACAAACTTCAATAGTACAAGGACCAGTTTTGACATTTTCAATTTTCCAAGGACTATTTTTGCCAAATTTCAAAGTTTACGGACCTAAGTTGTAAATTTGCAATTTTAAATCTCAAGGACTAATTTTGACAACTCATGAATCCCTAGGGACTTGAAATGATATTTTTCTTTATTTTGTTTTACCAGAGACTGTTTCTGACAACTTTTGAAACTTGGGGGACTAAAACTGCCAATTATGCAAACTTGATACGTTTTTCACCAGATTTGATATTTTTGCATTTAAAACACATAAAACACTTATTTGTGATATTTTTATCATTTTGATGCATTTTTGAGTGTTTTCAGATGTTTTTGCAGTTTAAATGGTACAAAAATGATGAGTATTTAGACACTCATCATTATCTTTTGTGCATATTCATATATTACACGTAGCTTCGTTAGGAAACTTTTTCTCGCATATGTGTTGCTCTTTCGTCTAAAGTCGAGGTTTATAAAATTAGTGTTTTAATTCATTTAATCCATAAATCATATCTTTCTAATAATAAAACAAAACACAAATCTCAAAAATTCCTCCTTCCCCATAAAACCCCCTTCGACGTCCACTCCACCAAATCCTCATTCTTTTTCAAATCTTCCACTTTCAAAAATTATCTCTCATTCAAAACTTCATTTCCTCCTCATCTCATCTCATCTCAAACCAAAACCAAGAAGGTTCTTCATCAACATGGTTTACGTCGCTCTCGTACTCATCGCCCTAACACTCATCGCTCTTGTGTTCCTATGATGAAGTTCTCGTATGGAGACATATATTTTGTGTTGTTAATCTACATTGGTGTTATATACCCAATCCTTTGTATCGTTCTTAGCATTGAAATGAAATATTACTAATGTTCTAGTTTATCTAGTTAATTTCTCATAATGTGTTTGTCATTTCCTTTGCTTTATATCTTTTGTATTTTTGGGTCTTGAGATACTTTTGAAACCGACAATGCATGCTATAGTAAAAATTGGCTAAAATGCATACCTTTGTATAAACATATAAGATGCAAAAACCCTTTTTCGTCAAAACCTTTTTCTGTCACTACAGATCCACGGATCCCTGTAGGTATACTAGCCGGATCCCTTATAAAAGGGAACCGTGAGAACCGTCATTCTGAAAAACAGTTTTTCATGCAATATAAAAACCTTTTTCTTCCTAAAAGAAATGTTCCACTAGATTGTCAAACATTAAGTGAGTTAATTATCATTGTTAATAATCATCTTGTAAAAATGTTAGGTAATCATTGCTTTGCCCATAATACGTCACATCCTATTAACTCTTCCTTTCTATAGGTCTCGCTATGTCGCATGAGTGTGAGTTTGATTTTTCACTCACTAGCGTCTACACCCCTAACATCTCTCTTGAGCCCAACACACCTGGCAATCATGTCTGTGGGTTCAATAATCTCGAAACCCATCACTTCCATGAAGGACGTATTGTGGACACTCCTCTACAATACGAAGAAGGCATCAATACCTCCTACCGAACCATAGGACTAGAATGTCTTCTCGAAATTAACAAGAAAATATGTCCGAGGTTTGTATTGGAATTCTTCCGTCAAGTTGAACAAGTTCGTAACGAGGATCACTCTCTATCTCTTTGGTTTTGGATCAAAAACCAAAAGTTTGTTCTAACCCTTGGGCAATTTGCTCACATCCTCCGAATTCTAAATCATGGACAATGTGTCCTCACTAATGATTGGTCTCTTGATTCTCTCTTCAACTTTTGTGAAGAAAATAGTCCATATTGTTCACACATACCTTCCCCGCAAGACTTGATTCGCACGATATGCAAACCTCGACCCTATTACTCCGATCCAAACATTATCTATACATGGGATATCCGAGAAGAGTACAAGGCTCTCGCACTCATCCTACGTGAAAATGTTTGGAGTCTTAGGGGACATCGAGAAATCTTTCCAGCTTGTTGTGCTCACATAATGTATTGTTTGCTAACACAACAACCATACAATCTTGCCTACTTCTTCGCAAGGCGAATTGTAAATCTTCAAGGCTCCAAGAACAAACTAATCCCTTATGGAATGTTCTTGACACGCCTTTATCATCACATCATGTACTTCCACCCTCAATTTCAAATTCCGTTGTACGTACTTGTGAACAAGATGATGGAACCTCTAAACACATCTCTCATGAAGACTTTCTTCATCCCTGAATCGGCGAACACTCGTCAACCATTTGATGATCCATCTAGCGAAAACGCTCAAAGAACTTAGTTTTTCTTTCAAAATAGGGTCAATCCTTAGTATTCATGCTTTATCAATGTAATGCAATTTCTTTCATGAAATAAAACATTTAACATTTGATATCTCTACTATATTAGTGTTAGAACTTCTTAGGAAAAACTAACCTTGAAATACAATGCCTTGTGCAACCCTCGCATACCTTTTGTAAAGGTTCTGTTTAGCAGAGAGACGGATCCCACAGTTTGTGCTAGACGGATCCATAATCTTAGGGAACCGTGGGATCCGGCAAACAGAAATGCAATTGCAATCATTTTATTTCAAAACATGTCTTTAGATCACTTCACACTAAGCTAGACATAGTGTCTTAGGACAAATTAAGTCCTTATCAAGCTGAGTAAAAGTTTCATACTCACGCATAACTCATTTAGATCACTATCAAAACTCTTGTAGATCTATCGTTTCATCAAAATTCATTACTCTTCCGCTCTTATACTCACACATGATTCCTAACATGTTAATACATCTAGCTTTAGAAATCTTTCAATTTTAGCAAATTGATTGTAGTCATCCTTACCTCAAATAGGTCAAAATGGATTAAACTCTAGCTTTTCATCTTAAAGCTTTTAGGATATCCTCCAAAAGATTACCTTAAGTTACTATCTGATCTCTAGGATTATTTAGCTCCATTTAACACTCTCAAATCTTTAGTGTCATCTTTTGTCACTCATTGGTACTCATAAAAGTTCCAATTTCTTCCATAAAAGGTAATCATTAGTTACATCACTCATTGCCCTTAAGCATTTAAGTACCCCTTCATTTAAGACACTTAGATGGACTGAAACACTCAAGAAGGTATAGGCATTAAACCTTACAAACATCATTGCTATCTTTTCTTAGCTTCTGAGAGACGGATCCCTAGGATTAGCCTAGACGGATCCCTCATTGGAGGGAACCGTGGGATCCGTATGATAGATTCATTTCAACTATAGCTAAAACAATCATTTCAAGCTCATCTTGCTAACTTGAACACTCCATCTCATCTTAATTAAGTTCCTAGATCAATACAACTCTGAAGTTGACTCTTGTGCATGCTAATCATCACATTTCAAGGAATTTTAGTGGCTTAAGTCTTGAATGCACTTGCCAAATCCCTTGCTTTATAAACCACATTGTTAGGAATCCTAAAGTCATCATCTTCATCTTCATTTTCAGCACTTAGAAACCTTTACAAACCTCTTTGAATCATCTCATCATGAGGAAAGCTCCAAGTGGTAACTCATCCACCAAAGGACCACCCAAGAAAATTGCTCGTGTTGTACACGAAATTTCTTCAACCGAATCATCTCCAGTTAAATCCACCAATGCTAGGATTTCTCCTAAACCAACTCAACCAATCAAACCAATCCCTAAAAGGATAGTTCCCACAAAACTACCAATGACAAACACCACCATACCTCCTAAACCAAACAATCCTATTTCCACTAAACCATCACCATTGGTGCCTAGAGCTCTATCATTCACCACTCCACTTTCATCACCACACCTCTACAATCTAGAGGACTTGCCTCCTAGGCCATCTCATCCTCCACCATTGGCAACATTCTCCTCATTAGGAGGAATAATGAAACAAAATCAAGGTGTTGAGTCAACATTAGCTTCGGCTTCCTTTTCTCCGTCACCATCAAATAATCCCATTTGGATTATGAGAAATCATCAAAGTCAACCACCCGACCACATGGAAGTTGACACCTCTCTACCACCACCATTATTCTTGGTCGACCCATCTTCGAATGCGCCTCCACCAATCCCTCCCTCGTTTGAGGCTCCTCAACCCGCTTCACTTGAGCCTTCACATCAAGAAATTTCCTTTCTTCCATCATCACTACCTAGCCATGACAAAGATTGTTATCATTGTCAACATGTTGAAAGTTTGATACATGAAGTACGGGAAGATCAACGTTTCATGTTTTATCACCTCCTCGAACGTTTTGACGAGATTAAACCTAAACAAACTTAAGCTAGAGGATTCTAGTGGTGTCCTAGTATCAAGCGTGACTTAGATAGTCTAGAAACTCAAAGTCATGTATCGCTCATTTTCTTAGTTTTTAGAGTCATGTATATTATATCTCTAGTTTTATTAAATGAAATTACATGATATTTTCTATATTTTGAGTATATGATTATTGGTCTAATACATATATCATTTTGATGTCAACATACCTTTTGGTACATCACACTTTCTGTATTTTAGTTACAGATAGACGGATCCCTACATTTTGCCTAGACGGATCCCTTCAAAGAGGGAACTGTGGGATCCGTGCAACAGAAGACTAATTTTCTACTAAATCGAGTCTTATTTGCAGGAAATTATGCATTATATACTTGTATTCTAACATTTGTTTTGTAGATTTTCAATTTACACATGAAGACTTTGACACCTTAAGCTAGGGGGAGCTTTGTGTCAAAGCAATACATTGCAAAATCATTTGCAATATTAGGATTACATTTTATGACTTCCCTTTACAAAGTTGCAATCATAAAGGGGGAGCATATTCGTCGCTTAGACGAACTCTTTTGCAAACTTAATTGCAAATGAACTAGCTTAGTATTTTTTTTCTTGACGCCCTCACAAGGGATGGACTCGTCAAGGGGGAGTTAAGACGAGAACTCTTCCCATCACTTGCTCTCTATTTTGTTTCTTTCACATGTTTTTCTTAAAACAAAATGTTAGTTCCTTTCCAAAGCTCTTTTTGTTTCAACAAAAAGGGGGAGAAGAAAGTAAAAACTACAAACTCAAACTTTTACGAATTTTAGTTTTTCCTTAAAATAATTTTATGTTTTGTCATCAACAAAAAGGGGGAGAATGTTAATACAAATAAGTCGTAAAAACGTTTATTTATATTTTACGATCTTCTAATGTTTTGTCGATAACAAACGTAAAATCATTTTAACGAAACAAATAAAATACGTAAATGGTTTGAGCCAATAGTTTTCTAACACACTTACGTTTTCACATAAAACACTAAAAAAAGTATAAGTGATTTTATGATTTAGTAATACATATGTACAACAACTAGTGTTTACATATTGGGCAAATATATACATAACTAGTAAATATTATAATGGGTAATACAATTGGATAGAAACTTAAGTATTTGACTCATTGACCTAATACATTGAATATAGTTTGGTACAACCCAAAGTCCATGACCCATACCCATGGAGCTTGACCCATAACCCATTGCATGACATCATGCTTATGTCATATATGGTGATAACGCTCAAATTGTGCATGTTTTTAGTAGCGTTATCCGTGTTTTTATGTATGTTATTTGGTTATAATCATATGCTTTTGTTGCTTAATCGTATCAAAGTGCGTTTGCTAGTTCATTTGTAGCCAAGTACAGGAAAGTGGAGAAAAAGGCGGAAAAAGAAGTAAAATACGAAGATTTCTCCATATACGAAGAGTTCCCGTCAAAAGAAAGACTTGCGGAGTATATTCGAGAAGATAAAGTCATCAAGATGGTGGTCCAAAGACTCAAGAATAAATTTCAAGAAGGAAAACGAGAAAGAAATGAAGAAAAGAAGCTTAAACGAAGACATATTGGAAGACTCGTTGTTCCCGACACACCTTCACCATTTTGGCCATAACCTTTGCATACGGACTCCGTTTGACCCCCCGTTCACGGCCACGGAAAGCTAAGAGAAAGATCTACAACTTTGCTGTTTATGACTTTTTGTGATTTTGCTCCAACCGATCGGTCGAGACCCGCAACCGGATTCGGTTGGAGACTAGTCAGCAAGACCAACCGATTCGGTTGGAGCTCAACCGGATCCGGTTGGAGGTCCTGTTTCAGCCATTTTTCCATTACTAAGGTTCCAAACTTGTTCCAAACGATTCTAGGTCCTTCCTTCATGTATTCTAGTCCCTTCCAAGCTCCTTGGTGACCAAGAAATGCATTTATAACCCCTAGGGCTTGAGAGTAGTATAAATAGGACTCATTTGTGTATGTTTTCATCATCCAAATGCACCACAACTTGAGAGATCTTCTCTCACACCTATCTTACCACCACTACTACTATCTCAAAGCTTAAATTCGTTCATAAAGTTCCAGGAAACTTTAGAGGTCCAAGAAGTCATCATTTGGAGGTCAAACCATCAAGAAGTCATCCTCAATCCTTTGGGAATCATTACTACACCATTTGTAATCTTATTCCAAGCATTGTAAGACTTTCAATCATGTTTTCTAATGTTCAAAGTTATGAGTTTATGTTCATGTTTGCTATGAGTGGCTAGTTTCTTTATGCACTTGCTTAAATGATGTTGATTATCATATGATTAGTTAGTGGTTGTGTTAACATGTTTTAATTCAATTTCAAGTTGATTCTAAGATCCAATTGTGCTAAAGTTTCATAGTGACATTTGTTAATCAAGTTTGGCTAATTGATAGTAATCATTGGGGTCGAAAGAACTTCGTGTTGTTCAACTAGTCATAATCATTTTGTCTATGGATGATTGTTTTTACCCATTATTCTTGATTATACAAAGGAACTAAGGTGTGGTTGTAATAGAAACGCTTTTTGATTATCAAATTGGATTGGTTGGAAACATCTAAATGGTCGTAAGATTAGTTGTTGAGAATCAATTGTAGCCTTTTATCTATGATCGGTTACCTTTTGTATTGACCATTTCTTAAGCAATTTGATGAACAAGTGGATGTTTTTGTGTTTAAGTTTATGTATGTAGACTTATGAAACTTGAATTGATCTTGAATTGATTGGTTAAACTTAATGCTTGTTTTTATAAACTAAACTCTTGATCAAAGTTTGACTTGTAAGAACAATAGATTAGTCTACCAACTAATTATCACAACCAACATGTTAAGAGGTTAACACAATCACATTAATCTATGATATGAAACTAGTTTAAGCAAGTGTAGTTTTTAATCATCTGAATTTCATTATATCTATTTGCTTTGTTATATGTTTTGGATAGACTTCGTTAATTCAAACTTGTGTTTAGATTCACTCAAATCCCTGCGAACGATCCCGACTTACCTTCATAATCTTGCTATAACGGACGAGTATACTTGCTCGTATGTGTTATTGGTAATATTGGTAATTCACCTTTTATAAATTTAAAACTTGCTCACACCGAACGCATCAAGTTTTTGGCGCCGCTGCCGGGGATTTGATTGTGTTTCAACAAGTTTTTGAATTTCCCTAAGTCGATTCAACCCAAAAAAAAAAAAAAAAAAAAAAAAAAAAAAAAAAAAAAAAAAGACCTCAGAAACCTTAACCGGATCCGGTTGCCCCTCAACCGAATCGGTTACGAGTTTGCCCATTCATCAGTTCGTCCAGCCGATCGGTCACCTCCCGTAACCGATTCGGCTAGACATCGAAACCAAATCCAACCGGATCGGCTGGAATCCCAGCCGATCGGTTTCACTATTCTGTCAAAATAAAAAAAATAAATAAAAAAAATTTGTGTTTTTCCTTGTTTTTTTGTTTGTTTGGTAGATTATTTAATAAAAAAAATTTCCCTCGAAAGTAAGGCTCACCCATTGGAAACAAACTGTGTGAGAGGTATAAGGCGGGTCTCTCTGATTCCCTAAAGAAGTTGGGTTTTTAATATGCTTCGCGCTGACCTGCTTCTCCGCTTCTTTGTGCGTTTCAATGGAGCTACCGAGAACCCTTGGGAAAAGGAAAAAAAAAAAAGTCATAACTAGTTTTCTTTTTAAATAAAAAAATAAAATAAAAAGCGTCTTAAAGTTATTTAGTTTATTTCTTTCAAGTCATTTTTCTAAAAATAAAAATACAAAAAGATTTTTCTTCATGTTCGTTTTCATTATTTTTATCTTTTTATTTTTTCTTTTTAAAATATTTTGTGAATCGCTTTGGGTTTTTATAAACTCACACTCTTGGAGTGATCAACTCGTTAGTCCACTCTACGAGCTTAAATGTCAAATCGAAAAAAGGACTAAACCCAAACCTTATCTGAAACCACCGTTCATCGAGGAACTTTTTGTCGTAATCGACATATTCGAAGAGAAAGTCAAACCTCCACCCGATTCCCCTACCATAATCGTCATTGATCCCGATGACCAACCCATGTGGTCAAGCACTAGGACCGTTGCACCAACACCTAGTTCCGCTGTTATTCAAAGCCCTCTTCACAATAATTTCCATATCAAAGGTACCCACATGCAAATGATTCGGGAGAATCAATTTGATGGGAGAATCTGATCCGATCCTCACCGACACATAGCCGATTTTCTTGAGATTAGCAACCTATTCCAATATGGTGAAAATCAAGAGGAAGTGGTTAAATTGAGGACTTTTCCTTTCTCATTAACCGGAGAAGCCAAGATTTGGTTGAACGAGTTAAATGAAGGAACGATTACTACGTGGGAAGAGATTAGAGAAGCTTTTATTAGCCAATACTTTTCTCCCGCTAAGTTTAAACGTCTCCTGAATGACATTCACAAGTTTCACCAAATCGATCATGAAACTCTCGTTAACGCTTGGCTCCGCATGAAAGATATGCTTCGCATTTGTCATGGACACGGTCTAACCAAAGGAGCGATAATTCAGATATTCTATCACGGTTTAGACGATCCAACTCGAGGAAATCTCGACGCCAGAGGAATCTTCCTCTATAAAACTCCAAACGAAGCTTTCAAAATCCTCGAGGACAAGGTCCAACTCAAGCTTGATCTCTCAGAAAAATCTATGATCAATTCCAATACGAAAGCCGTTGTTTCCGCCGGTGGAAGCAACATCAATACCGATCATGTCTTATTGATCGAGAAATTGGAAGCTCTCTCAACAAACATCAACGCCAAATTCATAAGCATACGGAGAGAGATGATGGAACTGCGAAATAATCACCACGCTTCAAACCACGATGCTGAGGATGGCATGCCGATGTGTGATCCCATAGAAGCGAACCAAGTTCAACATGAAGGATATCACGGAAGATATCACAACCAAAATTCCAGAAATTCGTACTCCTTTCCATACCACAACCCAACCCAAAACTATTCTCGATATCAGCCACATCCATCACAACATTTCAACACACCTAAAACCTCACCGGAGGAGATGATGAGAGAGTGGATGGCCAGTCAAGCGAAATCCAATGAGAATATAACGAACTTGCTGGTTGAATTGGAACGTAAAGTCGATCAAGGAAGAAGGAACCAACAAGCGATAATCCAAGACTTGGAGAGGAGGATAGAAAGATTAAGTAAGGAGCAGGAAGTCAACCATGCTGAATCTCTTCCTTACACCACATATACCAACTCGAGACATGAATTTGTCTACACACCACCCTTAATTCGAAACGATAACGATAAAAGTGAGGTTGAATTTATCAAAGAGGACGAGACCGAGCGTATTCCAACCACGCTAAATCCGAACCAAATCAAGTCTAACTCACCAACCGTGTTACCTTTTCTTGAGGATTGCACCATGCATATCCCAACCACTCAATTACAAAGTTTTGAACACCATGTTGGTGATAAGAAGTTCAACGAAATTGGAGGCAACTGGAATGGAGAACTGGAAAGAAAGATAGAAGAATGGTCTGAACCACAAGATCCAGTCTTTTTAAATCAAAACGGTAGGACTAAGCCACCTCCTACAACTCACCTTGAGAATGTGGATGCAATATTCACTGGGAGGGGAAAATCCGATGATCCTTCGAAAAATCAAAAAGATCCGCCACCTGTCCTCATTTCTAATGAGATCGACCAAACGTTTGAAATAACGAAGAAGGAATATCACATGGTCAAACCAAAAGAATCAAATGTATCTCCATCGTTCGTGGAGTACAAACCAAAGATCCCATACCCTCAATGTTTAAGAACTGAAATTCCCCATTTGAACCGTATTGTCAAAGTATCCTAACCCGGGGAAGATTCGAGTCAGGCTGATGACTCGGTAATAAAACAAGCGCTTCTCGGGAGGCAACCCGTGTGTGTTTTGATTTTATATGGTCACTCCCCAAAGTTTTAACCTTTGGTTGAACTTAAGTGTGGGGGGGGGGTGCCATCCTTTTAATAAAACCTTTTGTTTGTTTATAAGATTGTGTGCAGGTGATGATTTCTCCAGTGGACGCCAGGAATGAAGAAAGAATTTTAAGCTGATAAACTCGTTGACATATCTGGTTTCATCTCTATTTTCCCTATTTCTATACTTTGAAGTTCGTTTTTCATTGAGGACAATGTTTAACTTAAGTGTGGGGGGGGTGAATAGGAAAAATTAGAGTTTTCATGCTTAAATTTAAAATTTTGTTTGCCCTTGTGATCTAGTTGTTTTCACACCTTTAGGATTATCTATTAGAATAACTGGATCATTCCACTGGTAAAACTGGTAATATTTGAAACTTCGAGATGTGTTCCGATTACTATTGCAATCCATTCTGGGATCGATAAACATTTGCTAGCACATATTATACCCTTTCCACTAAATTGTGAGGATTTGAGCCTATTAGCATACATCTTTTATGCTTGAATCTGTTGCTATGAGTGTGCCGGTGATTTTATTTATTCTAGAACTTGTGCTTGTAAATCATTACCAGACCGCAGTGAGATTGCATTTGTGCGATATAAGTGAATTCGTGTGATAAAGAGGCACCTTAGGATTTAACCCAAATGGCCTTCCATTTTACATCTAATGATATATTAGCTAGCCACATTGGTTAGTTAACCACCCACATGGACCCATTTGTAGTGCTCATTTTTTAGCACTAGATACCCCTAGTTACACCTTCTGAGCCATCCCTTTCATTTTTGCTTCACCCAGAAAATACAAAAAGATTTTACACTTTAAACCTTTGCCTATCCCATATCAATGTCTAAACGGTTGGTTGCTAGTTATCTGGAAAGTAAAGATTGGTCAAATGATTATGAGTAACACATCCTATGTGATTGATTGAGCCACGCGTTATGTTATGTTATGTTAAAAAAAATTGTGTTGAAAGTATGGAAATAATAGCCAATTAGCTATGATCGTAGAACAATTGTCATGGCAAAGCAAAAAGCTGTGGAAAGTGGAAAAGAAGAAAGCAAAGCTATAATCGTTTATTTGGTTCGTGGAATGTTTGGTAGCTAGCAACATGGGTATTAGACTTGATTTCATTTTTATTTTAACACCAATTTCATAAACATTCCCATGCCTTATCCATACCCTTAACCCTTAGCCATATCATTATAACCCGAATAAAAGCCCTCTTTAGATGTTTTTACTTGGTGCTCACGCCACGTCGGTGGAGTTTTGTTTCTTGTACAAGCTTATGGTAATAATCTAATCATGACTGAGCAATGAGTGTGATTTATCTTTTTACTCCCCTAAAAATGAGTGATTGAGTGAATTATATTTCTTTCATTTTTCGTGAGGTGTTCTGAAATGTTTATCATGCAAGAAAATCATTGGATATTGTCAAACATCTCGATTTTTCACCTTTCTAAAGCATAATTGGTGAATCCTCTCTCGTATTTATACTTGGTTGATTTGCATCACATTTTCATAATCACGATCTTGTACCAGTGGATGTTTTTCCTAGATTTGCTTGAGGGCAAGCAAAGTTTAAGTGTGGGGGAATTTGATAACGCTCAAATTGTGCATGTTTTTAGTAGCGTTATCCGTGTTTTTATGTATGTTATTTGGTTATAATCATATGCTTTTGTTGCTTAATCGTATCAAAGTGCGTTTGCTAGTTCATTTGTAGCCAAGTACAGGAAAGTGGAGAAAAAGACGGAAAAAGAAGTAAAATACGAAGATTTCTCCATATACGAAGAGTTCCCGTCAAAAGAAAGACTTGCGGAGTATATTCGAGAAGATAAAGTCATCAAGATGGTGGTCCAAAGACTCAAGAATAAATTTCAAGAAGGAAAACGAGAAAGAAATGAAGAAAAGAAGCTTAAACGAAGACATATTGGAAGACTCGTTGTTCCCGACACACCTTCACCATTTTGGCCATAACCTTTGCATACGGACTCCGTTTGACCCCCCGTTCGCGGCCACGGAAAGCTAAGAGAAAGATCTACAACTTTGCTGTTTATGACTTTTTGTGATTTTGCTCCAACCGATCGGTCGAGACCCGCAACCGGATTCGGTTGGAGACTAGTCAGCAAGACCAACCGATTCGGTTGGAGCTCAACCGGATCCGGTTGGAGGTCCTGTTTCAGCCATTTTTCCATTACTAAGGTTCCAAACTTGTTCCAAACGATTCTAGGTCCTTCCTTCATGTATTCTAGTCCCTTCCAAGCTCCTTGGTGACCAAGAAATGCATTTATAACCCCTAGGGCTTGAGAGTAGTATAAATAGGACTCATTTGTGTATGTTTTCATCATCCAAATGCACCACAACTTGAGAGATCTTCTCTCACACCTATCTTACCACCACTACTACTCTCTCAAAGCTTAAATTCATTCATAAAGTTCCAGGAAACTTTGGAGGTCCAAGAAGTCATCATTTGGAGGTCAAACCATCAAGAAGTCATCCTCAATCCTTTGGGAATCATTACTACACCATTTGTAATCTTATTCCAAGCATTGTAAGACTTTCAATCATGTTTTCTAATGTTCAAAGTTATGAGTTTATGTTCATGTTTGCTATGAGTGGCTAGTTTCTTTATGCACTTGCTTAAATGATGTTGATTATCATATGATTAGTTAGTGGTTGTGTTAACATGTTTTAATTCAATTTCAAGTTGATTCTAAGATCCAATTGTGCTAAAGTTTCATAGTGACATTTGTTAATCAAGTTTGGCTAATTGATAGTAATCGTTGGGTTCGAAAGAACTTCGTGTTGTTCAACTAGTCATAATCATTTTGTCTATGGATGATTGTTTTTACCCATTATTCTTGATTATACAAAGGAACTAAGGTGTGGTTGTAATAGAAACGCTTTTTGATTATCAAATTGGATTGGTTGGAAACATCTAAATGGTCGTAAGATTAGTTGTTGAGAATCAATTGTAGCCTTTTATCTATGATCGGTTACCTTTTGTATTGACCATTTCTTAAGCAATTTGATGAACAAGTGGATGTTTTTGTGTTTAAGTTTATGTATGTAGACTTATGAAACTTGAATTGATCTTGAATTGATTGGTTAAACTTAATGCTTGTTTTTATAAACTAAACTCTTGATCAAAGTTTGACTTGTAAGAACAATAGATTAGTCTACCAACTAATTATCACAACCAACATGTTAAGAGGTTAACACAATCACATTAATCTATGATATGAAACTAGTTTAAGCAAGTGTAGTTTTTAATCATCTGAATTTCATTATATCTATTTGCTTTGTTATATGTTTTGGATAGACTTCGTTAATTCAAACTTGTGTTTAGATTCACTCAAATCCCTGCGAACGATCCCGACTTACCTTCATAATCTTGCTATAACGGACGAGTATACTTGCTCGTATGTGTTATTGGTAATATTGGTAATTCACCTTTTATAAATTTAAAACTTGCTCACACCGAACGCATCATATGGATAATATCCATGACCCATGGTTTTAATCCATGGCCCATAGTTTTAATCCATGAACCATGGTGTAGGATCGAAATATTATTGTGTTGATGATTCGGGTGGTCTTGGATGATCAAAATACATGTTATCCATTAGAGAGAGAAAATAGAGAGAGAGGGAGTTTCTTGGTAGAGACTTGTAGAACAAAAATGTGAAAGGTTAGATTGAAAGCTCCACCCCTTCCATGGATGGAAGGGGTATTTATAGTTACAGAATACACGACCTCCTATCGGCCTGTGGATCAGGTATACAGTGGGTAAAGACCCGTCCTTCCTCCACGGTGTTGCTCTAAACTAAACTACACTACAAACTAACTAATTAACTACATAATACCGTAAATAACTACAAATATACGAGCTAACATATGCTAGACTATTATTGGGGTGACCGACACTTTAACATGGAATTTCTAATTCCTAAAAATCTCCCCCTAAGGGAGGTCACCCCATGAAATACATTTTGCTTCCTAGCATTCTATCTTTGACTTCGTTCTTGAGCTCGTAGACTTGAATTCTTCATTTCCGCAATCTTTGTGCATTAGTAGTGAATCTTCAAAGTCCGCATAGTTTTGTACTTTCAGTGGAGGTCTTTGAACTGATCCACATCATTGATGATCTTCGAGCTTTCAATGAGATCATCAGCCACAGTAAATCTCTCTGGATCATCCATAGTTGTGTTGCCATCATGTGAAGTTGTGACTTTTGGACCGACATGCTCACACTTTTGAATCATGACATCTTTCCATCAGAGTAGCGGAAGCCTTACTGGTTCATGATATTTAGAGCAGCGAAGCAGAAGCATAGTATGAAATATCAGAGCCAGGTTATGTAGATATGCACCAGTCATGATTTCTTCAATTTAAGTGTGGATGCTGTGAGCATGCAGCTTTGGATTGACTCCTCAATTCTGATCAGCTGCAACCGTCCAAGTGTACCTGCAAACAACAGTTAGCAATAAAACACACGAAAGTGTCTTTGATCACTTTCGTTGAATTGAGGTACACGGCCCACGGTTCCCCGTTGACCAGTACAAGTACTGCCTATGATCAGGTAGGATTCCTAAGAATCTCCTAGACAGGGTTTCGCAGCTGTTCAAGCCGTTCTCAAACCGGAACGTCTCAAAGACGACAACACGGAGTGAGTGAACCAGCGAATTAAGATTCACTGATTGATGAAAAATTGATTTGAAAAACAATTGTGTATTGCTTGAAGAAATAGTTTTTGCAATACGACGAAGGTTTTATAAGAAAAATCAAATTTCAATCATAAATACCCTTTTATTTTGAAAACATAATACACAGTCGTAGTGCTAGGGAAAATAGTTTATGAGCACAACGACCGGTTTTTCAAAGGTATCCGTCAATCCATTTCCTGGACCAAGGTTGATTCAAGAATGAATCGCCCCATTGTTTCTATCCAGTTGTCACAAGATTGATCTTTTGCAAGCTCACATGTCACCCACCAAGAGCTTGTTTGATGTTGGCTCTAGAAGGATTTCCATCTTCATTGTGAATATTTTTACATATCACTCGGATGTTCTGGCAATACCACAAGGATAATGCGTAGGACTCTTAATATATACTTACTTTCCACATTGTGTGAAACAGCAAGTCTTCATTAATTTTGTGTCCAAATGAGATATTGTGGATGATCTCTTGGCTCTAGACTCAATGGTGCACATTTGGTTCCTATGCCGGAGACTAGGGAGAGGGTCTCCTTCTTCAATATCAACAATCTCTAAGAGAAAGTCGATAGATAATGTCGGTTCCCCGTGAGAATGAAACAAGCCCTTTTAAGAGGAACTTGAGTGGTTTGGGAAGTTGTAGTGTAGTGCGTCACTGGGTCCATGATGTCTTGTCTTCAATACCGATGTTACCTTAGTAAACACCAGTAGCATATGTATTGAACCCGGTTACTGCCCTAAGGTTGAATTATTGGAGGGCTATTTCTTTTTACCCTTTTCTCATTCATTTCTTTTTCATTCTTCAACCCCTTCAGTGCTTACCGAGACTTCATAACTAGAACCTTGTTGGGTTTATTCCAGTTCTAGCTCTATCTCAGTCCGCACTCTTCCCATATTCTCATTTTTCTCCTTTTTTCAATATTCCTAAGGACTCTACACTATCTAGTGGATTGTCCCTGGGAAGATCCCTCCGGTTCTGGCGGATCGTGGGAACTAATACCTAACCTCACCATCCTTATAACTCCATACATAAAGTAAAATGGTCGGTCTTTTGGTACAGTTCATTCTTTCTTGAAACCAATTGAAAAATCATTTGGAAAAACAATCAAGGTACTTGTGATACGAGATCAAAGCATTTTGTACCTTAATAGTTTTGATCATTTAGAAAACCTCCCCCTCAACATGTGCATATGATTTAGAAATTGTTTAGCACAAGGAGGCAAGAGGACTTTGAAATATTTTCTTTGATCACAATTTTCATAGAAAAAAGCCATTTGATTTTCTTGGTAAATTTCTCCCCCTCAATATGTGCATAGGATAAGTGAAATCATTTTATCACATAGAGGCAAGAGCTCTTTTGAAGTACTTTTCACGATCACAAAAGCCATTAAGAAACCATTTGCTCCCCCTCAATATGTGCTTCGAGATTCGAAAGCATTTAGCGCATATGAGAGAGCAGCCTGCACATTTTCATCAAATCGATCATCATATATCAAGTTTCATTATTAAATCACAAATTCTCCCCCGATCAAAAATACCAAATCCTTTGAGATTTTGGATCTCAAGTGATTTAATCAGGTTTGGAAAACATGGGAGAATATGTGGCCAGGTTTAAATACTCATCTTGTTTTTGGATAAACCCTCCTCCTCAACATGTGCATTGTGTATTTAAAGTCGTTTGGCACATGGAGGCAGGAGTGCCTTTAAAGGACTAAAACCGATTTCATAAAAACAGATATGAGATTTAAATCACGATCTCTCCCCTGATCAAAAATATCCAACCATTTGAGATTTGTGATCCAATCTGATTTAAATCATTTAGAAAAGTTTGGGGAAAGACGTGGCCAGATTTACTTTTGAAAAATGACAGATAGGAACAGATTTAAACATTAAAGATTGTTAGTGTCAGGTATGATAGTTTTAAGAGATTTTAAGTAAAATAAAACAATTTCACAATCAAACAAGAACAGAAAAAATTTCATTTTGAAAGACCTTGATTCAAAAGAAAAATCATACCATGACATAACATTAAATCTTTAAATCACCACTTTATTTCGTACAAACGGACTTTTGTGAAGAAATATCGTTTGAAAATATTTTATTCTAAATCACTCTCCCCCTAAATCGATGACAGTAGTCGATGATTGAGTGACTTTAGTTTAAAATGAAGTCCGGTTGATTTCCAAAATTTAAGTTCAATTTATTTTCAAAAACAATACTTTTCCATTTTCAAAACAGTATTTTCAAAATTGTTTTAAGAAAAAATGGTATCATCCACTACTTATTCCTGCACAAAGATACATTAGTGGTTGAGAAGCTTCCGTTGTTGTTGCTGTAGGGTTTGGAAGAAAAACCATCTGCTGATGCAGTGAGACTTCTTCTTACGTTGCATTTTGAATGCCAACTGAGGTCAAATTAAGCTCCGTTTCTTCAATCACTTAGAAGAAAACCATCTGCTGATGCAGTGAGACCTCTTACGTTGCATTATGCCAACTCTCCATAGAAGTCAGATTAAGCTCCGTTTCTTCATTTGTCGACCCAAGATATAGTTACCCTTTCCTTTCGGCATCCAATCATCTTCAATTGTGGGATCCGGATCGGGAACACTCTTATATACCAATATACCTGCATACGTTAGTGGACACACATACAAATATATGGTGGTCGACATCACCCAAAAAACAATCGACTAATAAAAGTCTAACCAACATATCAATCAGATCATATAAGGTATGGGAATAATGTGTTTATCAAACTCTAATCTTCTAAACCTAACAATCATATCCTAGGCACCTAGTCCTTCAACGTAGGTTAACATCAATTTTCAATTAAGCATTTAGGATAGTTAGATAATCTCGTTAGATGATATAGATTTGAAAACATTCTCCCCCTCAATCAATGACTTATTTTCTGAATATTTTAAAAGCGCTGAAGTCATTGATTGAGTTTGCAAATTGTATACGAAAACTCTGATTCTGATTGATTTTTCAAGCAACTCATTTACCACCATTTTGAACACAACAAATATTTTTCTGAAGAATTATAGACGGAAAAACATTTGTGTAGGAACAGCAGTCCTTCGACATACTTTCCTCATTTTGTTTTAGGATAAGTGCATGAAATTTGTGAAAAATGTTTAAGCGTAGCACTTTCCTTCCTTTTAAGAGCAGGTTGCTATCTGAAATGATAGCAAGCCATAGTTTTAAGCACGGGTTACAGTCTGAAGTAACTGTAAGCCATGTTTTGTGACATGTTTTGGAAAAGAATATTTACACCTCCTGCTCGAACTTCATCTATGGTCCCGTGCCATTATTGAATGACATTTCTAAGACCGCAGATGTTATCGATACCAGAAGACATGTCTTGAGAAAAACAATATTTTTGGTATTTTCTGATTTTTCAAATTTTTATGGATTTTTGATGATTTTATATTTTTCTATATATATATATTTTTTTTAATAATTATTTACAATGATAGAGAAGATGATATAGTTAAAGAGGATGATGATACGAGTACCGAGATAAGGATATCGATCAGCCCCGTTGTAGAAGATAGAAGTCATCATCTCTTAAACATTCACCACCAAAGCTTCCAAGACTCTTGAATCGAAGAGAGAAATAGAGCCACTTGAAAGTGAGACTTTGGCAGCTTCCCCCCAAACCGAAAATTCTTTAGCTGAGCAGTTTCAAAGCTCTATTTCAAGCTTGCCTTAGCCAGGTGCACAAAGAAGCACACCATTATCATAAATCCCGCTACTCCTTTCAAGAATAATCACCATGATTCTTCGTTCGAGGTTATATCATCAACAAGAACAACAACATATCATCCCACACATAAATAACTCTTCTCAAATTTCATTACCACTGAAGTCTGAAGCAATGCAACCCCAACGAGTTGTCAAGAGAACACTTTCCCAAGTAGATGAATTGATGCAGTCAGTCTCTTAGACTAGAGCTCACGAACCTAAATACACATACCCGAAGACAAAGAAACTTATACCATCGAAGTATCAGATTAAGTCCAATAGCCAAAGAATAACCCCGATGTATACTTTTCTCTCCCCCTGAAGAAAGTGTATGAAGCCCAAGAACCCGAAGTACCCGAATGCCCAAAGAGAGAATAACCGATAACATTGAAGAGGCATGACGAATCACTGATTATCTCTGCGGAGGACTATCTCTACGGATCTTCAACTCCGGAATAAGTGATTGTATCTCTGAATCACTGATTAAGCCCTCAAGTAAAACAGCTGAGCATCCCCAATGTACACAATCTCTCTCCCCTGATGATTGTGATAACATCAAAATCATCACACACTTGTGTACCTCTTTCATCTTCGGAAACTAACTCTTCCATCTCTTCCCCCACATAGTTGGAATAAGAACACTAAACGCCTTGATGAGTAAAACCTTGAGTTTCTCTGCGGTCATGACATTTGTTTTCCCGGGATATCTTCAATCACTTAGAAGAGTTAAGTTCATCAAGTTTACTCGCCATGAGTCAAACCTTGAGTTTCTCTGCGGTAATCACATTTGTCTTCCCGGGATATCTTCAATTACTTAGAAGTCTTAAGTTCATCAAGTTTACTCGTGTTTAGATGTGTGTCTCCTTCCCCCTTGCTGGTTTTGACACTTCAGAATCAGCAACTCATTGTAAGCCCGTATACTAGAAATTTGTTGAGAAGAACACTTGAACTCTTTTGAGAATCAACTTGCTGAAGAAACGATGTGAGCAAATCTAATTGGGGATTAACTTTGGCTTTTAACTCTCCCCCAATTAGTGCTCTCCCCTAAACCGACAATATTTATGATGAATGCTTGAATTAAGAAGAAGTCTTTAGGTAATCAAATGCAACTCGTCTTTAGTCTTCTAACATATAGCAGAAAATGTAGAACCGACTATAGACTCGACCTTCTTCAAGATTGTCCAGTTGGGGAATAGATAGTTAACATCTTTATCTCACTAAATGCGTTCCAATTACCTTATATGTAGCAAATCTCCTTACCTAAAATCCCTCCCAATCAAACAAGAACAGAAAGATGTTCATCAAAGAAATCAGCCCAGCAACTAGAAGCACTTTGTCATTAATCTAATCAGCCCATGTGAAGATGTTAACCAACGGCTATTCGAAGAAACACCATGTAAAGATGACCCGATAAGAAGAAGCTCGGTTCTTACATGAGTTAGGAGCCGTTTGACCATTTATTCTCATAAATCAATCAACCATGCAGTAAATTCACACTTCTTCTCCCCCTCAAGAATTGCAGACGAAGTTGCCATTCTTGATTAAATAAGTGAAAATCCGAATGTTCTATTCACACTTCTCTCCCGCAAAATAAGCACATGATGTCGCCATCTTCATTTTAATCGAGCAAGTGGAATGAGAAAACAATCAGTGGTAGCCCGATTCACTTGATAACTTAAGTGCATGGAAAAATTATGAAGCATGTTGATGAGAATGGTCATAATAAGAAGATTTCTCTTCTTCAGAAGATAATGCGCACTGAAGCATACACATTTCTTTTCTTTGAGGAACGAGGTTTGAACTGAAGTATTTAAACGTCATAATCTCTCTCTTTTCAACCTCTTTTGGCAAAACATGTAATCAACCATTATCATTCAGTAGGCTCTTTGTGGTGACAACTGATGGAGATAACCCAATATGATGAATTTGACCCAGAAGTCCTAACCCGAACTCGTGACTTAAACTTGCACATATGAAACAAAGAGCGGTGCCGATTTCCATTAGCATCTCTAAGTACTCTCTATGTACTCTATACTCTTCAACCAACCAACCATCAAGTATAAGACGTACATTACCTCTTGAAAATCCACAATTGAATGTGACACTGAGCACTACAACGTAACTCCTTAAAGTGATAGTTACTTTGTAGTGGTATGAGCCCGATTCCCTAAGTGGTAAAAGAAAAGGTAAAAGACACCCAACAATAACTAGATTTCCAAGTCTTCGTTTTAGATAATAAGATCGAACAAGGATCTTGAAGAATCTTCATCCATCCATCCCCGATACCTTTAGATACTAAGTACACTCGCCCTTGATATTTTACTTCAACCTCAAATAGATAATATTGAATTAACGCCGTTGTCACATCTTCTAATTAAAAGCTAAAATCTAGCCTCCTTTGACGTTTTAAGTGAACTATGATAATGGTTTCATCCCGACCATGGTTAAAGCACATAACTCCGTAAAACCTTGTAATAACCAAACTGCCATGAAGACAACCCAAACACACACCCAATTCATGAAGTACACCCTTTTATCCCTTCTTCGAAACAGAAACTGTAGCACCAGCATCAGATAAGATCTCGAAAAACACTTTCCTTTTCTCCAGGGTGGTTCCATCATTTCGGTATTTTTCAACTCTATGGTTTAAACCGAAAAATAGATTCTTTCGCGGGATTTTACAAAACCAAGAATAAACCATAAGATAGATCCGGAAATGCACTTTTCTATTACCAGGATGTTTCTATTGTCACGGGATTTTACGAGTCTATGAATTAAACCGAGAAATAGATTCTTTCGCGGGATTTTACAAAATCAAGACAAAACCGTAAACAATGTTAGCTTGAATTTGTTATGACAACTTTGGTTTCGGTGAATATCTGTTTTAGGGGAATATGCTGCGGTTCATCAACGGTTCATTATCCAACATCAACAACATCATCAACCATCCAATCAACACTTTGGTAAATACTCCAATCACGCATTCTGTCGGCTATTGTAGTGACCACTTGGAGAATTAAGCCCGATATGCCAAACTTAATCATGAAGTGAACTTCCCCAGATTTGTTACTTAAGCTTGTACTAATCCTTGTGAAGAAGAAACGGTGTACCCAATGTACAAAACCTCTTGACGTATCCTCAACGTTCAAACAACCCTGTAGTCAACCTTGTATAATCAATTCAAGCCGTGACGTAATATCCATCGTGGAAGTGTATTCACCAAAGTACCAATCAGCTTAACATAACAACTCTAATCATCAAATCTCATAGCACAAATCTCATCAACAATAGGCCGCATACCAAAATCCCCATGAATACACAAACTTGGTCTATGTCAAAAAAACCAATAATAGAATAAATCCGTCTATGCCTATGAGTGATATTGTAATTTCAAGGCCCAAATCAGTAATTAAACGGATATTACTCGGTTCTTTCAATTCATTATATGCCCATGAGATCAATTTCAAAATTATGAGGCCCATGGATAACCCGAACATCGCGAATATCTTGCAACCCATGTGACATATAATACTTATAATACTTTATCACAAGTATAATGAGTACACGACACATTAATAATACAACATATCAAGTAATGTATCAATGTCAATAATACATGACACGCGGCCCAGATATGAAACAAAGAAAAACCCGGTCCACACTTGTTCGAATATACCCATGAGACTTATGAAATCCCAAAATATGCGGCCCATGATTCAAAGGCCATAGCTGGATTGTGAAGCCCAAAAACCCAAGTCCATCAAATCCAATTCCAATGTCCAAAAACTGATAGTGTGATATCCGGATATATAAGTTAGCATACCCTAATTATTAGGTCATTTCCTAAACACACACATAATGTAAGCTCCCGGAAAATTTCAATGTACTTAACGTTTTAATCAAGAATTAAACACGATCTATTTCGTCATGAAATTTTCTAAACATCAAATTTGCATATCATTTGGCATATGCATGATCAACGCAGCTTGAGCGTTCATAAAAGATACCGTTGTGATCTAAATAAATTTCCCCAAGATCTTGATAACTTTAAAATACGTAATGAATACGTAAAAATTTGTAAAAATTACGAATTTAAAAATAACAAAAATATATAATATTCGTATTGGGCCTCGAAACTCATTGGACTTTATTCCGCCTCGTGACTCAACCCGACACGAAATGGGCCTTGTAACCGGGCCAAGCCCACGCCATATTTATTTTTTTTGGGCCACGTTAATCACCCTAGCCCAACACCATATCCATTTATTTTGGGCCTTGCCGGATTGCATTTCTAGCCCAACACCATTTTTATTTTTCTTTCCTTTCGGGCCTTGTCTAGCAAGACCAAACCAAGCCCAAGAGTTACATTAGAAGAGTTAGTAGATGACTTTTTCTTTTTGTGCTTCTTTCTGTGGAACCGATCAAGCAAACAAAAAAAGGGACCAAGCTAGAAATTCAAAAACACAAAGCAAATAAATATTTACTCTATTTGATCACATGTTGGCGTGTAGGAGTAAGCAAGAAGAGACCAACACCATACCTTGGCCACCCTAGCATTATTATAATACCTAAACATTTGACTAATCCTTTGACTTGATTAACCCTTGGATAACATGTCCCCTAAACAAGAACTTGGATTTTACTAGACATTGCATGCCCTCTAGACATGGCTGCCATCAATCTCACGCCAAGAAACATTCACACAAACATGGACAAACTCAATAAAACATGTGACTATTAAGCCTAGAATTAGGAAGACTACAAGTTAAATATTAGGCAAGCCATACTCATACTCTCTTTATAAACTCCTCAACACTTAGAAAAATTCACACTACATCACAAAAACTCTTTCAAACATATTCTTCCTCTAAACATAAAAGGTTCACTGTGGAAGGGTTTAGTTCGAAGGAGAAAGGAAAAACGAAAGGATTTCGGGGTAATAACGTTAGAAGAAAAGGGAACTAGGAGACTTGGGTTGCATTCGGTTTAGTTATCTTGGTGTCTCACCTCTCGCCCGAGTTTCCACACCACTCTCTTGAGTGATTGTAAGTTTTCCTCGAACCTATTTCGATACAACTCCTATTATGTTTCGATGTCTAGTATTTCATATATACACGTTAGAAACGTTTTCATCTTAAATATTAGACACTATTTCAAGCACCGATTAAGTAACTAAACTCTAGTGTGGTAAAACTATAACAAGCAAACATGTTAAGCACAAACCCGACACACACCAACGAGATTAAAGTCGCGTTTTTATCTAAGTTAAACTTGTTTCGTTTCTCCCATCATTTGAACCCATGATACGCTAGGACTAAGATGAAAGGTGAGTCTCACCATAACTTAAACTAGCTTGAGAAGAAGAGAAGAAAACAAGAAAGTGAAACCATGCATGCACGATCACAGTAGCCAAAATACAAGGATTTTTAACGCAGAAGCTATACTATATATACAACGTATTACGAAGAATAAACACAAATAGAGCCGAGCTCAGTTGGTTAGGGGCGTTGAGTGATAAACGGGGGGTCCCTAGTTCGATTCCCTCTTGTAGCACTTTTCCTCCCTTTTATTTTTATAACTTTCACGGTTTGGCAAAATACACCCCTCCACTTCAATTAAACTTAATATTTGAGTACATATTATAAGTGTGACAATAATAAGTTTTAAAAGTGTATTTACAAACACAGATTTTATAAGGACTAAATGTGTCAAAACTGAAAACTTTAAGCCTATAACATTTTGGGTACAAAGTGTCATTTTCTAAAAGTATAGGGACTAAACTTGTACTTTTTATAACTCGAGGGTAAAAAGTGTAAATTCGGGAAAAGTTTAGAAAAACTTATAAACCCATAATAACTTCGTAAAAACAAGTATTTTGATCTTACGAGTATTTTATTTCGGATAACGGTAAATGTATTACATATATATATATATATATATTATAAGATTATAATTATATATATATATCAAATCCGATAAAACACACGGGGAATTTATTTCAATACGTTAAAATACTCAACGAATCTATTAAGATCACAACGGGGAAAAACACTTCACTTATGCGTAAGTGACGATCATTAATTAAGGCAATGTAGCATGTAAATTAACTTAAACGTTAATCACGATCGCACACTATTGGATTGGACAATCCAATGATCTATTGAATAAGAATATTCAATGCTCTATTATTTTGGTCGCGAACCAAAATGCTCATTACTGAGATTCGCCATCTCATCATTTTAGGTTTCGAGTTGGAACCTCCGCTACATTGTGCTTGATCTATTTTTGCGTGTGCATTATTATCAAGGTGAGTTCATAGCCTCGCTTTTACTTTATTTTGCAAACCCCGCGAGGGAGATACATGCTCTAAAATAGAACACAAGGGTTTTTCATAAATGCTTGATCTTCTTGATTATTGGTACTGCCTAAGTTGTTAGCCACAAGTCCCCTGATCATGAACCATTAGTCACCGCGAGTGAACGTAGATATCGTGAATAGTACTATGGGGAATAACGAACCCCGTTTCGGTTATAGAGAAATAACCGGGGCGCACCATATCGAATTTCTTTAGGTAATTGGCTATTACCTCCTTTGGGGCATATTTACGTACACTGGTAATTCGGTGTATGCAGTTGAGTTTTGGTTTCATGAGCTTAGCGCATAATAATCTGTGATATTTTTCTTATGATATTGTTAGTTTACAATGATCATGATCTTATACTTGTGTTCAAACTTATTTTAAACCTATGGACTTCACTCAACATTTTTGTTGACCTTTTTAAGCATGTTATCTCAGGTAATCAGTGAAGATTATGACCAAGGTGCGGAACGGGGCATGGCAAGGCTTATTTGGTGGTGTAAAACATAAAAGTTATCATTTCTTTCAAACTCATGATCTTTCTTTTGGGGAAAAACACTTGATCTATTTACAATATTTTGTAACAAACAATGAGTTTTCGATGAATGATAACTATTTTAATAAAACGTCTCTTTCGAGTCGTTTTCTATGATTATTGACTATGATCTCCATTCAAGTAACACCCGAATTAGTCTTCCGCTGTCATTAAGATTTTCGGGGGTGTTACACATAACAATTTATCGCCTCCTTTAGAACATCAGTTCTCACCAACAACATCAAACCCTAATATTACTCTGAATAAAAAAAAACGCAGCCACCATTATTATTGCCAAATCTCCATCTCAACCAAAAGAAATCTCACGCCTCTCTTTCAATAACCAACCAATCTTAACACATAGAACTCATATGCTCCCAAGAACAACTTATAACGTTGATGTACACTATGACCTCGCCACAGGGATGGCTCGAGGGTCATTAACGTGGCCACATAGATGGTAAAGAGACGAGGTCATGGAAAGGTAAGTGTTGATATGAAACAAGAATGATTTATCATATATATAGATTCGAATCAGTTTTTAACCACGAATCTCAAATAAGATGTTAACCTAAAAATGGTTTTCATCTAATCATTTGATTCGAAAAGTTATCAAGAGGTTGAGACTTCCCCCTCTTTTTTCATGATGATTACGAATCAAAAAGAGAGTTGTAACATGATTGTTAGCAACTTCTTTTTATATTCGAATAATAATAAAAAGGTTTTAGGTCCGTGAGACAGAAATTGATCACATAACTTTAAATTGCATTTCGAATTCATAATAACCAATGGATCTGTGATGAAATATGTTCGAGTGTACACATTTTGTTATGATTTGTACAAACACTTGAACGATTCTGAGATTGATGTTGGGTTTAATTATTTCAGTTTCGAGTCATTTGAGATGGGATAGAAGTAGAAGTTGAGTTGGTTGTTGAAATAATGTTTGGATCTGATAAAGTATTCATGGACTGATGATGAATTGGTACTGAGGTCTCACGATCTATTGGTTTTGATGATAGTATTTGAGTTGAGTCATTTGATATATGGTTTAAGTCTTTTTGTGGTCGTAGTCTTGGTTCAGTCACTCTTCTTCTTCATTTCTGTTTACTGTCAAGTTGCTAAGTCTTCCAACTAAACAAGTCGCTACCCATTTTTATTATTTTTTTTTCAAAGCAAGTTGCTACCCGTTTTTTTCAAAGCAAGTCGCTACCCGTTTTTTTTTCAAAGCAAGTCGCTACCTATTTCAAAACACACAAGTCGCTAACTTATAATTATAAGTCGCTAGGTCATTTCACTTAACAAGTCGCTAACATGTTAAAGAACAAGTCGCTAGGTCCTTTTAATCATGTTAAGTCGCTAACCCATTTGACTCAATAATCAAATGAAAACCACAACTCGCTTCCACAAGTCGCTATGCTCTTGTAATATCAACTCGCTATTTGTTAAATAACAAATTGCTAGGCAGATTTAGACCAACTCGCTATGAAGAAACATAAGCAACTCTCTATGAAGAGTGACCCAGAAAACTGCATAACACTGCTTCTGTTCTGACCAGAAAAACCCAGAAGAAAAAAAAATAGCAAGTGGACACCCTTTTAGACCCGTTTTGACCAATGAGATGACCATCTGTCTTGACCCATGTAATATTAGTTTTGACCACAGAAAGTACCAATCAGTAAAAAACATTAGAATACTACTATCAGATTTGGACATAAAGACTTTTGACCAAGAAGGGATGCACCCAAGTCGCTAATATGAATAAGACTGCAGTTTACAAAAACTGTAATAAACCATTTTTTTAAAGAAAGTTTAAAGACAGTTTTAACAAGCAATTTTTTTTTTAAAAAATCATAACCAGCTCCAACATTAAAAATCAGTACCAGTCTTTTTTATAAAAAATGATTCAGCAGCTATCAACATCAAACAAAACCCAACCAAATCAAACTGTAACAACCATACACAAACTGCATCAAAGAAACGCATTAAAAACCGTACGAATCATCAAAAACAACAAAACCTATGCTCTGGTGCCATTTGTAGGATCGAAATATTATTGTGTTGATGATTCGGGTGGTCTTGGATGATCAAAATACATGTTATCCATTAGAGAGAGAAAGTAGAGAGAGAGGGAGTTTCTTGGTAAAGACTTGTAGAACAAAAATGTGAAAGGTTAGATTGAAAGCTCCACCCCTTCCATGGATGGAAGGGGTATTTATAGTTACAGAATACACGACCTCCTATCGGCCTGTGGATCAGGTATACAGTGGGTAAAGACCCGTCCTTCCTCCACGGTGTTGCTCTAAACTAAACTACGCTACATACTAACTAATTAGCTACATAATACCGTAAATAACTACAAATCTACTAGCTAACATATGCTAGACTATTATTGGGGTGACCGACACTTTAACATGGAATTTCTAATTCCTAACACATGGACTAGATGCATTGCATCTTGTAGATACATTGTATCTACTTGGATACCCATGATCCATAACCCATGACCCATGACCCAAAACCCATGGGCAAAAGGGAGCGTCCCACGGATCCCCAGTAATACACTGGACGGATCCCTCAAGTGAGGGATCCTTAGGATCCGTGAAACAGTAGCTATTTTCTCTCTATAAATAGTGAGCCATTTCTTCATTGTTTCTCACCCCTCTCTCAAACATTTTCTCTTTGAGTTATAAACTCTCTAACCTCAGATCCAAGTGATCTATGTATGTAGTTTTGTTTTTGTGTGATTCTCTAGGTTCCTCTTAAAGGCGAGATCACCATCTTTTGAAGACGAGCAAGCTCAAGTCCATGAGTTGCCATGCTTCGTTATCATCAAGACTACTGAGGTTCTCTTGTTGATAGTTCTCTTCTTCTTCATAAGAAGTGTAGTGTTGAAGACATTAGTGAAAGATGTCTAAAAGAGTTAAGACGAAGACATTAGTGAAGGGTGCCGATCGTCCGTATTGAAAGCACTAGTGAAGGTTGCTTAGAAGTCAAGGCCAAAGGCATTAGAGAAAGGTGTCTTGAAGATCGAGTCAAAGGCATTAGTGAAAGGTGCCTTGAAGATCGAGTCAAAGGCATTAGTGAAAGGTGCCTAAGTTTTACATTCGATATGGTGTGATTCAATGTACAAGGTAGATTAGTATTGGGTCAAAGGATATTGATATCCTTGTTGATATTGTGAAAAAGAGTAGATCTCCTTTGGGGTTAGGTATCTTTTAGTGTTTGGATAGTAGTTCCTCCATTGTAATGGAACTCGGTATCTATCCAGTACCGGTTAAAGGGTAGGCGACGTTGTGATAGGTTTGGTTCTACCTCGTGGAAGACCCCGGTTTCTAGCCTTGGACCAGATAAAGAGTAGGCAACGTTGTGAAGGCTTCTCCGCCACAAGGAGTTGGTGTCGTGTAGTGTTTAGGAACTCTCGAGTAGGTGACTCGGGGAGTGGAGTAGGGCAAGGAAGGTGTCCTTGTAGCCGAACCACTATAAATACTTGCGGTTGTGGTTTTGTGCTTCTTACTCCTTACCTTTTCATTACATACTTATATATGATTGTCTATCAACATCCAACACACATGTTTAATAAATTGACATAAGTCGATCTAAATAGTTTAAAACCAAGTTTTAATCGGTAAAACTATTCAACCCCCCTTCTAGTTTTCCACAAACTATAAGGCTGACATGGCTGATCCTGAAAAGGACAAATGGCAGATTGCTATAAATGGGGAAATGCAATCCATGAAAGATAATGATGTCTGGATTGAAGTTGACCTTCCTCCTAATGCTAAAGTCGTTAGAAGTAAGTGGATCTTCAAGAAGAAAACTGACATGGATGGTAATGTACACACCTATAAGGCTCGTCTGGTAGCTAAAGGTTTTACTCAAACCTATGGCGTTGATTACGAGGAGACATTATCTCCTGTAGCAGACATAAGAGCTATTAGGATTCTCATAGCTATAGCTGCACACTATGACTATGAGATTTGGCAGATGAATGTCAAAACCGCCTTTCTGAATGGTCGTCTAGATGAAGACATCTATATGGCACAACCTAAGGGGTTTGTGAATCCACTATTTCCTAACCGTGTATGCAAGCTTAAAAGGTCTATTTATGGACTAAAGCAAGCATCAAGGCAATGGAATAAAAGATTTGATGGAGAAATCAAAAGTTTTGGATTTACTCAAAATCTTGATGAGCCATGTGTATATCACAAAGCTAGTGGGAGTCATGTTACTTTCCTTATTCTATATGTCGATGACATATTAATCATGGGAATTCATATACCAAGTTTAAATGAGGTGAAAGCCTATCTTGGTAAATGTTTTTCGATGAAAGGCTTAGGGGAAGCAGCATATATACTTGGAATCAAGATCTACAGGGATAGATCAAGGTGGCTAATTAGTTTAAGTCAAAGTGCTTACATTGACAAAATATTGAAGAGATTCAATATGCAAAATTTCAAGAAGGGATTTTTGCCGATGCAAGTAAACCATGGTTTGAGTAGCGAAGGTTGTGCTTCAACACCTGCAGAGGTGGCACGCATGAAGAAAGTTCCTTATGCTTCAGCTGTAGGATCTATCATGTATGCGGTGCGATGCACAAGACCTGATGTAGCGTTTGCTCAAAACCTGACCAGTCAATATCAACAGAATCCAGGTGAAATTCACTGGACTGTTGTTAAACATATTCTCAAATACCTTAGGGCTACAAGAGATATGTTCATAATGTATGGGGGAAATCCAGAAGCAGAACTGTCTGTTACAAGTTACTGTGATGCATCCTAGAAGTGTGACAAAGATAATACGAAGTCTCAGACGGGTTACATATTTTTCATCAATGGAGGAGTTGTGGATTGGAAGAGCAAAAAACAGACCACTCTTGCGATGTCTGCTACAGAAAATGAGTACATAGCGGCGTTAGAAGCTGCCATGGAAGCTGTTTGGATAAGGAAGTTTGTTTCGGGGCTTGGTGTTATGCCGTCGATTGAAAATCCTATTAAAGTATATTGTGACAACTCTACTGCAATTACTTTTGACTATGAACCTGGAGTCATGAAGGGCACCAGACACTATCCTAGACAATATCACTATGTTCAAGAAGAAGTCGAGATAGGTGAAATTGAGTTACTCAAAGTTCACACAGATGATAACCTAGCAGATCCTTTGACGAAGGCCTTACATGGTGAAAAACTTAATCATTTGTCTGATAAGTTTGGACTTCGCTTAGCTGGTAGTTTCATGCCCATCTGTGACTAAGTATTTTAGATAAAGGATATTGTAAACGTTATTATTCAAATGAAATAAAGTATTTTTGTTATGTTTATTATTCATTTATTATGATGTTATCCTATATTTGCATGTTTAATCCTTGAATAACTTAAGTTATTCTAAATAGTCCGTTGTCGATCAATAACATGGGAATGATATTAAATTAAGACAAATCTGAGTATTAGTTAGAATATACTTGAAAGTATATTGATGCGTAGCATGACTAATTTCAGATGATATTCAATGGATTGAGTATAGGACTTATCTCAACCACATGATGGTACTTTATGGATCTTAGTCATTAAGTACATCATGAATATTTATCCTCTGACTTGAGATACTAGAGAAATTTCATGGATGTAGTGCATTTCTGTGAAGAAATATAACGCTATACGTAACTGTTAGTTATAAGGGCTGTTTTCAGAAGTGTTGCGAAATTTATGAATTCTGCTCGTAGTCAGAACGGGATTTGTTTCCTTCAAATTTATTTTGAAGTATAATACTGTTGGGCCCCTCGTAAGGTTGTCAAGATGTTTGCATGGCCATGCCCAAGGTCTTCTGGAATATGTTCAGAATAATTGGTAATCTTGATCAATCATATAAAACGAGAAACATAATAGTTAATAAGAAATGAGTGAGATCCATATTCTTATTAGCATGGTATTAGAAACAAAAGGACGAATATTATGATTAATCATCAAAGCGGTTTTTCTCCAGAAAACCATACACGAGTTGTACCGGGGGCATTGGCGTGTTGCTAGACGCTAACCAATGTCATTACACGTTTTGTAAACATATCCAAGTGGGAGTTGTTGGAATATGTATATATTTATAAAATCGTGCATGTCCGGATTCGAACTCGTGACCACGGGATTGCACACATTAGCGAATGAGAATTAAAGTTATAATTAATGTAAAATGATTACGATTAATTATTACACAAAACCCGACTAACGATCGTTAAGTATTTAACGAGAAATTACTAACGACCGTTAAATTTAAAGAGAATGACTAGTAGTGAAAAATCTTAGAATGGAAAAGATTTGGGTGTCCCTTGGGCTACATGATGGTCGGCCATAGGGGGGTTTCACAACCCTAAACCTTAACTTGTTCCCTAAGATTTTCATTCACTATATAATCAAACCTTTGGTGAATGTTTAGGGTTAACTTTTGTGTATTGAATTAACCCTAGATCTCTCCTCTCTCTCTCTCTCTCTCTCTCTCTCTCTCTCTCTTTTGCATAGCCGGCCGAACCCGCCTCCAAATGGTATTTTGGTTTTGTTTTTCTTATAAAATAAGGGTTTGTGTTAGATCTAGCAATCTCTTGATTCGTGGTTAATTCGTGTGTACAAAACTGTGGTGGTAAGACATTATTCTTACACCAATTTGGATTGAGAGGGACAACTCTTTAAACCACTTCATCATCTTTGTTAAATAGATTTAACCAATTACAAGAGGTATGTTACGCGTTTATGTTTTCAGTTAATTAATTGCTATTATATTCTTAGTCTTCCGCTATGTACTCTTTGGTGTCATACATGTTATTATTGTATATCATGTTTTATAACCTCAACACGGTCCCTAATCTTGTCTTGAAACATCACGTTGAACCAAAACTTGGCATTTTCATCGCCTGGAGTCCTTTTTTCAAGTTTTATAGTCTAAACTGGTCCTTTGACGACTTTTCTGTTAGTCAACCACCTCAGTCGCCATTTTCTTTGCCTTTAATCCAAGGGCACAAATGTCTTTTTACCACTTTCCATTATTTAATATTACCGTGTCAGGTCCACTTGTTTACCATGGGCGCTACAGTAAAACTTTGCTAATAAAAGGGAAAGTTTATCACCACTCATCCCTAACCTTTCCTATCCCCTTAAATCTTATCTTCTTCACTTAGACTGTAATATAATCAGAAAAATAGTGCGTTGTTCATGCAATCGAAGGGCTGTGGTTCAAACAAGTTGGAACAACACGAACCCTGAACGGAGGTTTTATGCCTGCCAAGACAGGTTGGGACACTTTATTCTATTTTATTTTAAAGCTGGCTTGTAGTGGTTTACCTTAAACGTGTTGATTATAGTAATATATGATTAATTATAATTGTGATTTTATACAAGTGGGTTTAGTATCAGTTTATGCTGCAAAGAGATGCTAACATTTTGATTATCAATTTTAGCCTACTACATGTCCATTTAATGGGTGGTACGATCTACCCATGTTAAGGAGAGCAAGGGATGTGATTATCTACTTGCAGAGAAACATCTACAGTGTTAATACAAATAAGCAGTAAAACCGTTTATTTATATTTTACGATCTTCTAATATTTTGTCGATAACAAACGTAAAATCATTTTAACGAAACAAATAAAATACGTAAATAGTTTGAGCCAATAGTTTTCTAACACACTTAACGTTTTCACATAAAAAACTAAAACAAGTATAAGTGATTTTATGATTTAGTAATACATATGTACAACAACTAGTGTTTACATATTGGGTAAATATATACATAACTAGTATGTATTATAAATGGGTAAAAACTACAACCCATAGAACATATCCATAACCCATAGTATTGACCCATACCCATTTGACTAGGTGCATTGCACTCATTAGATACATTGTATCTAATAAAAGAACCATTGATCAACCCATGACCCATGACCCATAACCAAAATACCCATGGGTAAAGAGGAGCGTCCCACGGATCCCTAGCTTTATGCTAGACGGATCCCTTGTGGGAGGGATCCATGGGATCCGGGGAACAGTAGACATTTTCTCTCTATAAATAGTGAGACATTTCTTCATTGTTTCTCACCCCTTTCTAACATACTTTCTCATTGAGTTAAAAACTCTCTAACCCCAGATCCAAGTGATCTATGTATGTAGTTTTGTTTTTGTGTGTGATCATCTAGGTTCCTCTTACAGGAGAGATCACCACCTTTGAAGTCAAGCAAGCTCAAGTCCATGAGTTGCCATGCTTCCTCATCATCAAGACTACTGAAGTCCTCTTGTTGATGGTTCTTTTCTTTCTTCTAAGAAGTGTAGTGTTGAAGACATTAGTGAAAGATGTCTCAAGTGTCAAGACGAAGACATTAGTGAAAGGTGTCGATCGTCCGTATTGTAGGCATTAGTGAAGAGTGCCTAGAAGTCAAGTCACAAGACATTAGTGAAGGGTGTCTTGAAGATCTATTTAAAGGCATTAGTGAAAGGTGCCTAAGATGTACATTCGATATGGTGTGATTCGATGTACAAGATAGATTAGTATTTAGTCAAAGGATATTGTTATCCTTGTTGACATTATAAGGAGTAGATCTCCTTTGGGGTTAGTTAATTAGTGAAGTTTTGGGTAGTAGTTCCTCCATTGTAATGGAACTCGGTACTTAGCCTAGTACCGGATTAAGGGTAGGCGACGTTGTGGTAGGTGTGGTTCACCTTAGTGTGAAAGAACCCGGTGGTTAGCCTAGTACCGGAAAAAGAGTAGGCAACGTTGTGAAGGTTTCTCCACCATAAGGAGTCGGTGTTGTGTAGTGATTACGAACTCTCGAGTAGGTGACTCGGGGAGTGGAGTAGGGCAAGGAAGGTGTCCTTGTAGCCGAACCACTATAAATACTCGCGTTGTGGTTTTGTGCTTCTTACTCTTTATCTTTTCGTTACTTAGTTATATTTCTATATGTTTGTTTATCAACATCCAACACACATCCAAATATATTGACATAAGTCGATCTAAATAGTTTAAAACGAGTTTTAATTGGCAAAACTATTCAACCCCCCCTCCTAGTTTTCCACAATTGGCATCAGAGCTTCGTTACCAAGTTTCTTGAAGTATATTGTACTTTAAAAACTTGATACGATCCATGGTTTATTGAAAACTACAAAGAAGGTTTTTCATAAAAACAAACACCATGTATTTTAAAACTCTTTGTTTGGATGCTGATTAGATGACAACATTTTTTTTATTATTTATTTTTCATTTAATTGCACTAATCCTCTTTGTCATGTTGATTAGGCAAAGCTCATACCTAACAAGCCATAGGAATCGCTTGGTAACAAGAATACCTTCCCTAAGAAGGTATCTTAAACACAAAGGAGCCGGAATTGTCTACTGACATTTGCTGTGTCATTTGTCAAGACATTCCTAAGTGCATTAGAGGTATGATTTTCTACTTATCTCTAAATGACATTAGCTTGATAATTAAGTATGACTACATAGGTATTTATATGATTATCTTTTGTGCATATACATGTATTACATGTAGCTTCATTAGGAAGCCTTTTCTCACATACGTGTTACTTTTTTGTCTAAAGTCGTGGTATATAAAACGTGTGTTTTATTTCACGTAATCCCAAAATCATATCTTTCTAATAATAAAACAAAACACAAATCTCAAAAATTCCTCCTTCCCCATAAATAAACCCACCGTCATCCACTCTATCAAATCCCCACTTTTTCAAATCTTCCACTTTCAAAAATTACCTCTCACTCAAAACTTCATCTTCCTCCTCATCTCATCTCATCTCAAACCAAGATCAAGAAGGTTCATCATCAACATGGTGTACATCGCCCTCGTGCTCATCGCCTTAACACTCATCGCTCTTGTGTTCCCTATGATGAAGTTCACATACAGAGACATTTACTTTGTGCTGTTAATCTACATTGGGGTTATATACCCAATCCTTTGTATCATTCTTAGCATTGAAATGAAATATTATTAATAGTCTAGTTTATCTAGGTTATTATTTTCATAATGTGTTTATCATTTCTTTTTATCTTTCGTATTCCTTCGTGATACATTAGAAACCATGAATGCATGCTAAAAGAAAACATAGACTAAAACACATATCTTGGTATAAAACTATTAAACTTATGTTTTTATCAAAAATCTGCTTCTGTTACTACAGATCCACGGATCCCGGCAAACATACTAGCCGGATCCCTTATAGAAGGGAACCGTCAGAACCGTCCTTCTGGATAACAGATTTTTCATGCAAAATAAAAATCACTTTCTTCCTAAAAGAAATGTTCTACTAGAATGTCAAACATTAAGTGAGTTAAATGTCATTGTTAATAAAAATCTAGTAAAAACATTAGATAATAATTGGTTGACCACAAAACATCTCTTTCTATTAACTCATCCTTTCTATAGGTTCCACTATGTCGCATGAATATGAGTTTGATTTTTCACTCACTAGCGTCTACACTCCGAACATCTCCTTTGAGCCCAACACACCTGGCAATCATGTCCGTGGGTTCAATAATCTCGAAAACCGTCACTTCCACGAAGGACGTATTGTAGACACCTCTCTACAATTCGAAGAAGGTATCAATACCTCCTTCCGAGCCTTAGGACTAGAATGTCTTCTTGAAATCAACGAGAAAATATGTCCAAGGTTCATAATGGAATTCTTCCGTCAAGTTGAACTCGTTCGTAATGAGGATCGCTCTCTATCTCTTTGGTTTTGGATCAAAAACCAAAAGTTTGTTTTAACCCTTGGGCAATTCGCTCACATCCTTCGAATTCCAAATCATGGACAATGTGCCTTCACTGAAGATTGGTCTCTTGATTCTCTCTTCAACTTTCGTGAAGAAAATAGTCCATATTGTTCTCACATACCTTCCCCGGAAGACTTGAATCACATTATATGCAAACCTCATCACTTTGATCCAAACATTATTCATACATGGGATATCCGAGAAGAGTACAAGGCTCTTGCACTCATCCTACGTGAAAATGTTTGGAGTCTTAGGGGAAATCAAGAAATCCTTCCTGCTTTTTGTGCTCACATAATGTATTGTTTGTTAACACAACAACCATACAATCTCGCCTACTTCTTCGCAAGGCAAATTGTAAATCTTCAAGGCTCCAAGAACAAACTCATCCCTTATGGAATGTTCTTAACGCGCCTTTATCATAACATCATGTACTTCCACCCTCAATTTCAAAGACCGTAGTACGTACTTGTGAACAAGATGATGAAACCTCTCAACATATTTCTCATGAAGACTTTCTTCATTCCTGAATCAACAAACAATCATCAACCATTTGATGATCCTTCTAGCAAAAATGCTCAAGGAACTTAGTAATCTTTCAAATAGGATCAATCCTTAGTATTCATACTTTATCAATGTAATCCAATTTCTTTCATGAAATAAAACATCTTACATTTGATATCTTAGTGTTAGAACCCCTTTAACTAACCTTGAAATATAATGCATTGTCAAAATCATTTCATACCTTCAGTAAAGGTTATGCTTAGCAGATAGACGGATCCCAAAGGTTGTGCTAAACGGATCCCTACTCTTAGGGAACCGTGGGATCCGGCAAACAGAAAATGAAATTGCAATCATTGTATTTCAAACATGTCCTTAAAACACCTCACACTAATATAGACATAGTGCCTTAAGGCAAATTAAGTCCTTATCAAGATTAAGTAGATCTTTCCTACTCACACATAACTCACCTAGATCACACTCAAGACGCTTGTAGATCTATCGTTTCACTTAAATCCATTGCTCTTCCGCTCTTAAGCTCACTCATCATTTCTCACATGATCCCTCATATCTTGCTTTGGAAATCTTTCGATTATGGAAAAATTGATCATAATCATCCTTACCTCAAAATTGGTCGAAATTGATCAAATTCTAGTTTTTCCATTTTAAGCCTTTAGGATATTCTCCAAAACATTATCCTAAGTCACTATCTGATCTCTATGATCATTTAGCTCCACTTGACACTCTTAAAATCTTTAGTGTCATCTTTGTTTATTCATTGGTACTCATGAAAGTTCCAATTTCTTCCATAAAAGGCAATCATTAGCTACATAACTCATTACCCTCAAGTACCTAAGCACCCCTTCATTTAAGACACTTAGGTAAACTGAAACACCCAAGAAGAAATAGGCATTAGACCTTACAAACATCATTGCTATCTTTTCTTAGCTGCTAATAGACAGATCCCTAGGATTAGCCTAGGCGGATCCCTTGTTGGAGGGAACCGTGGGATCCATATGACAGACTCATGCCAACTCTAGCTAGAACAATCATTTCAAGCTCATCTTTCTAACTTATACACTCCATCTCATCTTAAATGAGTTCCTAGATCAATACAACTTTGAAGTTGACTCTTATGCATGTTAATCATCACATTCCATTGAATTTTAGTGGCTTAAGTCTTGAATGCACATGTCAAATCCCTTAGTTTATAAACAACATTGTTAGGACTTCTAAATTCATCATCTTCATCCTCATTTTCAGCACTTAGAAACCTTTACAAACATCTTGAAATCATCACATCATGAGAAAAACTTCAAGTAGCAACTTATCCACCAAAGAACCACCCAAGAAAATTGCTCGTGTTGTACACGAAATCTTCAACCGAATCATCTCCGGTCAAGTCCACAAATGCAAGGTTTTCTCCTCCACCAATCAAATCAATCCCTAAAAGGATAGTACCCACAAAACTACAAATAAGCAGTAAAAACGTTTATTTATATTTTACGATCTTCTAATGTTTTGTCGATCACAAACGTAAAATCATTTTAACGAAACAAATAAAATACGTAAATAGTTTGAGTTAATAGTTTTCTAACACACTTAACGTTTTCACATAAAACACTAAAACAAGTGTAAGTGATTTTATGATTTAGTAATACATATGTACAACAACTAGTGTTTACATATTGGGTAAATATATACATAACTAGTATGTATTATAAATGGGTAAAAACTACAACCCACGGAACATATCCATAACCCATGGTATTGACCCATACCCATTTGACTAGGTGCATTGCACTCATTAGATACATTGTATCTAATAAAAGAACCATGGATCAACCCATAACCCATGACCCATAACCAAAATACCCATGGGTAAAGAGGAGCGTCCCACGGATCCCTAGCTTTATGCTAGACGGATCCCTTGTGGGAGGGATCCGTGTGATCCGGGGAACAGTAGGCATTTTCTCTCAATAAATAGTGAGCCATTTCTTCATTGTTTCTCACCCTTTTCTTACATACTTTCTCCTTGAGTTAAAAACTCTCTAACCTCAGATCTAAGTGATCTATGTATGTAGTTTTGTTTTTGTGTGTGATCATCTAGGTTTCTCTTAAAGACGAGATCACCACATTTGAAGTCAAGCAAGCTCAAGTCCATGAGTTGCTGTGCTTCCTCATCATCAAGACTACTGAAGTCCTCTTGTTGATGGTTCTTTTCTTTCTTCTAAGAAGTGTAGTGTTGAAGACATTAGTGAAAGATGTCTCAAGTGTCAAGACGAAGACATTAGTGAAAGGTGTCGATCGTCCGTATTGTAGGCATTAGTGAAGAGTGCCTAGAAGTCAAGTCACAAGACATTAGTGAAGGGTGTCTTGAAGATATATTTAAAGGCATTAGTGAAAGGTGCCTAAGATGTACATTCGATATGGTGTGATTCGATGTACAAGATAGATTAGTATTTAGTCAAAGGATATTGTTATCCTTGTTGACATTATAAGGAGTAGATCTCCTTTGGGGTTAGTTAATTAGTGTAGTGTTGGGTAGTAGTTCCTCCATTGTAATGGAACTCGGTACTTAGCCTAGTACCGGATAAAGGGTAGGCGACGTTGTGGTAGGTGTGGTTCACCTTGGTGTGAAAGAACCCGGTGGTTAGCCTAGTACCGGAAAAAGAGTAGGCAACGTTGTGAAGGTTTCTCCACCATAAGGAGTCGGTTTTGTGTAGTGATTACGAACTCTCGAGTAGGTGACTCGGGGAGTGGAGTAGGGCAAGGAAGGTGTCCTTGTAGCCGAACCACTATAAATACTCGCGTTGTGGTTTTGTGCTTCTTACTCTTTATCTTTTCGTTACTTAGTTATATTTCTATATGCTTGTTTATCAACATCCAACACACATCCAAATAGATTGACATAAGTCGATCTAAATAGTTTAAAACGAGTTTTAATTGGCAAAACTATTCAACCCCCTTCTAGTTTTCCACATACAGGAATGAGGCGGTATTACAAGAATGCCAAGCCGCCACCATTGCTGAAACTTTGGAGGCTGTCAACGCGGGTGACAGGGCAAACGAGCTAGAGGCTGCTCACCAAGCATCCTTGGCTTATCTCCTTCTTGAGAAGTAGAAAGTTTGCTGTCTGAGGAACTTTTGTGTTTTCTCTTAGATAGTCATCATCTTCGTTTTTCTAGAGGATTTAGAAAGTTACTGATTTTTTTTGTTTTGAATCGGTGGTAGATGGTCTGCAATGGGTAAGTTGTGTTTAAGAAGTTTTAGTGTAGGTTGACTAAAAATTGTCTCTTTGTTTTTTGAACGACAACTTTTATAAATGAAAAACTAGCAAGGAGCTAGAAAAGTTACAAAGAAAGCAAGTAAGAATGTTGAAGCCAACTATCCCAACTAAAATTACTTTTACATCTAGCTTGAATCCAAATAAATGAACGAGTAACTATGTCATCGAAAAGGACATTTCTTCGAGGCTTCTGAGTCGAAAAAATGAGTTGATTACGAAAATTCCATATACTCCACCAGGAGACCAAGAAAATACCTTCAAGGAGAACTTTAAGTTTGGACTCCAATCGAATCGAATTAAACCAAGCTAGCCATTTCGCATAAGAACCAACTTGCATCCAAGAAATATTCCACCACCGACAAATAAGATGACTAACATCCTGGGCAACTTCACAAAGGAAAAACAGGTGGGACAAATCTTCAGCAATTATGATGAATAAAAATACCTCTTCGAGCCAGATTATCCCTAGTAGGAAGACGGTCATGACGAAGTTTCCATGCAAAAATGTTAACTTTGATAGGAATTAGTTTTACCCATCTGGTAGCAACTAGATCTTTAGGAAGGAACACCTCGTCAATGAGGTTTCGAGCATCTTTCACGCAAAACCTCCCTTCTCCATTTAAATCCCATATCCAACGATCATCGACATTAGAAAGCATAACCATCTCAACTAACGATAGAAGCTGCTCAAGTTGTTGAGTTTCTGCACCACCGTGAACAGCACGCCTAAAAGTAAACGAAATAGATAATTGGATTTTCTCGGCTACCGTACACTCTTTACAAGTCTCCAAAGCAAATAAACGAGGGAAAAACAAACATAGCCAAGACTCTCCTAACTAAACGTGACGCCAAAATCGAGTGTTACTACCAGATCCAATACGAATTTTGTAATGTCCAAGAAGATCAACACCTTGAGATTTCAAAACACCAACCTCCTTAAGAATCACACTCCAAGGCGAAGAAGGGCATGAAGAAAGAACCTGCATATTGCTCCCATGCAAAGCATTAATGATACGAAACCAAAGTGAACCATCATGTGATATAAATCTCCACGCCTATTTAAAGAGAAGTGCCCTATTCAACCCATTGAAACTGTTCACTCCCAACCCTACATGTTTTTTAGAAGCAAGAACCTTAGACCACTTAATCCAAGTAACCTTCCTCTCCTGACCTTGGACACCATTAAAGAAATTTCGACGTAAAGATTCCATTATATTTAACACGAATTTTGGAACCTTATACATCGAAATGCTGTAAATAGGTATAGAGCCCAAGACCGACTTTAAGAGCGTGAGACGGCCTCCAATAGAAAGAGTATTAAGTTTCCATTTAGACAACCTAGCCTTAATTTTACCAATAGAATCATCGCATGCATTAACTTTCGACATACTACCTCCTACAGTGACTCCTAAGTACTTAAATGGAAGTTTTAAAACCCCACAACCTAGGAAACCAGCCGCATGGGATATCATATCATTAGAAACACCAACTCCAAGTAAGTGATCTTTCTTAAGGTTAATCCTTAAACCAGATGCCATCGAGAAAAAATTGAGCATATACATGATACTTCGTAAATTATCATTAGACCATTCTCCAATGAAAATGGCATCGTCCGCATAGAAAAGGTGAGAGAGAGTAAGAGAGGAGTCAAACTTTATACCTTTAAAAAAACCCTCCATCAGCAGCCCTCGAAAAAGAAAGATGAAGCGACTCCATTACCAGGATGAAAAGGTATGGAGCAAGTGGATCGCCTTGTTTTAAGCCACAATGAAAATGAAATTCAGAAGTGGGACTTCCGTTAACTAAAATAGACGTCATACTAGAAGACATAATCCCTTTGATCCAAGCCCTCCATTTAACTCCAAAACCAAATGCATCGAGAACGTCATCCAAATAATCCCATCGGATGGAATCATATGCTTTAGCAAAGTCAGCTTTAAAAACCATCGCATTCTGTTTTTTCCGTTTACACCAAGAAAGAATCTCATCAATAATGAAAGGCCCATCAAGAATCTGCCTATTAGGAAGAAAAGCCGTTTGCACATCCGAAATAATAACCGAAAGTCGTCTGGCTAAGATTTTAGTCACAACCTTATAGAGACTCCCAATTAGGCTGATAGGATGATAATCACTCACAAATTTAGGATCTTGAACCTTCGGAATGAGAGAAATAAAAGCAGAGTTACATCCTCTAGTAAACGTGTTGTGAGAAAAGAACCATCCCACCGCAATACACATATCCGGCCCAACTATATCCCAAAATTTTCGAAAGAATTCAAAAGAAAAACCATCAGGCCCAGGTGATTTATTTGTACCACAATCCCATACCGCATCACGAATTTCATCACAGGAAACCGGCTTCTCTAAATCCAAAATCTGATCCGAAGTAAGGCGATTAGGAAAAGTGAAATTTAAACGACTTTGACGCGAACCTGGATCTTGAAACCTAGAGGAAAAATAAGTACAAAATTCCTCTTTGACACGACTTGGATCATCTACCCATTCTCCATTAACCATGAGACCCTTAATTGACATATTAGCACGTTTCCGATTAATGATACCATGAAAGAACTTATAGTTCTCGTCCCCCTCTATAGCCCATTTAATCTTGGCCTTTTGAATATGATCACGAGCTTCACTATATTTGGAATCATGAAGTTGTTTCATCAAATCCATTCGAGCTAGGAGAAGATCGTCATTTACTCATCCTTGATCTAAGTTAGCATCAATAGTTTTCAACTTAGAATTGATGTCATTAATGTGGCCTGATTTTTTCTGTTTCATAGACATAGTCCACGATCGAATCTCTTTTTTCAAAATTTGTAACTTCTTAACAAACCGAACCATCCCATTATGATCAGTAAGAATCGTTGACTTCCAAATATTAGATACCAATGTCCCAAAACGTCCCAATCAAGCCAAGAATGATATAACTTGAAAGGAATAGAACCATAGTCGGCAATCACATCCCGAAGAAAATGGGGCGATGATCTGAAAGATGCCTGTCAAGGCAAATAACAGACATACGTGGGAAAATAGAAATTAAACCTTCACTTACTAAAAAACGATCCAATTTGCTCATTTTGGAAGCCGACGGATGTGACCAAGTAAAATCATAACTTTCTAACTGAACCTCAACAAGATTCGAATTCAAGATAAATGAGTTAAAGATATTCGCCCCGTGTTGATTAAAAACCGACCCCATACGCTCTTTTTCAAAACGAACTTCATTAAAACCCCCAAAAACCATATATTCACCATTCCAACGAGATACAAGAGGCGAGATAAAACTCCATAAGTTTCGCTTCTCCACAAGAGGTTGAGGAGCGTAAACTGATATCATAAGCAAATCCATATTATTAGGAATCCAATTCCCGTATACCGCAACAAAATTGTCCGAAATAACCTGATTATATTTAGAAAACACGGTGGGATCCCAAACACAAAGGATACCCCCCCCCCGAGTTGCCTACAGCTTCACTCACCGAATACTTAAACAAATTGTTCCCCCATAAGAATTTTATCTCCATATCAGAAATAACATCCGTTTTTGTTTCTTGAATGGACAAGAAACTCACCTTGTGCTTAATATTTAACTCCCGAATCCATGATTTGTTAGCCTTGGATCCTAGGCCTTGGATGTTCAAGGAAAGACAATTCATCGATCACCCTCGTGACCTCCTCGTGAACTAATAATACCCTCCATATCTTTCAAACATCCCCCCATAGAAAAACCCATTGCTTGGCCTACTTTGATCATATCATCAAGGACTTCCAAAATCGACCCTCCTGTACGTAACTCTTTCACCTTAAACTTACCATCTAATACAACAATATCATCACTATGCGACGCATCTTGCATAATTCGAGAGTTCAGCCCGACAGAATGATTTTGAGGAGTAGTATTTCTGGGCATACGAATCTCCTGATCACCTAAAACATGATCAGCCCTCTCAGGAGTGAAACCAGGAGGGTGAGTGGGACTAGAGTCCTCATTTGGATGAGGATGATCTGTTTTTTGCTTGTTAAGTATCGGGTAAATATTGAACGGGTCACTAGAATACTCCATATTCTTTACTGATTCAACTTGATCCGTATCCAATCCATCCTTTAGATCACAAAAATCAGTTTCTACAACACCCTCTACATCACTTTCAGCGTCAAGAATAACGTTCTCATCTTTATTCCCATCCTTAGCAACTACATCTTCATCTTCTGATTCGGTATCCGAACAATACACCACATTCTCAGCATCCTTTAGCACCGGGGACCAAATAAAAAGCTCTTTAGCACGTACCACAAATACTTTCCGTTTCACGATTATCTTGAAAGTTTCAAGGATGTTAACCTCCTGTTTAGTTTTAATGCAAATCCTTTTTCGTGCGAACAAATCATCATTACATTCTTCAAGGTCCATCACTTCTCCCCATTTGGAGCCAATCTTTTCGAAAGTAGCACGAGACCAAGCATGAAGGGGGTACACTCTCTATATCAACCCAAGCAATTCTCTCCCTAGATACAAAATCCGACTGTGCATCACATAACCTGGTAAACCATGACGCAATCCCCACATGCTTCAAAAACTTGGTTTTAACATCAGAAGAGTCCAATTCTAACATGACCCACAAACCTCCCATGTAAGTGGGTTTCACATTATTAAAACCCTCAGACAATAAAAGTGAACGAATGTTAACAATAGACGATGGTTGCTTAACCTCCCCCAAAACAAAATTTTCTAAATCACGTTGAACCACGAAGGCATCATCTATGAAAAGAGCAGGTGTTGTAGAAATGGGTGTGGGAGCAGATATAGAAGGTGAATCACCTTTCACATCCGAGACAAACGAATGAGCCTTATGGACAGGTCCATACGAAGGTTTTACACACGAAGGTTGATTTATAGGTCGTTCAAACCTAGACACATTCTTAACCATGTTACCCGGGGTTCTCTGAAAACGCGCAATATTTGCTTGAATCTTATATCGATCAATCCAAACGATACACAAATTATTCACCAATCTCTCCGGGTTAAGCACATTAATAAACCGAACAAATCCAAATCGATTACCATTCTTGTCTCTTTTAAATGGAATGAAGGAGTCTACCACATGGCCATATTGACTGCACGCCTTGAATAAATCCTTAGCCAAAACAGAATCAGGAAGATTAGCTATATAAACGGACGTGGATATCCTAGCTACATCATCCTCCTTCGATCGAAACTTACCCATATTATTCACTGGCTTCGATCCCTTCTTTCTTCTTACCTCGGTCCATTAATTTCCTCCCATGATTGTTTGGATTGAAGGGAGATCAACAAAATTTATTTAAAATTAGAAGAAGATGGTGTTTAGATGCGGTGGTGATGGTGGAGTATGGTGGTGGCGGCGTTTAGGGTTGAGACCTCCATATAGTATGGGGTATAGTCTCTTGGTTGATAATGTTTGGTCCTTGTACAGTGGTAATATTATATTTCTTTTATGCTTTGGTCCTTATACTGTGTTGCCTTTACTAATAGGTCCTTGCCCCAAAAATTCATATATCCGCCTCAGTTGCCACACAAACACTAGTAAAATGATCAAACTCATAACACATATACAAGTGTCAAAGATGGATGAATGATCAGAGATGGATGAACCGACACCACTTTTGAGTATCAACATAAACTTGATATGGTGTTGTTCATCCATTTTTTATTTTTAATTGCTGTTTATGATAATAGAATAACAGTATCCAACTCAAAACACAGATCCAAGTATCAAAGATGGGTGAACAGTAATTGACTTTCTGAAAGTCAATAGTTAAGATGCGTATGAACTTATAACAATATGTAGAAATTGGTAAAGTGGTAAATCAATACATTTAAAACATAAATTTTCCCATAGACTAAATATAACACCCCAACCCGACAAGGGTAAAGATATCGCAAATACGGTTTCATATCAGAACTTTAAATACTATACAATAGCGAAAGCCTTTACAAAATATTCAAAAAGAAACATAAATAGGATCCCTATTTCCAAATCTTGTCCTCGTCTCTACTCTCAACCCAGATCAACTATCCCATAAGCTGATCTTGAATGCTTAATACTTGCCGCAGGAAAAGAAAATGCGGCTGAGCTTACAAAGCCCAGTGAACAGATATAACGAAACAAAAGCTAAACAAAAACAAAGATACGAATAACGAATTCACAATGAAATGAGAATACTGAATCATTGAGGATTCTGCGGAAGCACAAATATACAGAAATCCAAACAAACACTTAACAGTTTAAACACCTCATAGCACATTAATGACACAAAAGCAAATACTTCAGAATAACCAGACACTTAACATATCAAGAAAATAGATTACATATAAACCAAACGAAAAGTATAAGGACTAACAGAAACAATTCCTAGAAAATAATCCTGGCATTCATACAAATCAATTAATCAACATTTAGCACACTTAAATCAATATTGCAACAGCGAAAATAGCGGTCAAATCATAGCAGTCTCACATACAGATAGAAAACACAGTAGGCATACAATAACTAAATAGACAAAGACATAACATAGCCATTAGCAATTATCAGAACATGTATCACACGCTAAACCAGTTTCCAGATCAAATCTTAACATCAGTAGAGTTTAAACATGGCAGATCAAATCATAAACAAATGGATACCCTAACGTATAGGCAGAGTTCGACAGATTAACGAAAACAATTGGACTTATCAACTTTCAGTATACTTACTTTCACATTAGCACATTCAACTCACAGATCAACGATTTCGCATAAACGATAAACTAGCATAACAACATATGATAACATACGAATCATATTCAAACACATTATCATTTACTAGCATAATAGACGGTAGTCACATAATCATACCACAGCATAAACTCATATATTAACATATAATAAGCCTAGCACATAATCATAACACTGGAACATACCAAATCAAAATCAGAATACTTAACATAGAAATAACAGGTTAGGATTTAGTTAAACTACCACGAGTCCAGAACATATCATATCAGAAACATCATAATTATATAGAAATAATCTCAGAAATAATTCGGAGTAGCTAGCCCCCAGAGTTTTATGAAGACGCGTATTGCACACGACATCATTCACCAGACAAATCATATCGGATAACATATCAGATCTAGGATGCATCCATACGCCCCACAAACATATAATGGTCATATAATATAACTTGAGCTCATACTAGATAACATATAAAGGACGTGGCAGAACTTCACTCTACTGCCCTAGAGTCATGTCAGAGGTGCATCACTGACACGGACATGGAACCCCCATGACTAGTTATTATTTTGACTCGGGTGTCAACTATCTAAGGTCAAACAAATTTTATAAATGACACAGATCATAATCAACACAAAGTCACAGATAACATATTAAATAGCTCATATAAGGTTCATATTCAGATATTCAGAAGTAGAAGTTTATATCACAATCACAAATCATATATTCATATCTAGAAGTTCATAATTAAACTTAGTGAGGTTCAATAAATATGCATATCAGAGTCTTCATAACACAAATTCAAAACAGATATTGCATGGTTCAATAAAACAGAAATTCAAATAAGCTACAGATCAAACAATCAGGAAAAGGGTTCATAGCAATGGCATCGGACACCCTAATAAGTAAAATAGGAAAGCTAACGAAAAGAACATCATGAGGAACCTTTACTGAAAAGGTCAGAATATCTGTACCTTAAAGCAATTGAGAGAAAAGCAAACGAACGAGTGAATCACGAAGATATAACGTCGCGTCTCCTTCAACGAATCTACACGGATTATGATTTATTTAATACTTATTAGCATCATTAAAGTTATAACGGATTCATCGCATTAACATTCTTAGAGTTATAAGTATATTCTCATTTTACAAGCTTCTTATGCATTTGTAAGTGTTTTACCTATTGATATCATATTTTATCTTTCATTTTCTTAAACTCATATTCGGACCAGACTTTAGCGATTTTTATAAAATACTTACTTAGCTCAAATGAAATCAAGCAAAATCCCAGGGGTTCCCATATGAGTTAAAAGTCTCTCCAAAAATTGGTGGGTTCTATTTCCATGCTAAATGGCCTATGGAAAATCAAAAGTCCAGACCTATCCAGAAAGTGATCAGAAAATACACCTTAAAAGTTTACGCTTATTGGACCTGTTTAGACACCTTGGAAAAATCCCCAGAACTCCCAGAAATTCATTTATGTCATAAATATCACTCCTGTAAAAGGAGAGCTCCCAATTCCTTATGGTTTGAAAATGAAAAATCAAACAATACAACTAAATTTCAGACCCGTTTTCTCAGCTTTGACACTTGATTTTGTAAAATTCAAAAATACGACTTAGACAACTCCAAATCCGACCAAACCACTTGGAAAACTTAACTAAGACATAAAATAAACTTTTCCCACAAAAACCCAGATTATTTCACTTATAAAATTGGATCTATCACACACACAAAATCGACATTTGATGCTGTCCAGTTTTAGGGTTTATTAAAACCAATATAAGCACATGTTTAACCTACCCAAACGCACCCATGACCCATGTAAGCCGCATGACCTGTTTTAATAGCATCTTAGCATGTCTAATATTTATATTTTCCAGCTTATGAATTTTTATACGTACTCGTCTCAAGGTAACAAAGGAAAGAATTGAAAGGAGATTAACAACACAAACCCTAGATGCGCGAGTGGAATGATACGAGACCAAGGCAAACTAAGCTCACGAAATCACCATCAACCCCACGAGCAGCTTCAAAAACCCAAGACCAAGGCCTCCCTTTCGAATCACAACACTCACGAATCAATCACATACGATCACAAACTTCTTTGGAACACCTTTTTGTCTTGAAAATCGAATGGAATAGGAAAAAAATGTGGATGCCGTCACTTTGGGTGGAGGAACTAGGGTTTCTTGTGTTATTAATTTCTTATGGAGCGTATAAAAAAATAAGGGGGATGGTATACGGTTTTGTGTTAGCCGAACAAAAGAAAAGGAAAACATGGGTCATATCCAAGTTTAGTTGGGCTCTAATATTTTTAATTGTAGTATCAATTTTGTAGCTTATGAGATTTTCGGCCTAATACAATTATATATACATGTGGTGAAATTTTTAAACGTAAACGTAAATAAATCTCGTATATTAGGTTTGCCAATCATTTATAAGTTAGATTAGAATTACATTTAATGAGCATTGACGTATTTTACGTATTTTATAAGTTTTAAATCAGAGGGCAAAATAGTCTTTTCACCCGTTTAGATTTTTAGGGTTTTACAACTCTTCCCCTCTAAAAGAAAATTTTCGTCCTCGAAAATTGAACAAGACGGCAAATCGGATTTCAGAATTTCAAGGAACATAGCGAACGCGAAACTTATCCTAGAACAAAAGGATTTTTATCAGAACATTTAAACTCCTACTATTCAGAAATCAAAGCAAAAATCAAATACTTATAACAGATAATCACATACTTATTAACGTATTAGCAGAAAACATATGAGATGCAGAAAGTCAAACAACACGCTCTAACTTATTCAGGTATCCAAAGATGAAAATAACGCATGCATAGACAGAACGAATCCTAAAGGTCTTACTAATCGCAGATAATCAAACTAAAAGGATCTAATGTTCCTCAAACACTTCACGAAATATCCAATGATCACAATAAGGGTACACGGAGACGTACACATTTAGAGCAAACATAGCAATCCATAGTTCACACAAATCATAACAATTTCGGTCCAAAGCGTACAAAACTTACACATAACAGATATCGACAAAATCTCACAAATAGGTACAAAATTTCAAACGAACAAGAGGAGTGCCAAATAACTGATACAAGTCATATTCTATTCACATATCAACCACAGGCATTTCCCCAGACGTCATATAATTTCAATAAGTTCAAATTATATGATCTCGGTATTATCACGTTGATCAGGCGTCATAATACTTGCATCACATAACAAGTCCTTATTATCATCATATTCTGTCTCGGGTCATGACAAACCACATAACTAATATCAGAACAAAACAGATAACATATAGATAACGAGTAACATACCAAAACAGACCAGATACACATTCATGCAGCATATAACACATCAGACAACTTACCATATTACCAACAAACGAGGCCACCAACTAACATAAAATGGCTCCTCATGACTCATTACTGACGATCCAAAAGAAAACTGGGATATTAACAAAATGCCAGACGATAAACTTCACGATTCAAACCGAGTTCCGAACAAATCAGAGAAAAGCAATACGGATCAGAATCACTTAGCAGAATATCAAGCCGTAACAAAACACATGACAAACGAATCAGAGTAACACACGTCGCGCCCAAATCATATGAAGTAGATGAACCTTCCCAGCCACCGGTTGAATCATGTCTTCGTCGTTGCGTCTTTGGTTGATTCGTCCAGCTCCCTCCAGCAGCATCCTGATGTCTCCAGCAGCACGGCAGTCGAGTGTGGCTTCTGCTTCACTAACCTCTCCAGCACAGGAACTGTTGCAGCAACGCAGGGTCGACACCATCTTCTTTGGCTCCACGGGTAGTCTCCATCTAACGATCGACAAACGGATGAGCGAAAACAAAATAACAAAATTCGATGCGAAGAGAGGAGGGCCAAATCAGTGAAGACAAAAGAATATCGAAGTTAAATCTGAACGACAATCAGAAGGAATTGAAAGATATCTGAACAGACGGAAACCTAATGTCTACCCAATCCTCACAGGTCATAGCCTAAGCTCTAAGGGTCCTAAAACCTAGAGCTCTGATACCATAATTGTAACACCCCAACCCGACAAGGGTAAAGATATCGCAAATACGGTTTCATATCAGAACTTTAAATACTATACAATAGCGAAAGCCTTTACAAAATATTCAAAAAGAAACATAAATAGCTAAACTTCAAAATAAATCTAAGATCCCTATTTCCAAATCTTGTTCTCGTCTCTACTCTCAACCCAGATCAGCTATCCCATAAGCTCATCTTGAATGCTTAATACCTGCCGCAGGAAAAGAAAATGCGGCTGAGCTTACAAAGCCCAGTGAACAGATATAACGAAACAAAAGCTAAACAAAAACAAAGATACGAATAACGAATTCACAATGAAATGAGAATACTGAATCATTGAGGATTCTGCGGAAGCACAAATATACAGAAATCCAAACAAACACTTAACAATTTAAACACCTCATAGCACATTAATGACACAAAAGCAAATACTTCAGAATAACCAGAAACTTAACATATCAAGAAAATAGATTACATATAAACCAAACGAAAAGTCTAAGGACTAACGGAAACAATTCCTAGAAAATAATCCTGGCATTCATACAAATCAATTAATCAACATTTAGCACACTTAAATCAATATTGCAACAGCGGAAATAGCGGTCAAATCATAGCAGTCTCACATACAGATAGAAAACACAGTAGGCATACAATAACTAAATAGACAAAGACATAACATAGCCATTAGCAATTATCAGAACATGTATCACACGCTAAACCAGTTTCCAGATCAAATCTTAACATCAGTAGAGTTTAAACATGGCAGATCAAATCATAAACAAATGGATACCCTAACATATAGGCAGAGTTCGACAGATTAACGGAAACAATTGGACTTATCAACTTTCAGTATACTTACTTTCACATTAGCACATTCAACTCACAGATCAACGATTTCGCATAAACGATAAACTAGCATAACATCAGATGATAACATACGAATCATATTCAAACACATTATCATTTACTAGCATAATAGACGGTAGTCACATAATCATACCACAGCATAAACTCATATATTAACATATAATAAGCCTAGCACATAATCATAACACTGGAACATACCAATCAAAATCAGAATACTTAACATAGAAATAACAGGTTAGGATTTAGTTAAACTACCACGAGTCCAGAACATATCATATAAGAAACATCATAATTATATAGAAATAATCTCAGAAATAATTCGGAGTAGCTAGCCCCCAGAGTTTTATGAAGACGCGTATTGCACACGACATCATTCACCAGACAAATCATATCGGATAATATATCAGATCTAGGATGCATCCATACGCCCCACAAACATATAATGGTCATATAATATAACTTGAGCTCATACTAGATAACAGATAAGGGACATGGCAGAACTTCACTCTACTGCCCTAGAGTCATGTCAGAGGTGCATCACTGACACGGACATGGAACCCCCATGACTAGTTATTATTTTGACTCGGGTGTCAACTATCTAAGGTCAAACAAATTTTATAAATGACACAGATCATAATCAACACAAAGTCACAAATAACATATTAAATAGCTCATATAAGGTTCATATTCAGATATTCAGAAGTAGAAGTTTATATCACAATCACAAATCATATATTCATATCTAGAAGTTCATAATTAAACTTAGTGAGGTTCAATAAATATGCATATCAGAGTCTTCATAACACAAATTCAAAACAGATATTGCATGGTTCAATAAAACAGAAATTCAAATAAGCTACAGATCAAACAATCAGGAAAAGGGTTCATAGCAATGGCATCGGACACCCTAATAAGTAAAATAGGAAAGCTAACGAAAAGAACATCATGAGGAACCTTTACTGAAAAGGTCAGAATATATGTACCTTAAAGCAATTGAGAGAAAACCAAACGAACGAGTGAATCACGAAGATATAACGTCGCGTCTCCTTCAACGAATCTACACGGATTATGATTTATTTAATACTTATTAGCATCATTAAAGTTATAACGGATTCATCGCATTAACATTCTTAGAGTTATAAGTATATTCTCATTTTACAAGCTTCTTATGCATTTGTAAGTGTTTTACCTATTGATATCATATTTTATCTTTCATTTTCTTAAACTCATATTCGGACCAGACTTTAGCGATTTTTATAAAATACTTACTTAGCTCAAATGAAATCAAGCAAAATCCCAGGGGTTCCCATATGAGTTAAAAGTCTCTCCAAAAATTGGTGGGTTCTATTTCCATGCTAAATGGCCTATGGAAAATCAAAAGTCCAGACCTATCCAGAAAGTGATCAGAAAATACACCTTAAAAGTTTACGCTTATTGGACCTGTTTAGACACCTTGGAAAAATCCCCAGAACTCCCAGAAATTCATTTATGTCACAAGTATCACTCCTGTAAAAGGAGAGCTCCCAATTCCTTATGGTTTGAAAATGAAAAATCAAACAATACAACTAAATTTCAGACCCGTTTTCTCAGCTTTGACACTTGATTTTGTAAAATTCAAAAATACGACTTAGACAACTCCAAATCCGACCAAACCACTTGGAAAACTTAACTAAGACATAAAATAAACTTTTCCCACAAAAACCCAGATTATTTCACTTATAAAATTGGATCTATCACACACACAAAATCGACATATGATGCTGTCCAGTTTTAGGGTTTATTAAAACCAATATAAGCACATGTTTAACCTACCCAAACGCACCCATGACCCATGTAAGCCGCATGACCTGTTTTAATAGCATCTTAACATGTCTAATATTTATATTTTCCAGCTTATGAATTTTTATACGTACTCGTCTCAAGGTAACAAAGGAAAGAATTGAAAGGAGATTAACAACACAAACCCTAGATGCGCGAGTGGAATGATACGAGACCAAGGCAAACTAAGCTCACGAAATCACCATCAACCCCACGAGCAGCTTCAAAAACCCAAGACCAAGGCCTCCCTTTCGAATCACAACACTCACGAATCAATCACATACGATCACAAACTTCTTTGGAACACCTTTTTGTCTTGAAAATCGAATGGAATAGGAAAAAAATGTGGATGCCGTCACTTTGGGTGGAGGAACTAGGGTTTCTTGTGTTATTAATTTCTTATGGAGCGTATAAAAAAATAAGGGGGAGGGTATACGGTTTTGTGTTAGCCGAACAAAAGAAAAGGAAAACATGGGCCATATCCAAGTTTAGTTGGGCTCTAATATTTTTAATTGTAGTATCAATTTTGTAGCTTATGAGATTTTCGGCCTAATACAATTATATATACATGTGGTGAAATTTTTAAACGTAAACGTAAATAAATCTCGTATATTAGGTTTGCCAATCATTTATAAGTTAGATTAGAATTACATTTAATGAGCATTGACGTATTTTACGTATTTTATAAGTTTTAAATCAGAGGGCAAAATAGTCTTTTCACCCGTTTAGATTTTTAGGGTTTTACACTAAAATGCCATGATTTCATACATAATGCAAATGGATATATTTCCAAATGTATAAAATTTTGTAGTCTACAAAGTTCAGAAACAAACATTGTTTAAAGACATCAAATAATGTTTAGGGGAATACATATTCGATGGAAAACATTGGCTTTCAAATGCTTAACCAACATTTTTTTGTGGTGAAGACAGCTCTGCTGCTATAATCTTGGTCTTAGTCCAAAATTGTTTTGGAGACCCACCAGAAGTAGCATCAACTTGACTTCCAGATTGAGACTGTACCACACTTGGTAGAAAATCACCTTGAGATTGAGCATCAGTTTGACACTGAGGTTTTTCATTTGCTTCAAAGTTGTGACCTGTAACCTTTGCCTTGTTCTTTGCTGCAACTTTTGGTTGGGATGAACCTGTTTTTTGAGACTGTTGTGTACTGCTTTAACTTCATGTTACACCTCCTTGCCCAAGACATATTTTCTTGTTGTGTCCAGCATTGCCACATATACCACAAACCACACTCCTACTAGGCTGTGACAAGCTACTGTTTTTTTCACTATCATCATTTTCAGTAAAAGCCCTAGTTCTTTTCTTTTGTGGCCTACCTAATGGTTTATGATGTTTAGGCGGAAGAATGCTTGTAGGCACTTGTTACTTATTCCAATGTTGATAACCATTTATAGGCTGGATGTGGTGTTTGTAAGTTTCTTCCCAAGTCTTAAGTAAGTAACATGGATGAACCCATGATTCAACAGATCCTACGTACATTCCGTTGAAGTTCATATACCGATGGGTAGCAACAAGATTTTTACATGGCATACCTGTAAATCTCCCATCTTCTACATGTACAAACCCTAGCTTCAACATTCACAAAACACTTATCTCCCCATTCACTGACCTGATACTTATCTCCTTCATCCAGTAAAACGGTGTACTTATAAGCCTCTTTCTTTATCATGTCTAACATGAGTGTTGCCTTTGGTGTTAATGGTCCAGCACACTTGTCAATTACATTCACAACATTCACTATTCTTTTCATACCTTATTCTCTAATGTATTCCAAAGCAGTAATGATGGGTTGGTGCCTACCTCCCACTAGTTTCCCATTGAACACCTCACACATGTTATTAAGTAACACATCATAATGAGCCCTCCCAACACATTTATACAACATGTTTTAGTTATACAAACAACATTGTTGAACAATGGCGTAGAACAAAAGATGTACACTTAGACATAGATTTGGTTTGTACCTGAAAAATGAGACATTGACCAATGGGTTGGGGGTATCTTACTTAACCAAGCATGGACAGGTTCGCTAAAACTCTTGAATGCCAGCATGGCTGCCTTAAATTGTTAGACGGTTGTTGTTGCTGCACATCTCCACAAATGTTCCTTGTATGCTTTAGCATTCCATTGCAATTTCATATTAACATGGATGTGCCTCAAACAATATATGTGTTCAGCACTAGGGAATACTGCTGCTAATGCTGGAATGATACCCTAAACAAAGGAACATCAATTCATTACTAATAAAAGTAGCATTTATCGAAAATATAAGTGAATATAATCAACTAAAATGTAACATCACCTTTTGCATGTCGCTGATAAAAGTGTAGTTTGAGTTTGCTTGCAAGTCAAGATCATCTCCTAGACATTCACGAAACCAAATCCACGAGTCTTTGCTTTCAGCTTCTGCAACAGCATAGGCTAAAGGGTATATTCCATTGTTGCTATCCATACCGACTGCTGTAAGAAGCTGACCAGGAAAAGGACCCCTTATAAAAGCACCATCTAACCCCAACAAATCTCTTTGACAAGCTTTATATCCTTCCTTCAAAGCACCTAAGCATACATACATTCTCTTGAAAACTCTGGTTAGACTTGTTGGATCTGTTTCAGTTTGTACACTTATCCTAACTGTTGTATTTGGGTTTGTTTTCTACAACTCTTCAACATAGTCTCTTAAAAGGGTGTATTGCTGCTTATGATCACCCCTAATCTCATTTTATGCCTTGTATTTTTTTCCCTTAATGCCTTTTGCATAGACACTTGAACTTCAAACTGTTTGGTGAACTGATCTTGAACAACCCTGATTGGAATATCTAGATTGACTTGAACTTGGTCAACTATTTGCTTTGAAAGAAACTTGTAGTCACAAGCTTTAATCTCTCATGATTGCAAACATTTGTGTTCATCCCTGAAAGTTCGAACACTCCATAAATATTTAGTTGTATTTTTGGCTACATACAACAACCATGAGCAATCTTTTGCTTACTCCTTGAGTGATCGCAAATATACATCCCTTCCAAGGCCTCTAGTTATCGAACCAGTTTTCCTCTTTGGGGCTGTTCCCAGACCAACACCTTCACTTGTACCACAAATATGTATTGTTCCAACACACCTAACCCTAATTATCTGTTTGTCATTCTCAATGAGTTGCAATTTCCTGCTAGTCTGTATTGAAATCAGGTTGATCTTATCTTTCACTTCTTTTGCAGTTACAAAAGTTTGACCACATAAAAAGTATTACTTCGTCCTCTACTTTTCTTAAAAAAATCATTCGGTATCTGGCTGGAGCTACCTATATATGGTAACTCTGTAGTCTCAGTCACTTTGAACAGATTAACATCAACATCAGGCTCCTCAAAAGTATTTGCCTCATCAACAACTGTGTTTCCATCTCGATTGTTCTCAATATCATCGTCACTCACATAACTATCTGTTTCACTCACATTGTCATCACTTAAAGCTTCATCAATTTCACATACCTGTACAGATTTACCTTTTTGGATATGATCAACATGATTACATATTTCCTCCTCTTGATGATCTAACTCTTGATCATTTTGACATACCTCTTCAGGACTATCTATTTGGATATGCTCAACTAGTTTATATATTTTTTAGTTGACATCACCTACAACATCTTCAGTTTCACAGACCTCTACATATGAAAACAAGGGTTTTGTTTCTGGCATCTGACTAGATTGTACCAAAGTATTGACTTCCAAAGGTTGATGTGTAACCTGGCATAAATCCTCTACCACAGATTTATTAACAATGTCTTCTAAGAACAATTTGTTTGAGCAATATGAAAAAATAGCAAGATCTGCCTTTTTCTTTGTTGCATTCACATCAGCAATAACTGTTCTAATTGACTTTGGTGACATTTCATCAACATCCAATGTTTTCTTACCATTTTCAACATAAACTTCTATCATCTTATGGTCATCAACAAGATCTTTCAATATTTCTAAATTTGCACTCTCACTTAAGCTATACAAACCATCATCTAAATTACTACCAGGCTTAACAAAGTAATAATAGTTTTTTGAACCAAAATCGTAACCCAATTCATACATAAGAATGTCCAACTCTTAAACTGACACACTATCAACATCAACCAAATCAACTAAATTTTTCATACCTCCAACGTATATTCTACCAGGCCAGTATTTAAAGAAGCCGTTGTGATGAACACTCATGCTAAACATATTATATCTACCACCTGAAAACATGTCAATATATGTTTAGAACATTCTCAAAAGTTAATTGCCAAAAAATAAATACCCCAATTAGAAATTTCAATGTTTATAATCAAAATAAAAACAAGGCCGTATTTCTTCTTAGTAGAGTCGTATAGGACGGTATCATCAACTGGATAACCTGGATGTCTTCTTACTTTCCATAGAGTAAAATCCATGTTTCGGTTTTTTGATTAATAAACACGGGTTTTGTTTCATGCAATTAGGGTTTGTGAATTGTGATAATTCTTGTAAAGAAAGTTCTGGGACAAAAAATAATAAAATCTATGTGTTTATGGGGCGGGAAGAGGGTTAGATTACATGTGGCAATAATACAGACATTTTGAATTAAAATAAGGAAATGACATTTGTGCCCTTGGACTAAAGACAAAGCAAACGGCGACTGAGGTGGTTGACTAACGGAAAAGTCGTCAAAGGACCAGTTTAGACTATAAAACTTGGAAAAAGGACTACCGGCGATGAAAATACCAAGTTTTGATTTAACGTGATGTTTCAGGACAAGATTAGGGACCAACAGTGTATTTTAGTCTTATTTAATATATTAAGCGTCGTTGCATTATAACTCCTTGTTAGATATTGTTCTAAGGGCATCTTCAATGGATTAGTTCAATACACTTTCACATCATTTTTTAATCTTCTCACATAAAACACTTATAATCCATTAAACTTTAGATGATTTAATAAGAGGGTCCACCTATTAATATCATCATTTAACATTTTCATATCTATATCTTTCATTTAAAAATTATGAATGAAACAAAAGGATGCCCACAATATTGGTATAGAGAGACTCAATTTAAACGTATCGATACCACAATGGTATTGTATGATGAGGTGTCATCTAATCATTTTTATTGAACCAAGTCACATCACCCCATTGTGGTGGCCTAATAGACATCTTATAAGCATGTATAAGAACTTTAAATAGTAAACTATTAAATAATAAATTATATGAATTATTGGTATATGTACAATTTCATGTTTATTGCATATCACAGTAATTTATACTATTATTTTCATATATATAATCCAATGCATATATGGAGTTTGAGTACTACGACTAATATAATTGATAATATTAATAAGTATCAACAATAAAAAAAATCTGAGCGCATAATTTTTTTTTTTGCGTAAAAGGGATAAAGTATCCCTGTAAATATTATAACTTCAAAAAATATTTAAATACAACGGATGAGGATGAATCTCACATCTCAGCTCAAAAAAGGCAAAACAAAAATGCCTACAGTGCTTAATGCCTAAACTAACATAAGATGTGGCATACCATACTTATGCAAAATAAAAAGAATAACATATTTAAGCCGACCACGGAGACTAATGTCATATGCATTAGCAAACTTCAATTGTGCATTAGTCTGACCACAATCTACAAATCATCATCATAAGGGATTTGGTTATGTATCCTCCCTCCACTGCTCATATAAGATCTTAATGCCTGCTCCACTACAACTTTTAGAACCGTCATGTGTCATATAACTAGTAGTTTCATAGTAGTCCTCTAAAAATTCATCATCATCACTATCTGCAAGAACCGGACTATCAACCTTTTTCCCCTCATTCTCAATATTAGGAACGTGACCTATAGAAGCATTAGGAATGTTGTTCGAAACACAAGAAGGAGCGGCAGTAGACGATCTTGGGATATTATCATTGTTTTTCACTTGTCCTCCATCGACAGTAGTAGCAATTTTCACGGTGCGTGAAGGGACATTACCACTAGGTTATCTAGACGTAGACACCTCCTTTGTTTTGTCTTTGAAAGGAGAAGCCTTGGTATTCTTAGGAGCAACAAGCCGATACTCAAATCTATTCAGTTGAATAACATTGAACTTCTTATCATTACCTCATTTCTGGTTCACAACAGTAAATCCATCATTTGAATAGCAAGTGTTTGTATATTGATAAACTTAATAAAACCGATAATTAATTTTAGACAAAAATACACGGTTGGTTCCTAAAGTTGGCACGACGCATCGCGATGGGACAAAACTCGGCCTTTTCATCGTTGGGGGTCCCTATTTTAAGGTTTATACTCGCTACAAGTCCGTTGACCATATTGCTGTTAGTCAAGGACATCTTATGGCGTTAGATTTGTCTTTAGTCCAAGGGCACTTTTGTCATTTCCACATTTCAATTAAGCGTGCTCGATACACTTTTCTGTGGGTGCTACAGTAACTAGGGCCTAATAAAAGCAACTCATATTCACCACTCATCCCTAAAGTCTCCTCTACCAAACAAAATTATTATCCTGAATTTTTCCGATCTACTTGTAATAATGGTTCGTTGTGCTTGTGGTAGGCTGGATGTAGTTAAAACTTGCTGGAATAATGTCAACGCTAGCACGCGTTAGTATGCATGTCCTGTTCAGGTTGGCTAGTCTTCTACATGATAATGCTTGTATTTTTTTTTTTAATTTAACATGTTTAGTTAATAGTTTCATGTTGGAGTCAGCTTTTAAGTGTGTTCAAACATTTGATTTCTGGTTTTTTAGGGATCCAGGTGTCCCATAAATGGGTGGTTGGATCCACCACAGACCACTAGAGCAAGGGAGGTGTTCCTCCACTTGCAAAGGCATATCCACCGTAATGAGGCGGCGTTGCAAGAATGCCAACAAGCCCTCATCAGCGAGACCATGGAGACTATAGACGCAGTCGCCAGGGCAAATGAGCTAGAGGCTACTCAAGCCGATACCCTATGAGAAGGAGAAACTCTGCCGACTGAGAAACTTCTGTTTTTTCTCCTGGATACTCATCATTGCCGTCTGTATATGGTTTATCTAGTGGGTTAGCAATGTCGGTGGTTTTTTGCCTTTTGAGTCGGTGGTATGTATGGTCTCTGTAAGTAGACTTGTGGTGATGGTTGACTTTTGAAAAGTCAAGTTTTGATGTACTTTGGTCCTTCTACAATATAAGCAGTTTTACTTTTATGCTTTAGTCCTTATGAGTGTTATGCCTTTAATACTTGCTCCTACCCCTTATAAATGATCAAACCCACATCAGTTGCCATACAATTATTATCCAATTCAAACCACACCTTAGTAAAATGATCAAACTCATAACACAGCTACAAGTATCAAAGATGGATGAATGATGAGGGATGGATGAACAGACATCACTTTTGAGTATCAACATAAACTTGATATAGTGTTGTTCATCCATCTTTCATCCTTCATTCCTGTTTGTTAACCGTATCCAACTCAAAACACAAATCCAAGTATCAAAGATGGATGAACAGACACCACTTTTGAGTATCAACATAAACTTGAGATGGTGTTGTTCATCCATCTTTGATCCTTCATTCCTGTTTTTGATGATAGAATAACCTTATCCAACTCAAAACCCATATCCACGTTCAACAGATCCTAGATTCATAGACATATGAAGTCTCAAAGATGGATGTATGGCACCACTTTTGAGTATCAACATAAACTTGATATGGTGTTGTTCATCCATCTTTGATCCTTCATTCCTGTTTGTGATGATAGAATAACAGCAGCCAACTCAAAACACAGATCCAAGTTCAACAGATCCAAGATTCATAGACGTATGAAGTCTCAAGGATGGGTGAACCGACACCATTTCTGAGTATCAACATAAACTTGATATGGTGTTGTTCATCCATCTTTGATCCTTCATTAGTGTTTGTGATAATAGAATAACAGTATCAAACTCAAAACACAGATGTATGAAGACTGTATAAAAACAATACAATAAAAACACAATTTAACCCATACACTAACATGACATGATTTCATACATAACGCAAATGGATATATTTCCAAATGCATAAAATTTTGTAGTCTACAAAGTTCAGAAACATACATTGTTTAAACACAGCAAATATTGTTTAGGAGACTACATATTCGATGGATAACATTGGCTTTCATATGCTTAACCAGCATTTTTTTGTAGTGAAGAAATCTTTGCTCCTATAATCTTGGTCTTATTCCAAAATTGTTTTGGAGACCCACCAGAAGCAGCATCAACTTGACTTCCAGATTGAGACTGGACCACACTTGGTTGATCATTACCTTCATAGTTGTCACCTATAACCTTTGCCTTCTTCTTTGCTGTAACTTTTGGCTGGGATGAATCTGTTTTTTTAGACTGTTGTGTAGTGCCTTGACTTCTTGTTACACCTCCTTGCCCAAGACATGTTTTCTTGTTGTGTCCAACATTGCCACAAATACCACAAACCACACTCTTACTAGACTGTGACAAGTTACTGGTTTTGTCACTATAATCATTTTCAGTAAAAGCCGTGGTTCTTTTCTTTCGTAGCCTACCTAATGGTTTATGATGTTTAGGTGGAAGAATGGTTGTAGGCACCTGTGACTTATACCAATGCTCATAACCATTTATTGGCTGGATGTGGTGTTTGTAAGTTTCTTCCCAAGTCTTAAGCAAGTAACATGGATGCACCCATGATTCAACAGATCCTATTTGCATTCCATTCAACCTCATACACCGGTGGGTAGCAACAGCATGTTTACATGGCATACTTGTAAGCTCCCATATTCTACATGTACAAGCCCTAGCTTCAACATTCACAGTACATTTGTCTCCCCATCCACTGACCTCAGCAGTGTACTTATAAGCTTCTTTCTTGATTGCATCTAACATGAGTGTTGCCTTTGGTGTTAATGGTCCGGCACACTTTTGAATTACATTCACAACGTTCACTATTCTTTTCATACAGTACTCTCTAATGTATTCCAAAGCAGTAATAATGGGTTGCTGCCTAACTCCCACTAGTTTACCATTAAACACCTGACACATGTTATTAAGTAGCACATCAGAATGAGCCCTCCCTACAACATGTTTGGTTAGGTACCTGAAAAATGTCGTAGAACAAAAGATGTACAAGTAGACATAGATTTGGTTAGGTACCTGAAAAATGCGACCTTAACCAATGGGTTGGTGGTATCTTACTTAACCAAGCATGGGCAGGTGCGCTAAAACTCTTGAATGCCAGCATGGCTGCCTCAAATTGTTGGACGATTGTTGTTGCTGCACATCTCCACAAATGTTCTTTGTATGCTTTAGCATTCCATTGCAATTTCATATTATCATGGATGTGCTTCAAACAATATCTGTGTTCAGCACTAGAGAATACTTCTGCTAACGCTGGAATGATACCCTGCACAAATAAACATCAATTCCTTATTAATAAAACTTGCATTTAACGAAAATACAAGTGAATCTAATCAACTAAATGGTAAAATCACCTTTTTCCTGTCGCTGATAAAAGTATAGTTTGAGTTTGGTTGCAAGTCAAGATCATCTCTTAGACATTCAAGAAACCAAATCCATGAGTCTTTGCTTTCAGCTTCTGCAACCGCGTAGGCTACAAGGTATATTCCATTGTTGCTGTCTATACCGACTGTTGTAAGAAGCTGGCTAGGAAAAGGACCCCTCTTAAAAGTACCATCTAACCCCAACAACTCTCTTTGACAAGCTTTATATCCTTCCTTCAAAGCGCCTAAGCATACATACATTCTCTTGAAAACTCTGGTTGGACTTGTTGCATCTGTTGTAGTTTGTACACTTATCCTAACTGTTGTATCTAGGTTAGTTTTCTGCAACTCTTTAACGTAGTCTCTTAAAAGGGTGTATTGCTGCTTATGATCATCCCTAATCTCATTTTCTGCTTTGTTTTTTTGCCCTTAATGCTTTTTGCATAGACACCGGAACTTCAAACTGTTTACTGAGCTGATCTTGAATAGCCCTGATTGGAATATCTGGATTGACTTGAACTTGGTCAACTATTTGCTTCGAAAGAAACTTGTAGTCACAAGCTTTAATGTCTCTTGCTTGCAAACATTTGTTTTCATCCCTGAAAGTTCGAACAATCCATACATCTTTATCTGTATTTTTGGCTACATACAACAACCATGGACAATCTGTTGCTTGCTCCTTGCGTGTTCGCAAATATACATCCCTACCAAGGCCTCTAGTTATCAGACCATTTTTCCTCTTTGGGGCTTTTCACAGCCCTGAACCTTCGGTTATTCCACAAACAGGTATTTGTCCAAGACACCTAACCCTAATTCTCTGTTTGTCATTCTTAATTAGTTGCAATTTCCTCCTAGTCTTTATTGAAAGCAGGTAGATCCTATCTTTCACTTCTTTTGCATTTAAAAAACTTTGACCAAAGAAAAAAAAGATTTCGTCCTCTGTTTGTGCTGCCTCACTTAACTTTTGTTTCTTGTATGCCCTCAATTTGTTCCTCCTAATAACATAGTCATCCTCATTCTCAGAACCACTTGCAAAATCATTATCATCTAACAGATCCAACTCATTTTTCTTAAAAAATCATGTGGTAGCTGGCTGGTGGTACCTATAGATGGTAAATATGTAGTCTCGGTCATTTTGAACAGATTAACATCAAAATCAGGCTCCTCAAAAGTATTAGGCTCATCGACAACTGTGTTTCCATCACCATTGTTCTCAATATCATCATCGTCAGTCATATAAGTGTCTGTCTCACTCACATTGTCATCACTTATAGCTTCATCGATTTCACTTACCTGTACAGATTTACCTTTTTGGATATGATCCACAGGATTACATGTTTCCTCCTCATGATGACCTAACTCTTGATCATTTTGAGATACCTCTTCAGGACTATCTATTTGGATATGCTCAACATGTTTATCTATATGCTGGTTGACATCACCTACAACATCTTCAGTATGGCAGACCTCTACAGATGGAAACAAGGGTTGTGTTTCTGGCAACTGACTAAATTGTACCAAAGTATTGACTTCCAAAGGTTGATGTGTAACCTCACATATATCCTCTACCACAGATTTATTAACAATGTTTTCTAAGAACAGTTTGTTTGAGCAATATGGAACAATAGCAAGAGCTGCCTTTTTCTTTGTTGCATCCACATCAACAATAACTGTCCTAATTGACTTTGGTGACATTTGATCAACGTCCAATGTTGTCTTATCATTTTCAACATAAACCTCCATCATCTTATGGTCATCAACAAGATCTTTCAATATTTCTAAATTAGCACTCTCACTTAAGCTATACAAACCATCATCTAAATTACTACCAGGCTTAACAAAGTAATAGTAATTTTTTGAACCGAGCTCATAACCCAATTCATACATAAGAACATCCAACTCTTCAACTGACACACTATCAACATCAACCAAATCAACTAAACTTTCCATACCTCCAACGTATATTCTACCAGGCAAGTATTTAAAGACACCATTGTGATGAACCCTCATACTAAACATATTAGATCTACCACCTGAAAACATGTCAATATATGTTTAAAGCATTCTAAAAACTTAATTGGGAAACAATAAATACCACAATTACAAATTCCAATGACTGTAATAAAAAAAAACAGTACCGTATTTCTTCTTAGCAGAATCATATAGGACGGTATCATCAACTGGATAACCTGGATGTCTTCTTACTTTCCATAGAGTAAAGTCCATGTTTTGGTTTTATGATTGATAAACAGGGGTTTTGTGACTTTCAATTAGGGTTTATGAATTCTGATAATTATTGTAACGAAAGATTTGGGACGAATGATAATAGAGACTATGTGTTTATTGGGGCGGGAAGAGGGTTACATTACATGTGGCAATAATTAAAAAAAATTTAATTGAAATATGGAAATGACAAAAGTGCCCTTGGACTAAAGACAAATCTAACGCCATAAGATGTCCTTGACTAACGGCAATATGGTCAAAGGACTTGTAGCGAGTATAAACCTTGAAATAAGGACCCCCAACGATGAAAAGGCCGAGTTTTGTCCCATCGCGATGCGTCTTGCCAAGTTTAGGGACCAACCGTGTATTTTAGTCTTAATTTTATTTCAAGTTATATTTATTTAATAGTTTTGGGTTTGAATGTTAATGAGTATAACGTTATTTCATATCCAACAACTAAAATTTTATAAATAAACAACCCCAATATTAGTTTTTTAAATGTTAATTTTCTCGAATAGAAAATTTTTTGGTTTTTTCAAGTCTTAGTTTTTTCAAAATGATGTTTTCCTTTGTTATATATAAGGTATATCTTAAGGAAAATGATAAAGGTGACTAACTTGTATGCCTAATAATGAGACTAATCCATACAAAATATGACAAGTGGAGTATGCATTTTCTCTCTCTTGATGATAACCTTTGGTTATGCCATGTGTTTTGATCTCTTTGTTAGGCATGAAATTAAGCATGTCTTTTATGCATGCCAATCACTTCTCATATCTTAATAAACGTATAGGATCCAATAAAAATTATAAATAAAACTATGATTTTTAAATAAAATAACAATCTTACAATATATACATTACAAATACTAGACGAGTACCCGTGCATAGCAACGAGATTTTATAGCGGCAGATAATTGTAGTGATAAAAAATAGTCTATAAGTTATAAACGAAAAATAATAAAAATTTGAGGATTTGGGGATTAAACATAATGTTTTGAAACCCGGTTCGACCCATAAATCAACTTTTTCAAACTTTAGCTCAGTTCTTTCGTATTTTATAACTCATTTCAAAGACTATAATATTTTCAATTTTACATATGGAACACATTCAAATTTTAAATGGAGTGCACAAATAGATGTTCCCTATAGTCAATTAATACTTTCCAAATGCCAAGCTTTCAAATGTGTTTATTTTTCATGTTTGACCAAATTAAGTTGTTTCACTTTTCAAGATTGACCATTTTTACATTATAAATAGCATAGATATAAATATCATATAATTGTCTCATACGCATGTACAATGTGTTTTAAGTCTGCAATAGTTTGTTCGTAGAGCATCTTACATACAAATATAGTTAAATTGCAAACTATTATGTGAAACAAAATGCTAAAAGCTAATAAATCAGTGAAAGATTTACATGTTTCATCCTTTTGGTTTACTCAAAACCACATACATCATCCATAAACTACACAAGTGGTACTTATTTTTCAAACTATTTGCACTAACACCTTATTTTGTATAACCCATTGATTTTGACGTTAACATTGACCACGTGACCTGCACGCGAGGGAAATTTCCTCATTTGTCTCTACCTTTCTTCCGTTAATTATCCTACCCACCCCACAAAACACACACATGACTTAAAACCCTAGAAACACTTATCACCCACAACTTTGATCTTTTTCACAATCAAACATGGTGTATAGTTGATGTCATCGACATGCCATTATCAAAATCTCTTGGACTGGACAAATTTCAGGTCGTCGTTTCTACAGTTTCCCCATTACGGTAAGATCTTAAATTCAACTTTTGTTATAATCAAAACCTACAAAAGCTCATTTTTTCCTTTTATTTGTGTTAAAATAACCAAATCTGATCTCAAACCAACCACAACACAATCAATTCACCCAGCCAACCACCCCTTGGTGAAATCTTTTATTAACTGAATAGTCAAGAAGATGAGTCCACAAAACGTGTGCTCACCAAACAAATACACAAGACAACGATAGTCCCCTTCAGAATGATCCTATCTATCCCACTACAAAGATTGTAATACAACAGACCCTCACTACAACCCTCAATAATACCTAACAATCTATGAAACTGATCAAGAAATACGCAGCTTTTGATGTGAGAGAAACAATATGAGAGTTATCATCCAGCCAAGGGTTAGGTCCAGCTTTAATAGTAGCCAAGATACACTTTAACCCCTCAAGATATTAGAACCTTCTAACAATAGCCAAACATACAAACATTAGATCAACTTGGCATAACAAGCCCTTTGACTTAAAGTCAAATATGAGCTTGCATCCCAACTTATATATTTCAACACCCCCTCTCAAGCTCATGGCTTGAACAAATCTATCAGACCAAGCTTATCACAAAACAGCTTGTGTTGAGAAACACTCAACCCTTTAGTAAAGATATCTGCAACATTATTAGCAGAAGCAACCTTCAAGGTTCTAATTACCCCTGAAGCTACCTTCTCCCTAACAAGATGTAAATCAATCTCAAAATGTTTGGTTTTTTCATGAAAAACTGGGTTAGCAGCAATCTGAATAGCAGAACTGCTATCACAAAACAAACTTGCAGGTAACAAATCCTCTATTCCCAAATCTTTAAAAACTTTTATAACCCAAATAAGCTCACAAGTAGTAGATGCAAGACATCTATACTCAGATTCAGCAGAAGATCTAGAAATAGTGGCTTTCTTTTTACTTTTCCAAGAAATCAGATTATTGCAAAAATAAACACAAAAACCAGAAACAGGACACTTAGCCCAATATGCATCTGAATAAGCATACAGATTAAGCTTTTTCCCATACACAAACTGAATACATGTACTAGGAGCCTGTTTTAATTATCTCAAAACTCTAAGTGCAACAGTAAAATGAGAGCTAAGAGGAGCATGCATATGCTAACTTAGACAATGAACTGCATAATAAATATCTGGCCTAGTAACAGACAAGTATATAAGCTTACCAACCAACTTTTGATACTCAGTCATATTAGACAAAAATTTATCATTCTCAGTCTCAACATGACTCAAAACCACATTCTGCTGCAAAGGAGTAGCAGCAGGCTTACAAGCCAACAATCCATATTCAAGTAACAAGTCCAAACAATATTTTCTTTGAGAAAGACAAAGACCTGACTCACAGTTTAACACTTCAATTCCCAGAAAATATTTGAGAGGACCAAGATCCTTAATCATAAACTTTGAATTTAGAAACTTTTTGAACTTCTCAATTTCACTAACATTATTACCAGTGATGACAATATCATCCACATAAACCAATAATGCCAAGAAAATACCATTATAGTCTTTAGTGTATAAAGAATAGTCATTAAGACTTTGTTTAAAACCATTTTCTATCAAAGCAGTGGTAAGTTTTTCATTCCACTGCCTAGAAGCTTGTTTCAACCCATACAAAGACTTATTCAATTTACACACTCTAGTTTCATTTTTATCATAATAACCAGGGGGCAACTGCATATATACATCTTCATACAAATCACCATATAAGAAAGCATTATTAACATCCAGTTGAAACAAAGGCCAATTGTTAGAAACAGATAAAGCAATAAGACACCTAACAGTAACCATTTTGACAACTGGACTAAGGGCCCGTTTGATAGCTACTTAATAAAATAATTCAGTGCTCAAAACTGAATCGGTCAAAGGTGAGGCTGTTTGGTAGAAAAAAAAGCTATACTGAGTGGGCCAACTCAGTTCTGAATGGGCCGCCTCCTATACCCTCTCCCTGTGATTCAGTATCTTATAATATCTCTTAAATACCTTTTTTTTTCATACGCAATCTCCTAAACTATCTCACCAGTCGCCCCCAACAAATACAAAGTTCAATTCCTAGTGATCAAGTATCTGGAAATGCAACTGACTCTCAAGAATCCAGGGATGGAACCGGGGTGGGGGCTGGCGGGTGCTCGGCCACCCCCAACCGTTTGATGATATCTTCGATCTAGCTCAGCTTTTAGCTTGATTCTCAGCCCGCGTTTGATGATATCTTCGATCCAGTCCCTGTCAATGGCCAATATTTAAGCATCTCTGTTGTCATTTACGCTTGTCGGATAACAGTTGTTTGTTGTAGTCATGATTTGAGCAGCCATTTGTTTGTTTTCTTCATTTTCTCAACAGATCGAGTAACGTTTTATCTCTGTTACATATTTGAGCTTTGAGTGATAAGAAATGCAAGTTTAAAGAGAGTTGTTTAAAAAAGAAAAGTGATAAGATATGCAAGTACTTCTAGGTAGGTGTAGGAACCAAGGAAAAAATCAATATAAAATGTATGTTTGTGTAGTGTATAGAGTAGTAGTAAGTCTACAATTTTTTTTTTGTCAGATTGCATAAAAGAAAGAAAGAGAAACCCATTTTTATTTTTCTCTTTTATTTGTTCATTTTATTCATTGTTGTTTAATTGTATCGTTGAGGTAATGTATCAAAATCTAGCAAAGCACGCATCTAGTTACTTTAGAGTGTTAAAATCTACTTTTTTGCTAACACATGTTGGTATTTTATTGATTAAATGGCAAAGGCTAAAATCTAAAGACATAATGTCAATGGTGTTTAAGATCGGTTAGGATGGTTGAACTATTAAACGATATATTTTGTTCAATACAAAATCAGACAAAATGTTAAATTGGTAATTTCAGGCAACTCAGATTGCTCATTCAGAACAAATATCAAACAATCATTTTCACTCAGGATCAAGTTCACTCAGCATCTTGGAATCATTCAGCAGCTTTGATTCATTCAGCGCTTAATCATATTTTTTATCAAACAGCCCCTAAATGTTTCTTCATAATCAATACCTTCCCTCTGATTATAGCCCTTAGCTACAAGTCTAGCTTTATATCTATCAACCTCACCAGAGGACTTAAACTTAATTTTCCAAATCCATTTGCAACCAATGGCAAATCTACCATTAGGTAATTCACACAACTCATAGGTATTATTTCTATGCAAAGCTTCCATTTCAGAATTCATAGCATATTTCCACATAGGATTTTGAATAGCTTCAGAAAGAGTCTTAGGTTCACAAGACTTATTAAGAGTAGTGGAAAAACACATGTTAACTTTGGACAGATTAGAATAAGACGCATATTGATCAAGACCATACTTCACATTACTACCAACAACAAAGTCATTAAACCTAACAGGTTGACTTCTAGTTCTACTAGACCTCCTGACACTTGGTGGTGCTTCCATTTGAATATTTTGATCCTCACCATTGAAAACATTTTGATTTGTGCCCTCAGAGGTGATAGTATCATCTATCTAGGTTGCTGTGGTTGCACCTCCTTCATTGACTGTGCTAGCACAATCATCTGGAGGTACCATACCACTACCTTCCTCATTAGAAGAGTCCCCCTCTTCATCATAGGGACTTTCAGACCCATGAATGTCAAAAAAGTTTAAGTTGTTTACTCCATTATCATCAAAGTTTGGTTGAGAATTATTAAACTCAGTATTAGATTTACCAAAATCATTTGCAGACTTATGAAAAACATTTGATAACTTCATTTTAAAAGGAAACACATTTTCATAAAAAGTAACATCTCTTGAATAAAAAACAGATTTACTATCCAAACCATACAATTTATAAGCTTTTTTAACACTAGAAAAACCAATTAAGACACATTTTTCAGATTTAGAACCAAACTTATCATGTGAATTTAAAGCAGTGGAGTAACACAGACATCCAAAGGATCTGATGTGAGAAAGACTAGGATCCTTACCATACACTAAAAAATAAGGGGAAGCACCAGACAAGACAGTGGAGGGAATCCTGTTAATAAGATATAAAACAGTTAACACACATCCAGGCCACATATTCAAGGGAATCTCCCCCTGAAACATAAGACTCCTAGCAACATTAAGAAGGTGTCTATGTTTCCTCTCAGCAATCCCATTTTGCTGAGGAGTATAGGCACAAGAAGTTTGGTGAATCATCCCTAATTCAGAAAACAGAGTGGATAATTGATTATTAACAAACTCAGTTCCATTATCAGATCTTATGATCTTAACCTTTTTATTAAACTGAGTACAAACAAGTTTTATAAAATTTGTAATATGATCAAAAACTTCAGTTTTAGATTTCAGAAGATAAACCCAAACAGCTCTACTAAAATCATCAACCAAAGTTAAGAAATACTTAAAACCTTATTTACTAGTAACCTTATAAGGACCCCAAACATCACAATGAATAAGATCCCCAACAGTTTTAGATTTATGTTCACTTAATGGAAAAAGGTTTTCTAGTTTGTTTAGCCTTGTGACACACATCACAAGGAGAAAGATGATCCACCTTTTTAAAACCAATTTTATTACCCAAAGTAGACAAGACTTGATCAGCAGGATGACCAAGCCTTTGGTGCCATAACTCATTAGAAACATGACAAACAAAAACAGAATTACACATAGCAAGATTAGACTCACCACAATCAGTTTCATCAAACAAATAGAGACCACCAGAAACACTACCAGTCCCCACAATTTTGCCTAGTTTCAAATCCTGAATGTAACATTTATGCTCATCAAAACCAACAAAGAACTTACAGTCCTTAATCATCTTATTAATAGAAAATAGACTCACATTATACTCAGGAACAACAAGAACATCAAACAAAACCACACCAGAAGTGAGTCTAAGACTACCAATAGCAGTAATATTAGCAACAGTACCATTAGGGTGACCAACAGTTAACATGAGACTAGAAATATCAACAACATTAAACATGTTTTTAGTAGAATCAGTCATATGCTGATTAGCACCAGAGTCAATAACCCACCCTAAAGTAACATGATATTTCACAGAACTAGACTTAGCACAGAAAAACCTCTCAAAATGCAGATTAAACATCACATTATTATTGAAGAAAGTGGGAGATATACCTGCCATACTTGCAGAACCATTAGCAGATGGTTTTTCATTAATGAGACTTAAGAGTTTCATCATTTGATCATTAGTGAAAGAACCAGTCATAGAACCAGAAGAAGTGGATGGCTGAGACACATCTGCACTATTAGCATTAAACTTTTTGACAACAGCAGACAGTTTAGACAAATTAGGATTGCTTTTAAAACCAGGAGTGTAGCCATTTAACTCAAAGCATCTATCAATAGTATGCCCAATTAGACCACAGTGTTTACAAACCAGATTAGGATTAGGTCCCCTATTACCAGTATTATTATTATTATTACCATTTCTCCTAACAAAGTTGTTATTAGAGTTGGAATTGTTATTGGTCTTAGTAACAAAAGCAGCAGGTTGAACCTTACTATTAGAACCAGAACTAGGGTGAAGTCCTCTATGAGACTCCTCCCTAGAAACCACATTAAAATCCTCTTTAACATCTGGTAAAGGATCCCTAGCCAGAATATTACTCCTAATAGGTTGATATACATCATTTAAGCCCATAAGAAACTGCATAAGTCTAACAAGTTGATTATGTTTCAACACACCTTCATGAGCAGCACAAGTACAAGCAGGTAACAAAGTTAAAGTATCAAATTCTCTCCAAAGAGAATTCAGCTTATGATAATAATCAGGCACAGATAATTCACTTTGCTTAAGAGAGTTAGTCTTATGAATCACATTAAAACTAACAGAACCATCAATTTTATCATAAGTTTCCTGTAATTCATCCCAAACTTCAGATGCAATTTCTGAGTAAACCTGTCCTAAGTACAACTCAGGAAACAAAGACCCAAGAATCCAGCCAAGAACTATGGCATTACATCTTTCCCATTGCTAGGAAAGAACAAGGCTAGTAACAGGTTTAACATAAGAACCATCAACAAATCCCATTTTATTTTTACCTTTTAAAGCAATTTTCATAGCAACATTTTGTAATTATCAGATCCAGTGAGTTTAAAATGCACAATAGGAACATTAGAATTATCACTAGAATGCAAGTAGAGAGGATTACCAGCATCCAAAGAACTAATGAGAACTTCAGCCATAACCAATCAAGAAATAAGACAAACAGATAGCAAACCAGAATAAACAACCAAAACAACAAAGAATACCAGCAACAATACTACCAAGAACACTAAAAACTCACACCCAATTCCACTTAAATACCCAGTCTCACACCTATCTGTGGAAAGAGCAGGTTTCCTTACCTCTCAAGGAGGCAGGTCAAGATGTTACCCACAGAGTTTGCAGTGTAATAACTAAAGTACTCAGAGAATTAAGAGAATAGAATTAAACCTTTCAAGAAGTAACGCAGCGGAAACTAGATTACCAACCCTCTTGATTCAATTGGTTAAGAGAGTCAATAACCAACTAAGACCCCAAGAACACCACCAGGAATCACCAGAAGCAAGATCCCCAAATTTACCAAATTAGGGTTTCAAAAAAACCCTAACCGATAAATCCAAGATTCACCACTAAAAACAACAATTAACACTACAGCCGTTAAGAAAACAGCCTCACAAGATCCCAATTGCTCAAGAACCAAGAAACCCCCAAATTTGAGATTAAACCCTAGAAACCCTAATATCAAGAACCAACGGAGATCAAAGCCGTGGCTCTGATACCATGTTAAAATAACCAAATCTGATCTCAAACCAACCACAACACAATCAATTCACCCAGCCAACCACCCCTTGGTGAAATCTTTTATTAACTGAATAGTCAAGAAGATGAGTCCACAAAACGTGTGCTCACCAAACAAATACACAAGACAAAGATAGTCCCCTTCAGAAGGATCCTATCTATCCCACTACAAAGATTGTAATACAACAGACCCTCACTACAACCCTCAATAATACCTAACAATCTATGAAACTGATCAAGATGATCAGAGTTAACCAATACCAACAATACCAGACCAAACTTGAGAGAAAGAAATACGCAGCTTTTGATGTGAGAGAAACAATATGAGAGTGTTATCATCCAGCCAAGGGTTAGGTCCAGCTTTAATAGTAGCCAAGATACACTTTAATCCCTCAAGATATTAGAACCTGCTAACAATAACCAAACATACAAACATTAAATCAACTTGGCATAACAAGCCCTTTGACTTAAAGTCAAATATGAGCTTGCATCCCAACTTATATATTTCAACAATTTGTACAAGGGTCATAATGTAGGTTTACTGGTTGGGTTGATCCACCTATGTGTTCTCGTGCTATTCAAATTATCCCTGGATTTTTTAGATCGAAAACATGCTTAAAACTACCAGTGAAGCAGCTGAAGTTAGAAAGTTGAAGTTGTATTTGGTAATTGGTTGGTTAGCTTTTGTTAGCGTCTTAGTAATCTACAAGCTGGCCTAAGTCCTTTTATAGACGTATCCGCCATCGAAAAGAAAAAGTCCTTTTATAAACGTAAATTATTGTTGTTGTATGATGTTCCTTTTATGATGAATATAATTAATTTGTCCAATTTCAAGATTTGTTCATTGTGATATTAAAAAAGTTTGTTTGTTTAGTTTGATGAAATTGTTGGTGTAAATGATGATATATATCTTCTTTATGTTTTAATGATTATAAATATATAAAGAGACATTTAAAATCGTTAGCAAAATAGCCCAAAACCAAAAGCGCACAAAAAGCAGCCCCGACATGTTGGGTCTCACGCGCCAGAACCACCGAAACCATCGCTCTTTTATGACTAAGATTACAAAATATTAATTAAACAAACACTATTAAACACTTTAACAACTTGAACGTACTTAAACTGATGCAGGAGGTATAAAATTAATAAAAATGAAATGGTATAAATACCAATGACTTATATAGAGCAAGAGAATATTTTTATCTACTCTATAAATCATGGTAAAAAAAATCAAATATAGACCAAAAGGCTGTGAGATTTGTTTTGCTCGACTTCACTATAATTTTGCTCGATTTTTTTATATTTTTTTTTAAATCGCAAAGTCTATAGATTGAAAATCAAGTTTTTTAGTCTATTTAAGTAATTAACTCTTATTAATATTGGCCCAAAGATATGGGACGAATGGGAGGTCCAAAATTCTATGTTTCTTATATGGCATATGTCAGAATTTGACATGAGAAATAAATCATTAGAGCATTTACAATCAGAGGCGGACCCACCAACCCACCATGTAAATAGGTGATGCTCGGGAACCACCTTACACACCGAGGTCATTAAAGAGCTATGCATAGTGTTTTGTAAGGACCTACCTTGAAAATCTCCTGGGAACCACCTTGGCTCGCCGGGAACCGGCCAAGTGAAGCGCAAAAGGGACTTAACAGACATTAGTTCATTAGTTTCAGTTTTAGTTTCCGAGTTGTTTTGGAACAATGTTTGAATGTAGAAGACACATGAAGAAAATAATGAGTATTTACTATTATAAGCTAAAAAAAGAGAGAAAGACTTAAAGACTTGATGCATTTAATACATAATACATTCAATTAATAAAGCTTGGAGGAAGACTTGTAGTTTACCAAAGTCTTTGTTAGAAAGTTTTTCAAAAAGATTTTGTTGCAATGCTAAAAACACTATCAAAAAACTTTTTTGAGTAGTAAAAAGCTTTTAATAACTTGATCCATTGTTGATTCTCTTAGTTCGGAAATTCTAATAAAGAATTAAAGCATAAGGGCAGATGTAATGGTCACCAAATATATCATTTTCACGACAGCGTCACATCATCATTCAATACATCATCAAACTATCGCCAAACAAATGTAGTGATGACCACCAAACCAAACAAATAAAAATACCTCACTTTATTATACATACTATATTACCCAATAATAATAATAATAATAATAATGGTTTTTCTAACATGTGCCCCCGGGGCACATGTTAAGCACACCAAAAGGACGGCGGGACCTATGAAAAAGGACGTTCGGACACACATATTTTATTTGAAAAGTGTATTTTTTATGGGTCCGGACGTCCTTTTTCGTGGGTCCCGCCATTTGTTTTAGTGTGCTTAACATGTGCCCCCGAGGCACATGTTAGAAAAACCCTAATACAGTAGAAACTCTATAATATATAAATATAATACACTTGGAACCACCAAAATTTATTAATTAAAAGAGTTATTAATTAATCGATAAATTAATAATTATTAATTTATATATTAATTAATATTTTATTAATTTATAGTAGAATACTTAGTTTACAAACACCTTTCAAGCTTCCACTTAATTATTGTATACAATGCATGTATTGTATATCAAATGAACGGCCCAATTTGAAAGAAACCTTCAATCTCCCACCTTATTATGCTTCTTGTGTTCAATGTATCACTTTATGGACATTAAAAATATTTTCTATATAAATACAAGATCAAAAGACAATTGAGTCATTTTTCAAGAAACCTTCATAAATCATTAATGTAATATGCTATATATAAGGAATTATTAATTTATATTTTATATGGGGTCTAAAGAAATTATCAAAAATGTATTATCTTATAATTTTAGCGAATTATTAATTTAGCACCCTATCCCCGAGTCGGGACCGGCAAAAAATATTATCTTTGAGAGTTTATTAAATAATCGAGTATTAATTTATCGAGTTTCTACTGTAATAATAATAATAATAAAGAACATACCGTTTGATAGTCTGCACCATCAAACCTTGGTAAATATAGTGGGTCCGCGCATAGGAGGGGGTGTTGCAATCAAGGACGGACCTTAATGGAGACAAGGGAGGGCCTCGCCCCCCCCCCCCCCCCCCCCAAAAAAATTTGCGGCACCTAGTGTAAATATTATAAGTTTTAGGGGTAATTTAGTTGAGGTTACAAACAAATCTCCGATTCGGTCCTTTCAAAATAAATTCGGCCCTCCAAAAAAAAATGTTTAAGTTCCGTCTATGGTTGCAATGAAGTTGCCGCATGATGGTGATAGACAAACATCCATTACCAGTTTACCACTGGTCTGATAAATAGTAGTAGTGTATTAGTGTGAAGGACATAACTAAACTAACTAACTAAAAAAAGGTTCAAATCCAAATAAGGCCCAACTAAGCCCAAAAGTACTATGTTTTTTTGTAATCAGCTCCCTATGTGTTTGGTGATTCAATGTTGACGACATAGTTCACATCTCACAAGTCGCAACTGTCGTATATAGTTCAACTACATTTCAGTGGATCTTTAATGTGCATTGTTAAGCTAAAACACCAAAGATTGAAGCCAGAAATAAAAGAAAGAAAAAACTATTCCGATTATCTAGTTCTTACTTGTGTGTCTAAGCGAGAAAATTAGTGAATTTTGTCGATGACATAAATGGGAATAAAGCCCGTGCTGTGTTAGGTGGGAGGAAGTCGGAAAATTTTGCTCGAGGAGTCACACTTTAATAATTTTTGGAAACTAAACTACAAAATTTGTTTTTAAAAAAAGCAAATTACATAAAAAAAAAAAGATATTTTAGAAAATTTACACTTTAATACTTTCGCTAGGGGATGACGTACCCCTTGACCCCTCCTTGTCTCTGATGTTAGGGCACACCACTCATCTACTATTTAGAGAATATTTAGTTATTTAGTTAGGGATGTGATTTGCACACTTCTTTAATTGTTACACTTTAATTTAGAATGTTTTGATATTTATATCCTCACATTACTTTCACTCATTTTCATTCATGTAAGGGTATAAATGTCAAAACACTCTAAATTGGAGTGTATCAATCAATTTGAAAAGTGTGCAAATCACCTCCAATTTAGTATAGATATGCCACTAGCCATACTATTTAAGGATTGTTAGGAATAACTCTTAGGGTGCGTTTGGTATGGGTATATGGGAATGGGGTTATGGGTTACATACTGAATAATACGTTTGTTTGTTGGGCCCAGAAATGAAATGGGTATATCATAGTCATAGATTCATTATCCATCAATTTGGTGTCTATGAAATCTATTCTGTGAGCTCATCTCTTTTCCACTACAAAATTCAAATATCTATACACTTATCATATCATATTTTATCATCCAAACATAAACAATCGTAATATACATTTTTTCATATCTATTATCATTCTACCATATACTAAATTCAATATCTATCATGATTATTAGCAATAAACCAAACGGCCCCTTAGAGTTATGTCTAAGAAAATTTGTATGCATGAATTATGATACATCGCATCAAGGTAGTTGAGGGCGAGGCAGTGATCACCTAAGTAGTTGAAGTGGTTTTTCTAAAGACACAATATTCGGAACGTTATCTTAACTTTTTAAACATAATCATTAGAGATATGTTATTGCATTTTTTCTAAAAGACCACTCAATTAGAATTTAGAAACTAAGGCCAAGACCAAATAAGGCACAATTAAGCCGAACTAACAAAGTTTATTGGATCACACCCTCAACTTGAGGTGAGCAAACGGACCGGATGGACCGGACCGACCGACAAAACCGACCGGATCGAACCGAAACCGACCGAAGGACCGGCGGTCCGGTTTCGGTCTACCATTTTTGGAAAATTCGGTCTCGGTCCGGTCCGGTCCGGACCACAAACCGAAAATTTAGCCTTGTTGGACCGGACCGGACCGACCACATTCGGTCTTGGTTTCGGTCTAGGTTTTTTGCCGGATTCGGTCTCGGTCCGGTTCGGTTTTTCTCGGTCCGGTTCGGTTTTCGCCTCAAGTGGTCCTAACTCCTAACGTGCAAGTGATACAAGGGTTTCTTAGACTATACATCTCGCAAGTCACAACACTTTGTACAATTCCAAAAACACCCAAAAATGAATCTTGGTATCATCAACGTTAACACGCCATAAAGTGGTAAATGGACTTCATGAAAACCCGGAGTCATTGGCTATCAATTATCAATTTCAAGTATTCACACTTTCTAAGACTTAAGAATTATTGTACTTCTTTTTCTTTACGCATTCAAATATCATTAAAGCAACTCAAAACAATTCAAAAGTCTTTAAACAACATCTAAGAAGATATTAGAGTTCAAACCTCGCACTACTAGAATAAGAGCTTTTAGCCATGACGATAGTCGTGGATAAAAGTCCACTAAACGACAAAATATTTCATTTTCAAAGTTTGACCCTGCGAGCCACCTTTAGCGACAACAAAGTTGTCGCTAAAACTTTTTTAACCTTTTCCTTTGACTTTCAACGCATATATTTGGTAAAAAAAATAAACTGCAACTTTTAGTAACAACCTTATCATCTTGAAAAATGAAAATCTTATTTTATTAATATTTATGTTTACCACTGCAAATAAATAATAATATTAATACTTTTAGTCTTGATTTTTGTCGTGGCTAAAAGTATTAAATGTTATCTTATTTTAATTAATATTTATGTTTAACAATGGTAAATAAATAATAATATTTAAAACTTTTTGCCACGAATTTTGCCGTGACTAAAAGTATTAACTATTATTTTATTTATAATCGGTTAAACCAAGATAATTATAAATAATGAAAAATGGCTTTAGCAACGATAAAGTCGTCGCTAAAGGTTTAGAACCTATTTGTTGGCGAAATTAAATTTACTTCCTAAATTTTGGCTTCAGAATGTTTCTCGCTTAACCTTTAGCGATGACATGTCTTGGCTGAAGGTTTAATATAAATTAATATATAAAATGAAATATAATTAATTATTATAAATACTTTTTATCCATTTTATAAATTTAATTATTTGTAAAATTTATTAGTATTTTTCTCGGATTAGATCGTTGAAAAGTTAAAAACAAGTTTGATTTGTACTCGTCCCGTTTGCTATAAAATAATGTGATTCGTCGTGTTAACGATAACCGTTATTCGTACAATATACGTTATGCAGTATACGGAACGATATATGTACTACGGAATTATATATGTGATCTTTCATAATATCTAACGGTTATTGAGTGGTAGCTGATAACTGGGATTATATATGATGATCACGTAAGTCGGGTTAATGAAAATCGAGATTCAGTAGACAGTTGTTCAATAGGTTTAACTTGAATAGTATCAGATATGATAACACTTATTTACTAAGATGATGTTTTCGAGTTATAACTTCGCTTTTTATATGTATCATCGATATACTTTAAATGTTTGTTCAATGCATGCAATCAAGAAATGTAATGAGAACTGTGATTACACATGATGGTTACGCAAGTCATGTTAGTGGTAATGATGCTTGATGTCTGAACGGTAGTGATGCTTGATACTGTACAATAGTAAAACACACTCTATATTTTGATTGCGAGAACCGTGATCACATATAATGTTCACGTAAGTCGTGTTAGTGATGAATAGTCATGGATGTTATAATACTTGCATTTGATAGGTTTCACATAAATAATCTCGAACGTGACAACACTTGATTCAAATGACTTAAAATAGAATATAGTCTCGGATGTGATCTTGCATGTATATGGGTCGTCAATAGAATCGATTGAATAGAATTAAAGGCACCATGATAGGTTGGGTTACTTGACTGGTCTCGAATCATCAACCCTTGCACTAGTGTAATACTAATTGATATGAAGGAGTCATTGCATTTCGTACATGATGTTCACACAAGTCGAGTTATTAATTATTGATGATAATCATACTTGATTCTATACAATACACTATACTCTAAATTGTGATAAACATGAATAGTCTCGAATGTTAGAACACTTGCACGCTATAGGTTTCACATGAATAGTCTCGGATGCGATAACACTTGTTTCATATGACTTACTAAAATATAGTCTCGGATGTCATCTATTATATGTGTCGTCAATAAAATCGGTTGAATAGAAAGACATTTGTGTGATATGGTATACTTGAGTAGTCTCGAATGATCAACACTTGCATTAGTGTCATACTATTTTATATAGAGGAATCTTTGCATTTTCCAACCATGCTGATAATTTATAAGTGTATGACTGTTGTATGATCTCGTTGGTCGTTTACTTTTGTTACCAAGCCAGCCAACATACGTTTGATTTTGCGAATTTTGTTAAACGAGCCGTGATAATAATAATTACATATAACATATATAAGAACAATAATGAAGGAACGAGAACGATTGTGATAAACAAATGACTCAAAATTTTAATTTACAAGTGTATGATTATTAACCATCTAATATATATATAATGATATATGTTAAACGCTCAACGTAAGTTTAGAATAAAAAACGACTATAACATTTTTTTTTTGTGAAACTGTTAAGATATATTAGCACAAAATTATAACATATTACAAACATTCAAACTAGGCCCATGAACATGCTCAAGGACCAATCATAGACTAACAATAGCAGTATCCTAACCAATTCTATTACTCCTTGTACTTCATCACTATATCCCATTCCCTTTCAACTTTCCTAATCTGCACAGATTCTTTTACTCTCATACTCATCAGCTTCAGCTTCACATGTTCAATAATCATCTCTGTTACAACTGCAGCATCTCTTCTGATTTTATCAAACAACCTCTTGTTTCTCTCATTCCATAGGTAATACACAGTGGCAGCCACTATAATCCTCCTGAGGATACTTCTAATGGCATTACTATTATTGAGTTTAACTAACTCAGAAATGACTTCCTTCCAATCACTTGGGAGTTTAACATTCCCCATTTTACCTTTCATGACATCCCATACTTTCGTAAAGTAATGACATCCAAAGAATAAATGAGAGTGTGAATCAGGACAAGACTTACACAGTGGGAATTTGAGATCAGCATTAGGATTCCAGAAAAGCATTCTATCATGAGTAAGTAATCTCTCTTGAACTGCCAACCACATAACAAAAGCATGGCTTGGGTGATTTTGAGGAAACCAAACCAGGATATGCCAAACTACATTTGGAGCATTAGAGCTACCAATATCCTTCCAAAATTGACTAACAGAGTAGGGAGCTTCAATACCACTGCAGCTTCTCCATAGGATTTTGTCAGCATTGTGCTCATTAAGAGTAGGTACATTAACACTTCTCAATATAGGATACTCAGTAAACCAGTCTTGAGGTCAAATCCAATTTCCATTATAAATCACATCAGCCACATAAGCATCATCTTTCAATCTTGCTGAGTACACACTTCTTCTACTAACAACATCACAAAGAGGACCAATCATGTCCCAATTATCATATCATGCAGAACAATCTTTCCCATTACCTATTTTATGGACTATAACATTTTTTTTATTAATATATTTAAACAATATTTTTTATTTAAGTATATATAAGTAAGATACCTTTAGCCACGCCTAAGTGAACGCTAAAGATAAGTAAAATACCTTTAGCCACGCCTAAATGAACGCTAAAGATATTTTCCTTCCCAAAATTTAGTGAAAAGTCATGTTTTCCTTCAAATTTTTTGGTGAAATGCATTTAGTGACTACATTGTCGTTGCTAAAAATATTTACCATCAATTTATTTTTGTATCAACGTTTTCAATTAGAAAAACTAAGAAAAAAACATATATATGCCTTTAGGGACGAGTTGATCGTTGTTAAAAGTTTTGCTAGGATAAAGTTGAGATCCACCTCACCCACAAGCACAAACACTCTGGTCACCATTCACACTCCCGTCACAACCACTCGATCGACTCCAAGCTCACCACCACTCAACCCACCACAATCCCACTACTCAACCAACCACTCAAACCCAACACACCACTATTACAGCTCAACTCTCGTCACCCACCACTGTTACATACCACCCTCATCTCCAACCACCACACCACCACAACTCCAACCAAAGTCGACACTTTATTTCTCTATTTCTCTTTCTCTCGTTCATAAGGTATGTGATTCGGGGATTTTTGTTTATCTATATTAGAAATAAATGGTGTGATTTATGAGATTTTTTGTTTATGAATTTGTGTCAGTTGGCAACTCCACAACTCCCGACATCACAATCGGCATAACACATTTGAGGGTATGTTTTTCTTTTAATAGATTTGCGTATTTCCTTATTTTTATGTAAGTTAATGATTTAGTTTGTGTATGCCTAGGTAATTTAGAAATTATTTTGAATATGTTTATGTAATTTAGGAAATTATAGTGATTCAGTTTGAATATTTTTATCTGATTTAATTTTGTAGATATGTTTATGGTGTTTAGTTTTATAGTTGAATTAGGATTCTCGTCATTGTTTTCTATAAAAAAAACTCGTCCGAAATTAATTTATTAGATATTAATTTCAGAAAGTCCCCTTTTTGGGACTGCTTTTTAATGTTTTGTCTCATTTAAGATATGGATGTTTATAATTGATTTACTATCAGAGAAAAAATCGATATCATTTCCCCCTTACTCCTATGAATATGTGTTTGATTCACATATGGGAAGTTAAGGGGAAATGTTGTCGAATTTTTGTCAAATAGTAAATCAGTTATACACATTCATATACGAGACAACATTTAAAAAGTGGGTTAAGTGGCATTCGTTAAAGTTGGAATAGGTGTACATGCCTTGTTTCATTTGAACATGTTTGGCTAAACTTGTAAGTGTTTTTGTTTGTGATTTGTGACTAGTTTAAATGAGTATTAGTGTTTTTCAGGACATATTTATGACGATTGATAAGAGTTGGACTACTGTAAGAAATCATTCTTCTGATCAGTTTAACGATGGTGGTGATGCATTGCTCAAGAGGTGTAAGGACCACTTAGATGAGTATAATACTTGTAGAAGCCCATGTCATAAATGTAATAACAATAAAATACCTACGATCAAAGAAATTGAAAATGGTATAATTAATAATGGGTTTAGCGCTTCTTACACGACGTGCAATCAACAAGGTGAACCACCGGCAGTAAATCACACCTAAAACATATAATGAATTGGCCGATTTCTTACACGATGCTCGTACAGAGAATACTAATGAGCCAACTGAAGGACTGGGTGCTACAAATAAGCCAAACGAAGGTCCTAGTGCTACAAATGAGTCGCTTGAAGGTCCAAGTGAGACAAAAGATGAATTAAAAGAGTTACTTGCTAAGGCCGGTGAAAAGCTATACCTTAGTTGTGATCAGTCTACATTGCACTATTTGTAAAAGTTGTTGCACATCAAGGTCTTGTGTAAATGGATCGAAATTTGTTGGCCCATATTAATGTCTTAGATTACCAAAGTATATATGTATATATTATGTATTATAGTTTAACAATTCTGTAAACCCAAAGTGTATATGGGCTGGGTCCAAACCGTCCAATACATAGACGGTTATTTAGGTTTTTAGAACAGGTATAACGTTTAGAATTAGTTGTGTCGATTACTTTTGGTGAAACGGTATTCTCTTCCAATGATGCTGCTTCATCTAGTATAAATAGGTTTAGGATTTCTGTAAACAAATCAACCTCTTTCAGTTTATATATATCAGATATAAGGGGTTCAACAAAACTCTTCTTTGTGTCTCTTTTATTGATTCTTTGATGATAGCAAGGATGTTGTTTGATCATATTCGATCCTGGAAATCAGAAGTTAAAGACCTATGTAACAATGGCATCAGAGCCGAAGGGATCAAGCAACAACAACAATTCATGATTCAATCATTATTCAAGAATCAAACATGCGTTTTTTTAAACGCAATCATGAAGAAATTTGTGTGAAGCCAAGTTGTGTGAAGCAACCGCAAAGAAGAGAAGAATTTGTGATGGATTGAATGATCAAGAGATTTGATCATGAAAGGTCATGCGATATGATCAAGAAGGGGCTGTGATGGTCTCAACTATGAAGCGAGGCTGTGATGGTCTCAACGATGAAGAAGGGGCTGTGATGGTCTCAACGAAGAAAGAGAGCAGGGTTGTGATGGTCTCGAAGTTGAACAAAACGGCTGTGAAAGCCAAAAATCAAAACGGTTTTTTTCATAAATCAAAACGGCTGCAAAAGTCAGAATTGAAGGCGATACAAATTGAAGAAGAAACCTGTTGAGATGAAGACTTTGGTATCACGACATTAGGGGGAATTGTTGGCCCATATTAATGTCTTAGATTACCAAAGTATATATGTATATATTATGTATTATAGTTTAACAATTCTGTAAACCCAAAGTGTATATGGATTACCAATACATAGATTACCAAAGTATATATATTAATGTCTTAGATTACCAAAGTATATAGATTACCAATACATAGACGGTTATTTAGGTTTTTAGAATAGGTATAACGTTTAGAATTAGTTGTGTCGATTACTTTTGGTGAAACTGTATTCTCTTCCAATGATGCCGCTTCATCTAGTATAAATAGGTTTAGGATTTCTGTAAACAAATCAACCTCTTTCAGTTTATATATATATAAGATATAAGGGGTTCAACAAAACTCTTCTTTGTGTCTCTTTTATTGATTCTATGATGATAGCATGAATGTTGTTTGATCATATTCGATACTGGAAATCAGAAGTTAAAGACCTATGTAACAAAATTTCTCAAAACTACGTATCAAAAAGACAATAAAGCACCTTCGTCACACTATGAAGCTAAGAAGACATTTAAAAAGATCTGGTTAGGATAAGAATTGATCCATGCTTGTATAAATGACTATTTTTTATTTTGGAAGGAGAACAAGTTCAAATAGAATTGTCTAGTCTGCAATGAGAGTAGATGGAAAGACAAAAACATTAAGGGGAAGAAAGTTGCTAAGAAATTGCAAGTATATGAATTGGCATGCTACTGGAAATTGTAAGGAAGATGGTAAGATGTGTCACCCGATTTATGGTAAAGCATGGAAAGATTTTGATAAAAAAAACATGAACAATTTTCACATGAACCTAGAAACGTTCGGTTAGGTTTGGTTGATGATGGGTTCAATCCATTTGGCAACTTGAGTCAGGGTCACAACATGTGCCTGGTCATATTAACAACATACAATATGCCCCCATGTTTATGTATGAAAGAGTCGAATTTGATGTTGAGTATGTTAATTTCTGGCCCTAAATCACCCAGGAAGGACATTGATGTTTTCTTTAGGCCTTTGGTTGAAGATTTAAAGACTCTATGGGATACAGGAGTCAGGGTGAGACCTGAGAGACACTGCTACAGAACGTTACTTCACAATGAAAGCAATGCTTCTATGCGCCATTGATGATTACCCTGCTCGCAGTTATTTGTCTGGTTGGAGTGGTCAAGGTTACTTAGCCTGCCTTATATGTAATGAAGACACATCGCTTCTCGTGTGATAGGAAAAACCGCTTATGTTGGTCATAGAAGATTCCTACGTAAGAACCATCATTGGAGGAAGGACAAGAACTTCAATGGTATGAACAAGACGGAAGATCCTCCTAAAAATTGATGTTGTTAGATGGCCGAAAAAAAAATATCGTGGAAACATCCAAAAATCGGGTTGGTCGGTGCGAAGAGAAAACGTAATACAATGGAGTTGAATTACAGTAAACGATCTATATTCTACGAGCTGAAGTATTTGTCAGATATTCAATTTAAAACACAATTTAGATGTAATGCATATTGAAAAAAATGTATTTGACAGTTTATTGGGTACCTTATTAATGAACGAAAATTCCAAAGACACTTCAAATGCAAGAAGATACTTGGAAAATTTGGGCATTCGATAAGAGTTGTGGCTCGCTGATAATGGAAAAGGGCAGTTATTAAAGCCTCATACCCAGTACTCTTTCACAAATGAGGACCTACAACGTTTTTGTCAGTTCATTAAAGGAGTACAACTGCCTGATGGTTTTAGATTAAACTTTAAGTAGAAAGTAATCGATAATGATAACGACATAACGGGGATGAAGTCTCATGCCTATAATATAAAGATGCAACGGTTGCTTCCGGTTGGAGTTCGAGGGTACTTGGACGAAACCATTTCAAGACCATTAATTGAGTTATGTTCATTCTTTAAGCAATTTTGTTCTCCTAATTTGATGGTGTAGATATGTTGAAAGCCAAAGAACAACCAATCCAGATTTTGTGTACTTTTGAGCAAATATTACCTTCAGCTTTTTGACACAAGGATTCATTTGGTTATGCATTTACCCGAATAGGCTATTTAATGTGGGCTTGTTTACACGAGTTGGTGTATCTATTTGAAAGATACATGAAAAAGCTAAAAAATTATGTCAGAAATAAAGCTAAAGTTGAAGGTTCTATAGAGGAGGGTTATTTTGTAGATGAAGCCTTAAATTTAATTTCAATGTACCTTTAGGGTATAAAGACAAGATTTAATCATCCTAACAGAAATGGGGACACTCCAGTTACAAGTCATTAGCTACATGTGTTCCAATCAATATGTTCACCAATTGGTAAACGTGCAACTATCACTTTTAAAGATGAGGAATACAAGAAAGTAGAATGGTATGTACTTAAAAACAGTCCGGAGATCGCTTCATACAAATATTTGAGCTAATATATACTGGTGGTCGCAAAGTGGTGATGTTCCGTTGTAAATGGGTCGACACCATAAAATCAATACGTAACTCATGTTGTGCCACTAAGAATAACATAACCAGTATTTATGTAAGAAGTGAATGGTTTAAAGATGACCAATACATTCTGGCAACCCAATTTAATCACGTCTTTTACCTTGAAGACCCGTCTAACAACGAAAACTGGAGGGTCGTCCAACAGGAGTATCATTGAAAGATCTGGGACCGAGAAGAGAACGAACACGATGATATACATGACCATAATTTATCTGATCTTGCATTATCTACTATTTTGGATGATTTTACTCATACACACTTGCGTAGAATGCTAATCAACAGAAGTTAATTCTATTCCTATTTTGTCCGAGTCGATGATGTCTCAATGTTGATGGAGATGAAGATGAGGATGTGCTTGTAATTTATTCTGATATTGATGTTTCGAAGTCTGTAATGATCAATGTGAAGGAGCTGCCTATTCTAGTGATGAGTGTAATTGATATGAAATTGTTATTTGTAAAAAGAACATTGTTGTTATAATGTTCATTACCGTTGTTATGTTCATTATTGTTATTATGTTAATTATTTTTATTACATTGTATTTTTAGTTACCCGATTTGTATGCATTATGTGTTGTTATATGGTATGTGTACTATTCTACAAATGTCAATTGTTGCACGGAGTCATGGCGGGGACGAGGGTGGTAATGATCAGCCTCCAGGCGGTTCTAGGCCATCACCTAGAGGATGCCGATGGTAAGGAATTTTTACATTCTTTGATTAATCTTTTTAATTAAACTTGATTACTTGTATTATTTTTACTTAAACTTGATTGCTTGTGTCATCAATCTTTTGCTTGAACTTGTAGGGTCGGGCGGGGTAAATGTGGATATCGTAAACGGACAAGTTATATAAACCCTTCTTTTTCTACAAAGAGCACCCCCTCCTTTTTGGTTTTTTTTTTTTTAATTTTAATTTTTATTTTTATAATTTTGTTTATATCAAAAAACTATAAACCTGAAAGTACGGAACATAGAATATAAAGTTTAATAAGTCAAACGCTTAAAACTGTCTGAAATACGAAACAAAACTAACAAAAAACTGTGTTGTACTGAAAATAAAAGAGTGACAAAAGGAAATCTTTGACCGAAACCCCCTCTTATATATGGGGGTTTGTATAGTATGACCCCATGGTAAAACCAAGTTAACCACTTTTAAAAAGATGTGGGAAGATAACGACAAAAAACTTCTTCCTATGGAGTTTGAGGGAATGATAGTCAGACATACAAGCCTATTGGCAACCAATTTATTACTACGATTAGGCTTAAGATTGGCTCTATTTATGTTGATATGAATTATGTGGTTAATATTTGAGATTGTATTGTTTGTATGTCATGAATCCGAAAAATCATCCCAAAAAAACCCAAAAGTTACAAGATTGCTGCTAATACAACAGTTGTATTGCAGAAATAGGTAACACTTTTAGTTAAGAAAAGTCGTGGCTAAAAGTATAATGTTATTTTAAATCTATACTTCATAATATTAAAATAATATTACATTTTTAGTTACGATTTGTCGGGGCTAAAAATATATTATTAAAACAGTGTTACACTTTTAGCTAACAGTTGCCGTGGCTAAAAGTATAATATTATTAGTCATAGCTAAAAGGATAATATTATTTCTTTAGTTGTTTTTATATTATATTTTTCAAACAATTTTAGCCATGGACCGTTGTCACTAAAAGTTGTTGACTTTCGTGGCTGAAAGTGGTCGTGACTAGAGGTCTGACCGAGTCGTGACTAAATTTCTTTAGCTATGTGGCTTTAACCATGACCTTTTAGCCACAACATGTCTTTAGCCATGACTTTTTAGCTTTTAATCACCACTTTAGTTTGTGGTTAAAAGGCCTAATTCTTGTAGTGTCGTTATTTGGATATTTTATCATGCATGAGCATAGTCAAGGAAATATCGATTACACCGCGTACACGTGAAACTTAACATTTTATGAGGTAACCTAAACACGAATTATACGTTTGTCCGGTTGCATATTTGTGAAGTGGGTAGATAAAATATAACGATATTAAACAGGATACGTGTTTTTATAATAACACATAAATAGAAATCGTTTGACTTTTTAGAAACAGGAATTACCGATAAAGATCATGTCAAACAAGCTAACCATTTGGTGACATATTGCATTCGTAATATTTAAATAACTGACAAGGAGTTATATTTCTAGAGTGTGCTAATTAATTAAATTTAATTATTTTGCTACACCAGTAAAAAAAATTATCAGTGAAACTGAATAATGTAGTATACTAGTGTTGATATCAAATTTGAAAATAATGTAACGTACTAGTTATCCAGTTTGGTAGCTTCACAAGATTGTTTTACATGAAATCCGTCACGATTTATCGACTACTCTTGATTAATGAATTACTTTGTGAAAAAAATTATATAATAACTAAACATATCGATCGATCAAAGATATAATAAGGATCTAACTCTAAATTTTCATAAGTTTTTCGTCTCTCTAGCCTATTTGAAGTACGGTTTAACAAACCATACAGAACATAATATATATCATTAACATTTTGATGCTAAAAAAGCACGACACACAATACCAGTGGCGTGCTATTGTTATTGCTAATTTGCTAGAGAGGGTGTTTAGTTATTGAAGTGTTATTGGAGAGATAATGACGTAGCGCTGAAGTGACACACAGGGACAGAGCCAGAACTAAATATGACCGGGTGCACAAAATCTTTTGAATCGTAATACTAGAAACACATTTCGAAAGACCAGGTGCATTTAGGAAAAATCAGTGTTTCTTTCAAAAATTAACACTAAATCGAAAAAAACCATAGGGTTCTCAGGCACCCGCTAAAACCCCCTAACTCCATCCCTACACACCAATAACAATTATCGATCGTCTCCTTCACCTAGCTCTCAAAAAGTAAATATTGAAACCCAAACACATAGAAGAAAGATATATGTTTGAAGCTTCTAAAACTTTAAAGCAATGATTAAAAAATTAGATTTTTTATTTAAACGACAAATTTTTACAACTTGACATCACTTATCTTACATGACTTTAACGAGATTTGAACTCACAATTTTTAGATCGTTGAGCTATTCACATACCGTTAGGCTAGCGGACCAATTGGCCTTTGCTGATAAAGAATTGAATTTAAAATCAATTTTTTATTAAACAAATATCAGATTCTTAAAATAAAGCTTGTAGGTGGAGTCTAATAACTTTCTAAACATAGTTTTAATCATAAAAAATAAACCCCTTCTGGCTACTTCCTCACCCACTAAACATGTACTTTAAAAAACAACTTAAACTATGTATAGACCTTTGGTGATAAAGAAGTGAATTTAATATAAATTTTTGTTGTGCCTGAGTTATTGGAAAAATGTAGATGTAACGCTAAAGTAATACACCAATAACAGTTATTGATTGTTTCCTTCATCTAGCTTTCTAAAAGTAAATATTGAGACCCAAATACACACAAAAAAGATATACGTTTGAAGCCTCTAAAACTTTAAGATAGTGATAAAAAAAAATTTGATCTTTTGTTTAACGATAAATTTTTACAACCTACACCTCTTATCTCATAAATTTTATTTTATATTAATCCAACAAGACTTGAACTCACAACTTTTAAATTGTTGTACTACTCACATATCGCTAGGCCAACAGACCTATAGACCTTTGGTGATAAAGAAGTGAATTCAAATATAGATTTTTATTGAACTACTTATCTCACAAATTTTATCTTACATGAATTCAACGATATTTGAACTCATAACTTTTAGGTTGTTGAGCCACTCACATACCGCTAAGCCAGCAGGTCAATAGGCCTTTGGTGATAAATAATTGAATTTAAAATTTAATGGAGTTATTTTACATACCAAACTTTTCTCACATACCAAGGGACACATCTCCATCGTCCATTTAAAAAAAAAAAAAAAAAAAAAAAAAAAAAAAAAAAAAAATCAATGGCTGAGATTAAAAACATTTTATTATTTCACCTATTTTTTATAATTTAAATATCTCTTAAACCGTTAATCGTTAAGCGAAAATATTTACACCGTCGCAACGAGCATTTAATTATCTTACTATAGACGGACAATTTGATATACTTTACAAAAAAGAAAAAAATTCGTTTTTTTCACGTTTTTCCGTCTTTTTTTCTTTTTTTTTACGTTACTGAAATTTGCATGAAAAAAATCATATATGATTAAACACTAAATTGAATAATCACATGTGATATTATTGTTAAATCATTTATGATATATAATATCATATGTGATTTAACACTAATATCACATGTGATATTCAAATTAGTGTTTTATCATATATGATTTTTAATGCAAATTTCAGTAATGTATATCAAACTGCCTATTTATAGAAAAATAATTAAATGCTTGTCACAATGATATATTTTTTTTTTCGTTTAACGATTAACGGTTTAAAATAAAGCTTCTAGGTGGAGTCTAATAACTTTCTAAACATAGTTTTAATCAAAAAAAATAAACCTCTTCTAGTTACTTCCTCACCCACTAAGCATGTACACTTTCAAAAACAACTTAAACTATGTAGTGTCCCATGTCTCCTTCACACACTGACACAACACAACACACACATAGTGACTATGCAACTGCTTTAGTTAATAAAAGCACCAATCTTCACATGTATATATATCCAATAACTATATTTTAAATCTTTATAACAACCTTCTATTATTGTTACTATTTTTATACATCATCACCACCTATATTTCATCCATCACTATATATTAGTATTATCAAAACCCTAGTAATAATAAAATTTCATATCACGAGCTACACTTCACAATCTCACTTTTTAATCTTGTGATCTTTGTTATGCCACGTTAACTTTTTTATTCATGTGATCATTTCACTAGTTTTTGATGTTTTATGATCTGTTTTTAGCGTTTAGGGTTTAGGGTTTTTGATCATGGACAGATCTATGCTGACTGTGGGACCTGGTATGGATTTGCCAATTATGCATGATAGTGATAGGTATGAACTTGTTAGGGATATTGGGTCTGGTAACTTTGGTATTGCTAGGTTGATGAGGGATAAGCAAACCAATGAACTAGTTGCGGTTAAGTATATCGAGCGAGGCGATAAGGTTAGTACTACTTGTTTTGTTTTCGTGTTTGATTTGTTGTGTATATGTAATAGTATTGATTGGAGAGTGTTTAGGATTGCGTTTTGGAGTAGATTGTAGATTATCTTATTATTGCGTTTGTAAAAGGCTTAGATATGTAGTAAATAGTGAAAATTATATGCAATCTTGAATACCTTCTAATTATGGAAAGTTGACCGAGAAATGTAACTAAAAGTACTTGATTAATTAGGAAGGTTAGTGTTTGATTCTAGTTACCAAAGGGCTTGATGTAATAGTATTATTGATTTGAGGGTATTTAGGATTGCCAAACATTTGAAAAACCGATTATCCGATTATTGCGATATGAAACAGCATAATCAAATCCAAATACTATTATTGAGAATCACGTTTTGTAACAGCTGATTATCTAATTATCCGTTTTCAAAACGCATAAGCTATTTTCAGTAAGCAATCCAAACACCCCCTAGATAGTAAATAGTGAAAATGCAATCCTGAATAGTGAATACCTTCTAATTAGGGAAAATTGCCGAGAAATGTAACTAAAAGTACCAGAAGTAATTAGGAAGGTTAATGTTTAATTCAAGTTTTCCTTTTGTAGTTATATTGTTGTTGCTTGTATACGGAATATGATTTAGTATTAGGGAAAACGCCGAGAAGATGTAACAGAAAAATGCAAGATTTTAAAAATTTCCGGGTCCTTAAATTTGTGGATAAGTGAGCTTTTTGGGTCCTCTCTGTGAGCGAAAAAAATACCCATGTTGACAATTTGGTGTTTTTAGTACTAGTTAATAAGTATAGATAGTTAGATAAAGGATTCTGAATTGTGGAATCGAGTGTTAGTGATGTTTTTTTAATTGTTCTTTGTTTTCGTTATTGTTAACAGATAGATGAAAATGTCCAAAGGGAAATTATTAATCACAGGTCATTAAGGCATCCAAATATCGTAAGATTCAAAGAGGTATGTGTGTTAGTTAATTGTGGAAGATTATGTTTTGAAGCGGTGGTTATATTGAAATTGGCTGATTTAATCTTTAGGTTATTTTAACGCCAACACATCTGGCGATTGTTATGGAATATGCATCCGGAGGAGAGTTATTTGAGCGGATATGTAATGCTGGACGGTTTCCAGAAGATGAGGTTTGCTCTTAAAGGATTCAACTGTTGCCATATGCGATTTTGGTTGTGTTAAAAATGTTGATGGTTGTTGTGTTGCAGGCACGGTTCTTCTTCCAGCAACTCATTTCAGGCGTTAGCTACTGCCATAATATGGTATGGATTAGCTCTGTTTCTATACAAATGCTGCCTCAATATGTGTGTGTATGTAGTGTATAATTGTTACTAACGAACTGTAATTTGTGCATTTGTAAAATGTAGCAAGTATGCCATCGAGACTTGAAACTGGAGAACACGCTGCTAGATGGCAGTCCTGCTCCTCGGCTCAAAATTTGCGATTTTGGCTACTCTAAGGTACAGTGCATCCCATCTTTTTTTTTTCTTTTTCTTTGGTAACCATGGTTTCCAATCTTTTGGCCGACTAATCCACAGGGTTGGAACCCACCGTCACACAGACTCAGACCAGATAAAGCCCTCCCTTTAATGAGGTTGGCGTGGCCACTTCAGGGTTGTTTCTATTGATATAGGATTTCTTTGTCTTTCTTGCTATTCTGTGTAATCTTTGGGTTTTGATAGAGTGGGCATAGTGGGTGGGTCGGACAGGTTGGGTAAAAGACCAAATGGGTCAAAGTTGAAAATGGGTACTTTTTGTATGTGTTGGGTTACCCGGAACACTTTCTGTCCAAAACTTGTAGCTTTTATAAATAGTTAGCGTGTTAAACTTACCAAATGATATAGGAGAATTTATGCATCTAAAATACATATTTAGTTAGAGCTATAACTTTTAAATTGTTCATTTAACCCATTAACCCGTTTATAAGTTAATGGGTCGAAATTGCTGCCTCTGGGTCCTAATAGTTCTTGATTGTTTTGGTCAGTCCTCTGTGCTGCATTCACAACCAAAATCTACTGTTGGAACGCCTGCCTATATTGCTCCTGAAGTCTTGCTGAAGAAAGAATACGATGGCAAGGTAAATGCATTACTCATTTATGTAACCATGTATAATAAAAACAAATCCCTTGTAATAAGACCTCTGTGGGTTGCAAATTAGTATCAGTTGGTGATTTTTATGTTATGAAAGCAGATTGCAGACGTATGGTCGTGTGGTGTAACATTATATGTAATGCTTGTGGGAGCTTACCCTTTTGAGGATCCGGAAGAGCCTAAGAATTTTCGCAAGACCATACAGGTAACCTACTGACTTGCTAATATATACCGTATCTTTTTGTGGGCTATTAATCTCCTCTGATATAGCTGACTTAAGGTGTACCTTTGTTTGACTTTTTGCAGCGAATTCTGAATGTCCAGTACTCAATTCCATCCTATGTTCATATATCCCCCGAGTGCCGCCACTTGATCTCCAGAATATTTGTTGCAGATCCTGCTAAGGTACCATATTTGACATTATCGTTTTATTTTATAAACCATTTTCTTGGTTTATTAATGGGCAAATGACAAAAAAATGCATCGAACTTGACACTTTTTATTATTGTGTGTAGCCAACTATTTTTTTTCTTATTGTGTGTACTGAACTTTCAAAATTCGATTATTGTGTGTATTTTGTGACAATTTTACCCTTAATTTTTTCAAATTTCGAAGGGTAAAATGGTCATTTTACATGGCAGAATAGTCACAAAATACACATAATGATCAAAATTTGAAAGTTCAGTACATACAATAAGAAAAAAAATAGTTGGCTATACACAATCACATAAAGTGTCAAGTTCGATACATTTTTTTGTCATTTGCCCTTTATTAATTATAAAAATCGAGAATAATTCACCAAATTTCAACAGCGGATAACCATGGACGAGATAAAAAACCACGAATGGTTTATAAAGAACCTGCCAGCAGATCTCACAAAAGACGATGCAATGGACCAATTTGGTGGCCCCGATCAGCCGACTCAGACTGTCGATGAAATCATGCAGATAATCGCTGAAGCCACCATCCCTCCTGTTGGTGCCAATAATCTGAACCAGTATCTTACTGGTAGTCTGGATATGGATGATGACATGGATGAGGATCTTTTGAGTGATTGCGATCTTGATATTGATAGCAGTGGGGAGATTGTATACGCTATGTGAGTGTTATCCGGAAATACAAGTTAAGCCTGTTGTATTGTACTCCGTATTGTTTTTCCATATACTGTTATAAAAGTAGTGTTGTATCGTACTATAAATGGTGTCACTATGGTTATACTATGTATCGCCCCTTTGCTTTTCTGACTATTTTGGGGAATGTTATTATTACTAATAAATAGAGTATAATCTTGTTCTGTAGTTACCCATTGTGTTGTTTTTATGTTTACTGTTACTATATATGACATATAGTACGGAGTATATACGTTGTTGCATCTTAGTATAAAAGCCAAAAAGGTTGTCTGTTATAAAAGCCCACGTACGAAACTGCCTGATCACCCGACATAAACTTGGCTAATAGAAGGGCAGTTCACGAATGAAAAATGCAGCGATTCTGAAATCTCGCAGTCAGAACGCAGGTTTTACGTCCACCATCGCATAGACTTCACATTTTGTACCATATCAGATTCCTTGCCATCTGATAGTTACTAAAGATGAATGTTGCAGATGGCATATAACCGTGGACCAAGAACATGGTGTGTGAATACACACTTTGATATGAAATTTGGGCTTTGCCCATTTGGCCAAATCGATTGTTTACGGGCTCTACAAGTTCCCAAGTTTGAAAGTTATGACCTTTTGAAGTTGCTGACTGCTGAATCATCTCCAAATCAAACCATTATGTTTGTTCGATTTTGTTTAAAACCAAGTGATCGTCTTGGATTTTTGGTTCAGCATTCTAAAAACCTAGACGATACTATGGAGACTTTTGCTTCAGACGCTTGGAGAATACTTAAAAATGCATGGAGAGGGGGTGTTTTTACTTTTTTCTAGTTGATTTGTACTCAAATACAGTTTGTATCCTTTGGTAATTATCTGCTGATATTGTAACCCTTATATATGATCCGCACTTTTTGCATTCAACGACTTCTTAAAATCTCTCTAAAAAAGATGTATATTAGAACAAATATACAAACAATGACTGTCTGCAGGATGTTTTCATGAGCATTTTGACGAGTGCGTATATGCTGTTTTTCGTATTAGACACACCACGACGTGCAGGGGCCTGTTGTGCTAATAGAATGACTAAACTACACAACTTGTTGTGCTAATAAAATGACTAAACTACACAAATGGTTCCTTCACCATGATGCATTTCATGGTAGTACAAAATTGTCGATTTCTTTCATTTTTAGGTCCACGATAGCAACGTTGGTAGTAAGCGACATATAAGTACCGGACCCTTTTGCTAGCCAGATGTGTATTTTTAAGCAGTTTCGATAAATATGTTTCTGAGAAAAATGGCAAAACATGAGCGAAATAAAAATCAAAGGGGCATTCCGAGAATTGAACTCGGGACCTCTCGCACCCTAAGCGAGAATCATACCACTAGACCAAATGCCCAATTTGTGATGGTTGTCCATGTATAATATTAAGATAGCAAATACTATAAGAATTTTGTCACCAACCCATGGTTATCAATTTTCTCATCTACTATGCAATTTAATTCTCTCATTTCATGTTGAAAAGTACATTTACAACCAACTTATTCAACATTATGTCTAATAGATAATCCGCTCATGATCAAAGACGGAATCAGGATACAATTTAATCATGTGTATTTACAAAAAATTATTCAGAATAAGGAACACAATTTTTTGAACCATGTGCATCCGAATAATCACAGAGACTACCTTTTTGAATAGCTCAAAATCGGCGCAGATAACCTCCGTTGCCATAAAAGGATGATTTAATTGACTGTTACACAAACTTAAACCGGATAAAGCTTTTGCAAGTGAGATTTAGATTTTGGACCTCCAATACCTAAAATACTTGCTCCATTTTAGTAAACAACTTAGCTAATTAACCATGGTGGTTAAATTCCAATAGTTCACTTGTGAATCAACAAGATGCCAACATATACAATTGAAATAACAAGTTCTAACCTTTAACTTTATATAATCTCGTATCTCAAATGATACCATGTCAAAATTACAATATCGTATAAGATATGAACTTTGACTTATCAAACAAAACTCAAAATCAAACAAGAAAAATATAAACAGATTCTAACCAAAAAGAATAGAGAAATGATATTTCTTCCTCTATTGTGTTCCTACTAATCATCTTACTCACAAGATCCTGACATGCGCCAAAACTGACGGTTTAGATGAAGAGATCACAAGATCTTGACATGAGCCAGAACTGACGGTTTAGATGAAGAGAGATAATTAATAGAATACACATGTTAAAGTTGTACATGGGTAAAAGGACAAGTAGGAGAATATAACAAAACTCAAAAAAATAAACCAATAACAACCAACTCTATCAATTTAGAAGACCAATGTAGGGTGTTTGAGGTGTGAAAGAAGAGCTTTGTAAGTTGTTTTGATGATCAATTGCTAACTTCATTTCTTTAAAGAATCCCATCACAAACTCAAATCCCATCTTCATTACTTCCATACATATTTCCACTTTTTGAATCATTTCTTCTAGCTTCTTTTTTAGTAATTTATAATTATTTGTGTGTGTGTTTTTGTGTGTTGTATATGCATGCAAGATGCATCTATATATAGGTGTTACAAATGCATACATGTGTAATGTATGTGAATATGGTGTGTGTATAAATGATGAAAGTGATAGGAACAATGAATGAACTTGTTGCTTTTATTTGGCTTTTGGAGCACTTGAAGGGTTGTATAAAAGATATTCAATATCTCGAAAACGTGTGATGGGAAAACAAGATTGACTCAAAGACTTGCATTATTTTAGGCATGCCTTATCCACTCAAAATTTTACAAAACTTATTATGATATCGGGTTGGGTTATAATGAAAATGACATACACAAATGGGTAAAAAGTGTTTTCGCGAGTCGTTAACTAAGATGTACGTAGTCTGATGATCAGTATACTATGTTATGTGTTTCTTATTTAAGGTGAGTCGTTAACTAAGATGTACGTAGTCTAATCAGTATACTATGTTATTGTTTTACCTTTTTCCTAGTCCTCAAGATGTGTATCTAAAAACTTTGGATTTAAAACCTCTTATAACAATACCAAATACTTAACGACTAGAACAATATAACTATTTGCGTAAGTGTTTTTTCTAGTCACTAACTCACTCATGATTGTTACATGTAATTGTGAACAGAAAAACTAGTAATCTAATCCAACTTGATTGCACTTTTGTTTATTATAATCGACACCAATAACCCTTTTAGCCAAGTGGCGATAAGGTTTGTCTTGCATTATTGTGATCCATGGTCCCCTTTTTCGCCTATTTATTTATTTTTAAAGTATCCGTATTTCAAATTTATGCGTTTTATGTTATTTTCAAGTGTTAGAAGAAGACATAATAATTACTAGTACCACGCAATAAAGCTGATTAACCAAATATAAATTCAGTTAAGCAACACTTGAATCATCCGAATCAGGTCACCCAATTCATGTTAGGTACTTGATGAGGTATATTATCTCCTCCATATATTTCGAAGGAGCTAAATCACTGTTAATATATCTCTTGCGAAAGATTAGGAAAGTTATTCCACGTTGGAACGGTCATCCGAAGAAGCTAGAGTAAGGTTATGCTAGGTCCGGAGGTAATGGCGGATGAGACTAGTCTACTCCGGAGCTAGACAGACAGACGTTGACAACCATTGTACGATGTAGTACGGAAGGAATAGTGATAGGCGCACAACGATCGCTGTCGAGCCCCGAAAGCTAAGGCTCATACCAACGGTGATCTTCTCGCTGCACCAAGACGACAATATCATCTCCACAACACCCGTATCGCGAAGCATGGGTCGGTAGTGTAAATAGAGTCGTCAACCCCAATGGACGACACATGATTACACACATTTTACTACTTACTACTCTCTTTCTATTTTCTCTTACTAAAACTCATACCTAGCAAATACTTACTCTCACACCTGAGCTTGATCTCGAATTCAAATCCCCGAACAAGTTAACGGTGCTTTGTCTTATTTCAGTTAAGAGACGCAGGAAAAGCCTAAGACTCCGGAGGACCGAAGCTAAAGCATAGTTACATGAAATTACTTAAACAATATTTATATTTTCGGATTAACTAAATAGCAAACAACTGGACAATCGTACACCAAGCGGGTCATGCTTATCGGGTTTCGGGACGAGTTTGGGGCCATAACGGGAATTCTTATCAGGTTTGGGGCGGGAACGGGGCACACCATCCCCTCCCCGTCCCGCCCCGAAACATATATATACGTATACATATATCTATATACATAAAGTATTGTGTTAGAATTTACGCACTAAATGTAATTCTCTAATTTTTGTTAGATTTTATTTTTGTATTTTAAATTGCGACCATAGAAGTTTGTTTTGTGTCATAATATTCTAAAAAAGTTGTGATTTATTTGAATGCTTGATTTAATATTAATGAGTTTTCGATTCTTCAAGTTATTCCTCAAAATCATATTATTAACAATGTAAATAGAATAAACGGGGAACAACACAAGTATGATGGAGCACCGCGCCCAAAAAATACAGCTTGATAAGATTTTAATAAGAAATAGGACGAGTTTGGGAGAGCATTTCGCCCGAATAAGGCTCCCCGATAAAAATTGGTTCGGGTTAGGATAACCGCCCCGTCCCATTGCTATTCCTATTTGTAAAACGATAAGTTTCTTTTTATTTCATTCGTATAAAAATACTTATAATCTAATCCAACTTGATTACACTTTTTGTTATATCATAATTGACACCAAAAACCCTTTTAGCCAAGTGGCTATAAGGTTTGTCTTGCTAATCAAATAATTGTGTTTATAATCCATGGTCCCCTTTAATACTTATCTATTTGTTTCTAAAGTGTCTCTTTTGCCTATTTGTTTTTTCTAATATTTGTAGTATTAGAGAAACATACAACCTCACAATATAACTTTAGTTAAACCAAACTTAATTTATTTGAATAAGATTACCTCAATTCTTATTTCTTTTGGAAGGCTGTATATATTAAAAAACTGCTCCAAGGAGGAGCGCAAGAACAATATAAGAAAGAAAAGAAAATGAGAGAAAATAAATGAAGCATAAATTGGCGACTCAAACTATACAACAAGAAGCCCTTAGATAAGCGACAACAAAGATTTAAGGTTCGATATCCAAACACTCCAGTTACTAGACAGGAGATTACAACAAGAAGAAATTCATGTCTAACGGGAAAATGCCATCCTCTCTAACCTTAACACGATCATCCAAAGAAGTATGAACCAAATTATTTCTCCAATTCCAAACTGACCTAATGCCACATTGAAACACTCCATTAATAACTTTATTAAGCCGAGCACATCCAAGATCGACAACCCTATTTAGACTTATATCAATGATGTCAAAGAAGGAACCATCATGGGTCTGTCAAGGCCCCAGCAACTACATATCTTTCTCCCAATGGGCTTTACCTTGGGGCAAATGAAGAGGCAGTGATTCACATATTCAGTACAAGCTTTACAGAAAGAACATAAATCCAAATCAATAATAACTCATCTCTTAACTAAATTGGGTCTAGTAGCCAATCTATCAACCGAGGCTCTCCAAACACAAATATTGACTTTAAGTGGAATCTATGAGTTCCACACATGATACCAAGACTATCGATGGAGATTAGCATATCTTGAAGAATAGAGGATAAAGGCTTTACCTTGAAAGAACCCAGAGCGTCATTACACATATTGTTTTAAAAAGCGTGCCTAAGGCGTCTAGGTGCGCCTCGGTTCAAGGCTCAAGCTCTAAGGATTTTTTCGGATCGAGGCTCCCACGTGCATAAGGCTCACAAAAGGTGCAGCGCCTTGGGCTTTAGAGCCTTGCGCCTAGGAGAGGTGGCAAGTTTTTAACCTTTTTTTCAAATTTAAAATTCTTCGACCTCATATGTTAGTAAAACCTAACCTAGAAACTAATTAAATCATACAATTTGAAAGTTTTATCATTCAATTCAAGTGTCTAAACATATAGACATCTCCTTTAATTTCGAGCATGAGATAATGAAATGTCATCATGTCATCATCTTGATACATTTGTTGATATTTTGGGTTTGAATCTGAGATTTGATTCGATATATTAAGTATTTTAGTGTTATTTAAGTCATCATTAATACATAAATTATCGCGCAAAACTTTTAGAATTTTATTTAATTCAATGCGCCTCATATTCTTGAAGCCCGCGCCTTGATATGCGCCTCGCCTCAAGGCTTCATAGCCCTTTGCGCCTTAGTGCGCCTTGAGCATTTCAAAACATTTATTTACACCACACCAACTTATCTACGCTATCCTCCACAAGAACAAAATTTCCAATAAGGGATGAATGAGAAGCCAAGTCGACAAGAGCTCTACCACGAAGGGGTAGCGCCAAGACCACAAGCCACCCCACGAACCATTGACCAACCCCCATCTGTCCTTAACCGAGAACTCAGGAAACGAGTAAAGCGTAAACAGCAACGCGAAAGAGTCCATGAGACGAGACCGGCAATGACAACATAGATCTTACCAAAATGATATACTAGAACCATTAGACACCTTTAATCTGAACAAATCATTTAAAGTTGGATCAATCTCATTAATAGCAAATTAACTTCGAGGATATCACACCAGACGCCTTTATAACTACGAACATACGATTCAGCCCCAAACCCACCATCCTCTTTATAGAAACCTCTGATAACTTTCCTTCATAAAACCTCTTTTTTAGTTAAAAACAATGCCATTTTTATTTGCCATGTTTTTTGCAAGAAAACTACCAATGCCTAAGATAACAATCTTATGATTGATAATGATATTATTCCATTTAACCCAACTTATACCACGAGTCCCTTCCTTAAATCCCCAATGGAAACGTGCAAGAATAGATTCGAAGAGGTTGATGATCTTAACCAGAGCTTTAATTAAAGAGAGAAAAACAGTAAATAAGGATACTACCAAGTATGGATTTAATAAGAGACAATCTCCCACCAATAGATAAGGACTTAGCTTTCCTAGCGGAAAGCATATCTTAAACACGGTTCACGACCTCACTCCAACCTTCACAAAAATGCATGTTTTTTTCCAACCGGGAGCCCGAGGTACATGAAAGGAATGGAATCATGCATACCAATGGAGGAAGCAATTGTTTCCGCTTCCTCAACATCAACACCAACTCCAAAATTCCTACTCTTAGCGAGGTTCACTTTTAATCCCGAAGCATTCTCAAAACATTTGAGAATAAGAATTAAATTGTTCGCATTGGAACTTGGCCATTTACCAAAAAATAAGGCATCGTCTGCATATTGCAATAAAGAAAGATTATCACCTCCGTCCAACAGAGACACACCTTTGTAGAAACCTTTATTGCAAACCTCTAAAATAGCTACCTGAAGAGCCTGTGCCACTAAGAGAAAGAGAAAGAGTTGTTGGAAAATTTAGTGTACTTGTGAGATTAGTTCACACCTGGTTTTGGGTAAGGAGGTACGGAGTGTACACCCATGAGGTCCCTGAACACCCTGAATCAATATTGGTTTGTACTGGTAGTGCTAAGTTAGTACGGATAGTGCTAAGTTAGTACTGATAGCCAGTGTTTCCACTTCTAGTGTATTGGTTACCACTGCTAGTGTGGTAACTGATGGTTCCTGCTGGTAGTGTTATGGTTCTTGCTGCTAGTGTAATGGTTCCTGCTGATGGTTTCTGCTGGTAGTGTATGGTTCCTGCTGCTAGTGTAATGGTTCCTACTGGTAGTGTTGCAGTGATTAATTTGTAACAGCTTTGACTCATTCAATTGACTGTTATGACTGCTTTATGACCACGTTTAATTGGTCATGTAACCACTATTTCTATGATAATGGAGGTTTATTATGGGTGATTAATTGGTCGTTAATCATACATAATGTCCATTGATTAGTGTTGAGTGTTCTCTACTATAAATAGAGATTGTCATCTTCAGCTTAAAGATACACTGAAAATAACAATATCAGGAGAAACAAACTAAAAGCTTAAACACTTATAAGCACAAGGTTTATTGAATTGTGCCTAATTCTATAACTACATTTGGTCTTATCCCAAGTAGATATTCGTGTAACCTAGGCATTAGGGTCGAATAGTTTACTTTGGAAAGTGATCACACGATTCCAAGTGATATCCGGTAACCACCTAGTGGTATTTGCAGTTGCTATTGATTGTCTTAACCCTGTACTGGGCTTAAGAACCAACAATCAAAGTAAACTATTTGTGATAATCAATGGTTGCTGCTGCAATGAAACACATGGCTTCAAACTTTGCTAAGCTGGACAAGTTTGAAGGGGTGGACTTTAGGAGATGGCAGAAGAAGATGCACTTCTTGCTTTCCAGCATGAGTGTGGTTTATGTGCTAACCACTCCTATTCCTGATGATGGGGATGATGCTACAGTTGAGCAGATCAGGAGAATGAGCAAATGGGAGAATGATGACTACATTTGCAGAGGTCTAATTCTCAATGGTATGTCTGATTCTCTATTTGACATTTATCAGAACTTTGAATCTTCCAAAGTACTATGGGATTCCTTGGATGCCAAATATATGGCTGAGGATGCATCAAGTAAGAAGTTCCTTGTAAGTAATTTCACAAATTACAAAATGACTGATTCAAACAGTTATGGAACAATACAATGAACTTCTTGGTATACTTGGAAGGTTTACACAACACAATATGCACATGGATGAGGCTATTCAAGTCTCTTGTGTCATTGATAAACTTCCCCCTTCTTGGAAAGATTTCAAGCATACCTTGAAACATAAAAGGAGGAGTTAACTCTGGTTGAGTTGGGCAGTCATCTGCGCATTGAGGAATCTCTCAAGGTGCAGGATAATGACAAACCAAAGAGTAGAAATACTACTGGTGCATCTGTTGTCAATATGGTGGAGCATAACAACTCCACCAGGTACAATGACAACAAAGGCAAACGCAAATATCATGACAACATAAGGGCAGATCCTAACAAGAAGGCAACACCTACTTGTTGGAAATGTGGCAAATCTTGTCACATTAAAAGGGATTGCAAAGGTGTTAAGGTTGGTGGTAAAGCCAATGGATCAGGCAATAATGGTTCAGGGAGTGGTGGTTCTTCCAACTCACTGAAAGGTCAGAATATGGTTAATAAGTCTTTTCAGATTTATTATGTTACATATGTATCTGAATCTCATTATGTGCAGGATGATGATGTTGCGTGGTGGGTTGACTCGGTGCAACAGTTCATGTATGTAAAGATAGAAGCTGGTTCAAGATTTATGAGTTACTGAATGATGGTTCTATTCTTCACATGGGAAATGAGTCAACAGCCTTGGTGCATGGTCGTGGTTGTGTAGATCTTAATTTTAGTTCTGGAAAGATTGTAACTTTGTTTAATGTTATTCATGTTCCTGATATCAGGAAGAACTTGGTTCAAGTAGTATTTTGAATAATCATGGATATAAACAAGTTATTGAGTCTGATAAATTTGTTCTTTCTAAGCATGGTGTTTTTATTGGTTTTGGATATTTGTGTAATCAAATGTTCAGGCTTAATATTATCACTGATAGTGTTAATTCAGCCTTTGTGACCACCACTGACTTGACTGACTCTACCCTATGGCATGCTAGACTTGGCCATGTACACTATAAAAGGATGCAAGATATGTCTAAGGATGGGTTAATCCCAGCATTTGACATGGACACTGAAAAGTGTAAAACTTGCATGTTGACCAAGATAACCAAGAAACCTTTTCAGGGTGTTAGTCGTGAGACTAAGCTCTTGGAGCTAATACACAGTGACCTGTGTGATTTGCATGCCACTCCTTCTTTGGGGAATAAAAAGTAATTTGTGACATTGATTGATGATGCTTCTAGGTTTTGTTATGTCTATCTGTTACATACCAAGGATGAAGCATTAGATAAATTCAAAGTGTTTAAAACTGAATTTGAATTACAACTTGGGTCTTTGATCAAAAGATTAAGGACTGATAGGGGAGGTGAGTACATGGATACTTTGTATTTTCAGTCTGTTGGTATAATCCATGAAACGACTGGCCCTTATACTCCTTAGCAAAATGGTATTTCTGAAAGGAAAAACAGGGTGCTGAAGGAGATGGTTAATTCCATGTTGTCCTATTCAGGACTGAGTCAAGGGTTCTGGGGTGAAGCTATGTTAACAGCTTGCTATTTATTAAATAGGGTTCCCAACAAAAGGAACAAGGTTACCCTTTATGAACTCTGGACTAAAAGGAAACCTAACCTGAACTATCTCAAGGTTTGGGGTTGTAGGGCTGTTGTAAGACTCCCTGATCCAAAGTTGAAAACTTTGGGTGAAAGAGGCATTGATTGCATCTTTGTTGGATATGCTGAGCATTCCAAGGCTTTTAGGTTCTATGTTATTGAACCTAATGAATATGTTTCAATTAACTCCATAATTGAATCAAGGGATGCAAACTTTGATGAGAATAGATTCTCATCAGTCCCTAGACCAAGTCAGATGATTCCTAATGAAACTCATGACACTGGTGTTTCAGAGGTCCCTGATGAAGTGCCATCAGAAGCCCCTGATGAGGTTGTGGTTCAACAACCTGAACCTATGCTTAGAAAGAGCAAAAGGGTCGGGACTCCAAAGTCATTTGGACCTGAGTTTCAACTATACTTAGTTGAAGGAACAAAGGATGAGGTCTTAGACCAATACTCCTACTGCTTCATTGTTGAGGATGATCCCAAAACATTTGAAGAAGCAATGAAGTCCCAGGATATTGCTTTCTGGAAAGAAGCAATTAATGATGAGATAGATTCCATCATGGGCAACAACACTTGGGTGTTGGTTGATCTACTACCTGGTTGCAAACCTCTAGGTTGCAAATGGATTTTCAAAAAGAAAATGAAGGTAGATGGAACTATTGAAAAGTTCAAGGCTAGACTAGTCATTCAAGGCTTTAAACAAAAGTCAGGAATATACTATTTTGATACTTATGCCCCTGTGGCTCGTATCAGTACCATAAGACTACTGATTGCTCTGGCATCAATTCAAAATTTGATTATTCATCAGATGGATGTGAAGACGGCTTTCTTGAATGGTGAATTGGATGAGGAGGTATATGAACCAACCTCAGGGCTTCATCTTGCCTGGCAATGAAAACAAGGTGTGTAAACTGATTAAGTCTCTTTATGGACTAAAGCAGGCACCTAAGCAATGGCATCAAAAATTTGATGAAGTGGTTTTGTCTAGTGGTTATGTTCTTAACCAAGCTGACAAATGTGTATATAGCAAATTTGATGAATCTGGTAAAGGAGTCATCATTTGTCTATATGTTGATGACATGTTGCTCTTTGGCACTGACCAAAATCAGGTTGACCTGACAAAGGAATTTTTGTCATCAAGTTTCTCCATGAAGGACATGGGGGAGGCTGATGTTATCCTTGGTATAAGGATTAAACATGAAAGTAAAAAAATTTCTATCTCTCAGTCTCATTATATTGAGAAGGTGTTGAGGAAATTCAATTACTTTGATTGTACTCCAGTGAGTACACCTATGGATACTTGTGAGAAGCTGATGCCTAATAATGGCAAGGCTGTATCTCAACTTGAGTATTCTAGGGTAATTGGCTGCCTGATGTATGCCATGACTTGTACAAGGCCAGATATTGCATTTGCAGTGGGAAAACTGAGCAAGTATACTAGTAATCCTAGTGCTCATCACTGGCAAGCAGTTCAGAGGGTACTGAAGTATCTGAAGAGAACTATGGATTATAGTCTCTCATATACTGGTTATCTATCAGTGTTGGAAGGTTACACTGATGCAAGTTGGATCAGTAACACTGAAGACAATTCGTCTACCAGTGGCTGGGTATTCCTACTTGGTGAAGGTGCAATTTCTTGGGCATCCAAGAAGCAAACTTGCATCACAAGTTCAACAATGGAATCTGAATTTGTGGCTCTAGCAGCTGCTGGTAAAGAAGCTGAATGGTTGAAAAACTTGCTTCTTGAGATTCCATTGTGGCCTAAACCTATAGCACCTATTTCTATCCGTTGTGATAGTGCAGCTACATTGGCTAAGGCTTATAGCCAGATGTACAATGGTAAGTCTAGACACTTAGGTGTCAGACATAGCATGATTCGTGAGCTTATCATGAATGGGGTGGTATCTATAGAGTTTGTTAGATCTCAACAAAATTTAGCTGATCACTTGACGAAGGGATTGGCTAGAGACTTGGTTATAAAGTCTGCTAAAGGGATGAGTTTAAGTCCAACTTAGTCACTGAATGCTAGGACACCCAACTCCCTCCTAAGGAAACTTGGGAGCTGAGTTCAATGTGGAAAGCTGAACATTCAGTGGACTGGAGCACATGTTTTATTTTACATCCCAAGGTTGTGCTCAGAACCTGCTGAAAGGAGGATGAAGTCTTTACTTCTTAATGGTTAATTTTCTTTGAAAAAGTGCTTGGCAGGAGCATGAATAAAGAGGAACCACCTATGTAAATGTTGAAGTTTTGCTGCTTCAGGGAGCTTTTGGACTTTTAGCTTTTACAACATTTATGAATTTGGATATGGACACATGGCTTGTATAGTGTCAGGAGCTGTTAAGTGTTTGAAAACTTGTGTGTATTTTATCTTCAGGTATTCAAATGGGTTGAAGGGTTCAATTCTTAGAACACCTTGATTCTCGAATATTTGAACGTGTAATGTACTAAGATGGAAATTCAATCCTCAGGATATTTTCGTTTATGCACATGTTTTGTTTGATGTTTGTTTTTCTTGAAAAGGAAGTGACCTAAATTTGGGGAGGATTGTTGGAAAATTTAGTGCACTTGTGGGATTAATTCACACCTGGTTTTGGGTAAGGAGGTACGGAGTGTACATCCATGAGGTCCCTGAACACCCTGACTCAATAGTGGTTTATACTGGTAGTGCTAAGTTAGTACGGATAGTGCTAAGTTAGTACTGATAGTCGGTGTTTCCACTGCTAGTGTATTGGTTACCACTGCTAGTGTGGTAACTGATGGTTCCTGCTGGTAGTGTTATGGTTCCTGATGCTAGTATAATGGTTCCTGCTGATGGTTCCTGCTGGTAGTATATGGTTCCTGCTGCTAGTGTAATGGTTCATACTGGTAGTGTTGCAGTGATTAATTTGTAACAGCTTTGACTCATTCAATTGACTGTTATGACTGCTTTATGACCGCGTTTAATTGGTCATGTAACCACTATTTCTATGATAATGGAGGTTTATTATGGGTGATTAATTGGCCGTTAATCATACATAATGTCCATTGATTAGTGTTGAGTGTTCTCTACTATAAATAGAGATTGTCATCTTCAGCTTGAAGATACACTGAAAATAACAATATCAGGAGAAACAAACTAAAAGCTTAAACACTTATAAGCGCAAGGGTTATTGAATTGTGCCTAATTTTATAACTACATTTGGTCTTATCCCAAGTAGATATTCGTGTAACCCAGACATTAGGGTTGAATAGTTAACTTTGGAAAGTGATCACACGATTCCAAGTGATATCCGGTAACCACCTAGTGTATTTGCAGTTGCTACTGATTGTCTTAACCATGTACCGGGCTTAAGAACCAACAAGAGTGACAATGGATCACTTGTCGAAGACCCTTCTCCATTTTGAACTCATCGGAAGGCGTGCCATTAATGAGCATTGAAATTGAAGCCCAGGAAAGACGTGATTCACTCCATTTCTTCCATTTCGATCCGAAGCCCATTTGAGACATAATATCCATCAGAAAATCCCAACAAACACTATTAGATGCTTTTTCGAAATCACCCCTAAAGAGGAGAAGCTTGTGGTCCTCGATATTCGCTATACGAATGATTTCATTAGCGATGAGGCATCTATATATACGTTAGATTTTTATTTTTCTTTTAAAATGAATTACATACAAAACCGAAACCCGAAACGTGGAAAAAACCCAAACCGAAACCGACATTACTCGGTTTTTCTCGATTCGGTTCGGTTTGATTTCGGTTTCGATTCGGTTTTTCTCGGTTTTTTCCTCGAACCGGACCGAACCAACCCGAACCGAAACCAAAACTCGGTAAAAACCTAAACCGAGTTAGAATCGAATTTTGTCGGTTCGGTTTCGGTCGGCTCGGTTTTGTCGGGTTTAATTCGGTGTTGCTCACCCCTACATACAACCGTCCATTCGTACACAAAAATAGGTCAAAAGTTTTTGTGTGATTTTGCATCCTTTCCAGTTAATTGGTTGATCGATGCTTGAACCAACGTTTGAAATTCAAAGATTACTAATTCCGAAGTACACGAAAGGAACGAGAGAAAAGTTATCTGCTAATATCGGACTAGCTAAGGTAATCTTGGAATGTCGAAAAAAAACAAACAATATCGATTGAACTATATATAATTTGTTTGGTGTCAAGAAATTACAACCACCGAATATTCCTTTATCACGTATTCACGTACAAAATGTTTAGGACAAATAATATCATTTAAAATTTCAAATGCCTCGAAGAGACGAGATCAACATGCATAAAATACTATATTGACGTTAACTTTTTTTTCTTTTTCAATCAAAAAGTAATACGTGAATAATATTTTTAAACGTCTAATGTTTTTAAATTCAAATGCCACGAAGAGATGAGAGCTACATGCATAATTTGATACTACCCATTTGGGTAAAAAGTACCTCCACTTGATATATAAAACTCTATTTAGATTTTGGTCATTGATTCTTCAAATTTTCAATAGCAAGTGAACCTATAAGAGCACTTACATTCATAACGCCCTAACGGCGTTTTTGAGCAAAATAACGTCCGTTATGCGCGTTAACCTTTGACATGCAGCGTTATAACGGCGTTAGTCCCTGGGCGTTTTTTTTTTTTTTTTTTTTTTTTTTCTTTTTTCATTTATGCCCCTAAATGAGGGGTTGTTTTTGTAAATTGTTAGGAATGTTATTGATGTTATTGGGATGTTATGGTTGTGGGTGTTTTTTGGAGATGTTAATGTTAAATGTAAAAGCTGATGTGGCGCTGACGTGGACGGTGTTATTGGTGTTATTGTGTTATGAATGGGAGTGCTCCTAATAGGATTCAACGTTATCCACAAACTATATAGGAGATGCAGTTTTAATTTGTTCAGCCACTAGCCAAGTAGCTAGTTGTTTATACTTTGTTCTCAAGCTTAAATATAAAAATATATATGTAAAGAAAAACTTAAATATAAAAACGTAAAAATAACAATGCACTAGAAAAGTGAAAATAATAAAAATTTGTGTGTTTTCAAGTAGAAAATTTAAGAAACATATGTTATAATTACTTTTTCTCTGAATCTTTTGAATTCTAGAAAAAAAAAATTGTTGGCAAATTTTGGCACTTCTTTTTCTTCCTTTCTCGTATATATCTTTTTCACAATACAAAACCTGATAACATATTTATTTTTTAGTACTTCATTTCACTTGGTTTTCTTTTCTCAAAATTAGAATTATTGAACAATAGGTTTGTTTGGTTCGGTGTAACGAAATGGTGAAGGAATTGAATGAACGAGGTAATGAACTGAAGACAATAATTGAACGAGTCATTATAACTCCGTTGCCTTGTTTTGTTTATATATTGGTATAGAATGAACAATTAGGTATGTTGTTGGGCACATTTTAATGACACTAAATGAAATAAGCAAAAATTATAGGGTATTCATAGTCACACGCATGACTTATAAAATATGCGCGGTGGAAATAAACATATAAAGGTCATGTAGACCAAACCCTTAATCGGTAATATAACTTAATGTAAACACATAACAAGAGTGTTTATAGAAGATTTACTTGTTCCTGCAAGATGTAAGCTTCAACTGCAGTCTGTTGTATGCTGTGTGCACGGAATCACCTTTCTCTTTCTTCTCTTCTACCTGGATCGATCTACTTAGGGTTTCTTGGGGAGAATCACTTTGTTGCTTGCATTAGGTATCCACCGTTACTGCACGGGTAGAACTAGGGCTAGATACCACAAAGTCAACTAAAAGTCAACTTGTCAAAACCAAGAAGGTTTCGACCGAATGAAGAGGAGAGGGCTGAAGAATTTCGATTAGGGTTTGGGAGGAGTGCTTGTGGTTTTGTTTTATGTACATAATATATTTATATCGAATAAATATATACGACCTGGATAATTACTATTTTACCTATTTATGAGAATATTTTACCTATTTATGATAATATTCCATATTCTCATTTACTCATCATTTCCATTTCATTTCATATATCATTTTCTCACTCTAGCTTGTCTATATTGTTTGGTTTGCACCGCAGTGACTCATCAACATATTTATGAGTATCAGTTGTAAAAGACGTTGATTTATGCACACAATCCTTCAATCTCCCACTTGTGCAAAGCAACAACCAAAAGATACACTTGCACAGTACGAAGAGGCTCCTAGCAAAACATTCAAGTGCCTAGCTAATAGAAACCGATTCAATACCTATGTATTGATTTACAAAAACTCTAGCAAACCTCAACTGAGTTTAGGTATATGATTGTATCCCTTTGCACTTTTTGACATTTTAGAAAGTACCAGACATTGATATTTTAATCTAGCAATACTTTCGTTTTTTCTTGTTATCATGAGTGACTTGCCTCCCATAGTGTACGTCAACACTTGTCGCATGGTCATGCTCTCACAATTCATCTCACCACAAGGGGCACAGAAAAATATCCCTTATCGTCTTTTTCAACTAGAGTTGCAAATTCCCTTCTTGAACAATTCTAATAACCAACACACCTTCCTTTCTATCCAGACAGATGCCCTTATGGGTGCTCTAATTCGAAACACCTTTAGACACATGTTAGCCTCAAAATGTGATGACATTTACGGGGATTTACACTAGTATTATAGTTTACTTATACGCAGGTATTAGAAACGTCATTTATGTATATTGAGGCGTATAGTAGGCTATATAAGCCCTCCTAGACTTCCCTAGAAGGGTGATAACTCATTTCTATCGTGTGTATTAAGGTCCTTCTCTCTAAATCTAATACAATATACATCTTTTCTTGTTTCTTTCTCTACTCTCTCTATCTAGAATAATATCATGTCAATCTTCCTTGACCTGCCGATCACCTTGAATCTTGATGTTTACAATTGATATCAGAGCTTGGTTGTGATTTGAGTGTTTGTTTTTGAAAATCGTCCAAAATGACGGTTTTTAACTAGTTTGTGTGGTTTTGTGTTCAAATTGTGTCTTTTATGTCAAAAACCTAGCTTTTCACGAATCATAACCTTGAAGCATATATTTTTATGATGTATTTTGTGTTTAGAAAGGTTGTTTTGCAAACAAAAAAAAAACTAAGTTATTTCATAAAAAAATGTTTTTTAATGTGTGTTTAAAGTGTTCGCATGTTTTTAGGATATCACGTATATTTTTTCTTCAAATTCGACTTCTTGTGGATCATGTCATCAAAAGCACGTGTTTTTATGATTAGTTTACAAGTTAGAAGGTTTTTATGCAAAAAATTTGAGCTAAAACGCGTCAAAAATGCATTTTCTATGCCTTTTTTGGCTGAAACTCTCGTGTCCTAAAATAACGAGTTCTTCATGGTTTTCAACAAGTTGGTAAGTTGGTAACTCGTTAATGTACTTGAGTTTTTGATCCTTCAAATTCGGTAGTGAAACTAGTTATTTTCCAAAAATAACGAGTTATGGAAACCTACAAAAAATAACAAGTTTGTATGTGGTGAAAGTTAACGAGTGGGCAACTCTTCAATATTACCTAGTTTTTTTTCAAAATTAAAGAGTTACCTAAAATGTTCAAGAGTAACGAGTTTGCTTCCCCACTCAGTTAACTAGTTAGGTGTTTGTGCATGAATTAACGAGTTAGTGCTTACCTCAAAATCAACGAGTTAGCTTTTAAATAATGCGCTAGAGTTCTACAATTCCAAATAAACGAGTTCAGGCATGGATTAACGAGTTAGGGTTTCGGCACTTCAAACTTAACGAGTTCATGGGATGGACTAATGAGTTAGGGTTTTCTACGTGGGATTTAACGAGTTCATACAAAGGGGTTAACGAATTAGGGTTTCATACAAAACCCTAGTTCTAAACCCTAATTTTCTGATATTGGGTTTTATACAAAAACCCTAGTTCGATCCGCGAAACGGGGGCATATACTGAATTAGGGTTTCATATATAAAGAGTTTGGGTTAAGTTGCAAATATCAGGATTGGTCGATTGTATACCTATTTTCTTCTATCTTATATTCTCCGTGATTCTCCCTTATCTACTTTGACCAACTTCGGGCAACCTAATCCAACAAATACATTAAACCCTAATCTTTCACTCAAAATCCTAATTCCAACCCCTAAATTACCTAACTTACCACATTTCACCAAAAACACCATGAAGATTATTGGTTTTACACTCATTAAGGAGAATCAAAATGTACACAAAACCAATTCAAAATAAACACACAGTCTACAGTTCACATGATCGGTCCTTATCAAGATTCACTTTACACATCAAAGGCTAGTTTTGGTACTTGAATATTTATATGACTACGAAGTTTATTCGTTATTACTTATTTGGGTTTGAAGTGGCGTTTCACAGATGCATGTATTGATTGTGATGAAGACTTTGATATCTAACTACTCTTGTGATTCTTTCTTTCTATACCCACAAAGTAGCTATCACTTAAAAGAGTTATGTTGTAGTGCTCAGTGTCTCACGTAGCTGATGATATGTCAAGAGGGATTGTGCTTATTATACTTTGGTGTTGGGGTATATGGTACACCGTTCTTAGTAACAATAGTACAAGTTTAAGTCACAAGTCTAAGGTATTTTACTTCATTCTCAAGTTTGTCATATTGGGTGTTCTTCATTAATAGTCATTACTAATAGCCTACAGATTGATAAGGGGTTGGAAAACGTTTGACAATAGAGGAGTATTATAAAAAGAGATTCTTATCAACAGTTAATTCTCATGGGACATTTTTAAGCAGACAAGTTTATGGTGCTTCACACATCATCATCTTAGTCTTTAGCATAATTTTTTCAAAGTTCAAAACGTTTCAAAATTTTGCTTAAGACAAGACCGAGAATTTGGGCGTACACGTAGATATGATGATTCCAATAGATCGCAACCATAAGGGGAAGAAGTATTGTATGTTGTTTAGGGATCTATCTAGTTCTTGGACATTGGTCAGATGGATTCTTGTTGGGTATGTCATTAGTACTTTTTGAGGGATTTATCGGGGTTATGTATTTTGGTTGGGTAGATTTGTCCCGGGTATTATTATTTCAACTTTCGTGATTTGGTTAATGTAAAGTATCTGCATACGTGAGAAGATTTTGTTGATCTTTTGCATGCCACCCCAAATGAACATTTTGCACTTCATTGAGAACTTATTTATCTTATAGTCAAGTTGGAGGTTTTGGTTGTATATCTCAAGATATGTGCTAGAACTTTTATCTCAATGAAGAATACAAAGAAGCTTGCTTAGTGTGTGTTACATTATCTACAACAGTTTTTGCTGCTACATGTTAAAGATTATCTTCTACATGTTCCACTGTGCATTCAAAGTTAAAGATAAGAGATATGTACACAACAAGTTTCAAATCTGCAAAAGACGGTTGTCAGTTTGGGGGGAAGCCGATTAAGAAACTTCGCCAAAACGAAGAGTATGAAGAAGCTTCTAAAGAAATGGCGTATGAATTAGGGAGAAGTTAATCCAATTTATATTTTTTACAATGATTGCCTTCAAAGTGAAGAAGAGTTCTCAAGCTGGAGCATATGGACAAGAGCATCGTCAAGGCTGGGCTTTTGAAGACTTTTCAGCTTTATTTGTAGGAGTCATTGTAACTAATTCTCGTATGTCATCACACTGGGGGAAGATTGTTAGCCTCAACATGTGACGACATTTACTGGATTTACACTAGTATTATAGTTTGCTTATACGAGGGTATTAGAAACGTCATTTATGTATAATGAGGTGTATAGTAGCTATATAAGCCCTCCTAGACTTCCCTAGGAGGGTGACAACTCATTTCTAGTGTGTGTATTAGGTTCTTTCTCTCTAAATCTAATACATATCTTTCCTTGTTTCTCTCTCTACTCTCTCCCTAGAATAATATCATGTCAATCTCTTGTTTTGAGCTTCCCCGACCTCCCGATCACCTTGAATATTGGTGTTTACAACACCTCGGTCATATATCAATCAATTGTTGCACATAAACTAGCAAAGAACCCTTAGCGACTCAACAATGCTAAGAAAATTCTTAGATTTATGCGGTTCTTAGTTCGACAGTAAACATTTATCATACGTTATCGCCTATAAAGATCTAATCAATTCTCATGCAATACATAACCACAAGAAACAATTAAGAAAACAATAGATACACCTAATTACTAACAAGTTTCTTGCAATCGTAGATGTACACTAAGTGATCTAGCCTAGCATGGTATAAGAAGAACAAGCAAAGTCACAATCAAAGCAAGCAATGATATACATGATTATATAATTGATGAATAAACTTATTTTGATATTGTACTTGAGTTACATTAAAGAAAATGGCTGAAAATAGCATAGAAATCGCCTAGGGGTTATCTCCCAAAGTTTGCACGCAAATTATAAAAAAGTACAAAGAATATATATAGAAACTAATGCTGAACGTTAGCTTGCGAAGTGACAGTGTTAAGAAGGCTTGGTAACGGCGTATGGGAGCACTGTTCGGGCATAATAAAAATCCAAAAACTTCACTTTCAAAAAGGTTTTCATGACAACGTCAGGTAAGGTGGTCACAACTTCTAACTTTTTTCTTTTTCTTCCAAACTTCATCCAAATGAGCTCAAAACTTTTTCAATTCCAGCAAATGTATAAACTTCAACCTAGAAATCAAATGCAAAGGATTTTAAGCCAAATTAAAGATAAAGTAATGTGAAATGCACAAAATCATAGGGTAAATGACCCTTAAAATCACTATCAAATTGCACCTCATTATTTATTCGTCGTGATATTACTCATTTATGTGAAAATTCGTCAATCACACAAATGAGTAATATCACAACGGATAAAATACCAAGAATTGAGAAACTCTCATACTCTTTTTAATAGTTTCGTTCAAAACAAAACATTCTCCCTAAAACCTAAACAATGAAATCTGCAATAGTCCTGGATATGGAGTGATGAATATGGCCAAATAACGGGAAGTTGATATGCAATCTCTAAAGGAAACAAATAATGCTGGATACAGAGTGTTTTAATTTGATTTTTTTTTGCCTTCTATGTTGTTTTTTGTTAGACTAAAATTGGTGGTAGTCACTGTGTGAATAAAATGTTGTATCGCAGTTGTGAATATTTTTATAACACGAGACCAAATGATATGTCTCTGGATGGTGACTTATGATGTATTTTTGTGAAAAATTTATGTAACGTCTCATTTAAAAAGAAAACACTTTTATTTAGATCCTTCTTTTAGATGAAGTAGTATCACGATAGTTTAAAATGTCAAAAATATCATTTCCAAATAAATCGTTGGAAAGATCGCATTTGACACCAGAGTTGTAAACAAGCCGAATCAAGCTCGAGCTCAACAAAACTCAAGCTCAACTTGTTTAGCATCAAAAGAGCTAAAGTCAAGTTTTTGACAAGTCAAACTCGAATAACTCACATGCAGCTCAACTCATTTACACCCTTATTAACACTTCCATAGTTTGATTATCAATTATCCATTCTTAGCACATCATTAAGGTTAGTTAGGTCACTCCCAATAATTATAGCCGTTGGGTAACAATTTAAACCACAAGTATTAGCTTACCAATTTAGCCCTTCATTTATTCAACTTTACCATATAAAACCTAGGGGTGGCAATTCTCGACACGACACGATAAACGACACGAACCCGACACGAAGTTAAACAGGTTTGGGTTGAGGATAAACAGGTTTGGGTCAAAAACGGGTCAACCCGTCTAACCCGTTTAATTTGGGTTGAGTAAGTATTAAACAGGTCAACCCGTGAACCCGTTTAAGTATATAAGATCTTAAAAATAAAATATATAACCTGTTTTTTATGTTGGAAGTGGGTTAAATGTATTTTGTTATTTACTTAGTATGAGTGAATTATAATTTTATACCTTAAATATCATGAAAATTGATGCTTATAATTCAGAAAATTGTCGCATAGTTATTTGTATGTAATTCTTATCATATTTAAGATCCTTATATCATTTTTTGCATTTAAACTAGTTAAATCGACAAACCACCAGCTTTATTACTGCTTGACCTATTTACTTAAATGGGTTAAACGGGTCACAAATGGGTTACACGTGTTATGCAGGTGTGGGTTAGGGTTGAGTTTTTTGACACGATTAATAAATGGGTCGTGTTTGGGTAAAGGGTATCCTAACCCGCCAACACGCGAACCCGAATAGGTTAACACGAACACGACTCGATTGCCACCCCTAATAAAACCCCTCATTCAAATCAAAGCGCCATAGACGTTTAAAACTTTAACCCTTTTCAAATCTCATCATCCCATCTCAACCGTCCATTTTAAACCACATCTCAACATTTTTAATCTTAAAGTTTCAAAAAAACATTTCTTAATGCGTGGGACCCACAAACACAAACAGAAAAACACATTTGAATCTAAACCCATGAAACCAAACCACTTCAGTTTAAGGTTTTAAGACAATTTTTTTTCATTTTTCAGATTCTTGTTTTTTAGTTCTGTTTTTTCAAGAATGATAAGAGATTCCAAGTTTTCGCGGCGAAACTCGGGTAAAAATCTAAACTTTGATGAACCCGAAAATGTTCCTGTAAATTCAAACATACGCGAACAATGCTTTAGTCGAATGAGCCTCGATTCGTGTTCTAGACCTCCATTGAATGCAATCCAAGAACCCCTTTTAAACCCTAGCAAAAATGACCAAGAACTAGGGTTTAAAACCCCCAAATTGTTGAGAACACCAACTAAGGCGAAAGTAATGAAAACACCCGAAAAGCAAGGTGGTTTGGGTAGGAATCGATACGGGTGGGGCCCGGATTCGAGTAATAATGTGAATACTACTCCTAAGGCTTGTAGGGTGCTTGGGACTGGGAGAGGCTCTTCGGGTTTTATAGAGAGTGGTTCTACACATAGTACGCCTACGAAAAGTGTAAGTGTGAGTAAGCCGCCGAATCCTGGGCTGGTTTATGGAGGTTGTACTAGGCCTCCGGTTGTTGGAGGTGCGCGTGGTAGTAACTTTGCCGCGTTGTCTAAAGGGGTTCCTGTATCGTATAATACTTATACGAATGTTAATAGTGTTGAGGTTCCTCATTTTGATCTTAAGGAAGATCCATCTTTCTGGATGGATCATAGTGTTCAAGTAAGAAACTTTTCGAGAATTTATTGGATACTATTTTTTTGATATAGTTAATTTTTGTAGGTTTTAGCTTACGGGTATGATTTTATATTTTTATTTAACTTTTTTAGGTTTTGATTCGTGTAAGACCGCTTAATGGTATGGAGATTAGTTCACAGGGCTACAACAGGTGTTTGAAACAGGAAAGTGCACAATCCTTAACATGGGTTGGGCATCCTGAAACTCGGTTTACATTTGACCATGTTGCGTGTGAAACAATCGACCAGGTAAGCTCAGTTCATGCTTGGGTTGTTTCGTTTATATTTTTTAGAATATATTGTTAGAACTGGGAATTTTACAGGAAACGCTTTTTGAGATGGTTGGTCTGCCAATGGTGGAGAATTGCTTGTCCGGATACAATAGTTGTATGTTTGCATATGGACAGGTAACATAAGTTATTAGTATAACATATGTCGATTAGTATTATTAGTTCGAGTTCATCGGTTTACAAATTATGCAACTGTTGCAGACCGGAAGTGGAAAGACGCATACAATGCTTGGTGAGATAAATGATCTTGAAGTAAAACCGAGCCAATATCGTGGAATGACACCACGGATATTCGAGTTCTTATTTTCTAGAATCATTGCGGTAATCTTAAACACCAATTTCTAGCCTAATCGTTCATAAGTAATTCCACCTTAAATTAGTATTTCACATATATATACAGGAAGAGGAAAGTCGAAAGGATGAAAGGCTTGTATACACGTGCAAATGTTCTTTCTTGGAGATATACAATGAACAAATAGCTGATCTCCTTGATCCTTCTTCTACAAATTTGCAAGTACGTTTTCTGGCCTTTTTTGACATTATGAATACCACCATGTATACTGTAAACGTGTAATATAATGCTGTTTCTTTAGCTGCGGGAAGATGTCAAAAAGGGTGTGTACGTTGAAAATCTTACTGAATTTGAAGTTCATACTGTTGGCGATATTCTCAAGCTTCTAAGTCAGGTAAACTATGCTCTTTTTCTCTAGGCAACTAAATCACTTCGAAACCTTTATATACTTCTTTTTACTAGTGTTGTGCTTTGTTATTTAGGGCTCTGCTAACAGAAGAGTTGCTGCAACAAATATGAACAGAGAAAGCAGTCGTTCGCACAGTGTTTTTACATGTGTAATTGAAAGTAGGTGGGAAAAAGACTCGACATCCAACTTACGATTTGCAAGGCTAAATCTTGTCGACTTAGCTGGTTCAGAAAGGTGATGCATTTGATCAGCATTATTCGAGTGTTTCTATAATCGGTTGGTTTTTTTGACTAAGAGTACAAGCCTTAAATTCTATAACTATCTCTTGACAGGCAAAAAAGCTCTGGTGCTGAAGGTGAACGGTTAAAAGAAGCGGCAAATATCAACAAGTCATTATCCACACTCGGGTATGAACACATTAATCGATTTACCTTTTCTTGCTTTTTGTTTACATTATTGTTCAGTTTTGTGATGCAAAGTCTGTTTTTACAGTCATGTAATAATGGTTCTAGTAGACGGTGCTAATGCAAGGACTAAACATGTTCCCTATCGAGATTCCAGGCTCACATTTCTTCTTCAGGTTCTTAAAGTTTCTAATTATCGTTCACCAAAGTTTTATATTACATGGTATACTTACTTTGTATATAATGCAGGACTCACTGGGTGGAAACTCGAAAACAATGATAATCGCTAATGTCAGCCCTTCAATGAGGTATGCATGTTTTCTTTCCTTATACTATTAGTACTTTTTGACTATTGATTGTTTTTATTTGTATTTTACAATCTTTGCTTTCTTTTTCAGTTCTGCGATCGAGACCTTGAACACTCTAAAGTTTGCTCAGCGTGCAAAACTTATTCAGAATAATGTAAGAAAGTTATCCTTATTCATGTTTAAATGCATATATTCTGCAAAGCTGAAAAGGTTAATGTTTCATTTTCTTTGACAAGGCTGTGATAAATGAAGATGCATCAGGAGATGTTGCGGCACTTCAACACCAAATACGACTTCTAAAGGTAAAACCTTAATTTTCATTTCCTGACATTGAAGTTAAAGGAGACGGATCCATCATTCCTTATGTTTAATACAAATGTATTTTTTTATTTTTTATTTTATCGTTTAGGAGGAGCTTGCTATCCTTAAACGTCACAATATAGCCAGGTCTTTGAGGTTTAGTTCAAAAGACGAGAATTATAGCAATGGAAGTTCAACTGAAACGAGTCTATCAAAAGATGATAATGCGGTAGGAGATGATCAAATTCTGAGGGTATCTTGTAAACAGGTAAATATGAAAAACCGAGTTGTTGGTAAGTTGCTATATATCTATTAGGTTTGATATCCTCTGAGCGGTATGCTTTATTTGCTGTTCTTTTTTTCAGTTGAAATCCTTGGAGACTTCATTGAATGGATCCCTAAGGAGAGAACAATCATCAGAAAATCGTATTAGAAAACTCGAAGAAGAAATAGAACAGTTAAACAGCCTGGTATGTCTTCGCTTCATGTACTTATGTCGCGGGTTATTAGGTGGGCGAAACGGGTTGAGTAATGGGTGAAAACAGGTTCACGTTGTCCTTTTGTCCACAGTTTTCGTAAATTAATAATATGTCTGAATCTGATATGATTGTTTTATGAATGAAATGTAGACCTTGGGCAGGCGACCTTCAACCCATTTGAACCGTTCTTTTTAAGCTAACTTTACAAAGTTCCCACTTTGACCCATTAGAAATAAAATACAACACAAATTGACCGTTTCTAAGTAAACGCGTCAAAATGGCCAAATGTAACTTGCTCCAACTGAACATGAACTTTTTTACTAGGTTCATCAAAGGGGGGAGGAAAATATGTGTAACAAAATGATGCTGAAGTTTCGAGAAGACAAAATCAGCCGAATGGAGTCTCTTGTTGCTAAAGTTTTGAGAAGACAAAATCAGCCTGTGGATTCATACTTGCTAGAAGAAAACAACACACTAAGAGAAGAAATCGGTATACTCCGTGCAAATGTTGATAGGAACCCTGAAGTGATACGCTTTGCTGCTGAAAATATAAGGCTTTCTGAACAACTCGAAAGGTGGATAACAAGATTTTAACTAAGTTTTCTAATTTTCCAATGCTTTATCATGTGACGTTAAACAATTCTTGTTTTTAATGTTTAGATTCCAAGATTTTGAAGAAAGGGAGAGAGAGATGTTGTTAACGGAGGTGTCTGAATTAAGGGATCAGGTACTTTCAAAATTCAAGGAAACTTTGCTAGAAAAATTCAGTTCTTTCGTATTTCTTTAAACTAAAATCTTTTTATGGCAGTTGGCTCTTTTACTTGAGGAGAACTTAAAACAAGATAAGATTATGAATCCAAACTTGGAAATGGTAATATTTGCGTTTTGTTATGATTTGACTTGTCACACATGCCAACGTCTTTAAATTCTCATTATTCTTTGCAAATGGTAACAGGAAGCTGCAGCGGTTAAAAAAGAAAATGAATCTCTTCAATTGGAGGTTGGCTACATTCTTATCTTAATACAATATGCATAGCCTGTCAGGATTTTAAACTATTGTTTGACATTTTATTTATAACTTCAGTTGAAAGCGAGCCACGAAGAGTTACAGAAATGCAGGGATAACCTGAATTCTTGCCTAGATAAAAATGAAAAACTCTGCAGGTAAGCTAATCTCGTTCTTCTGTAAATTCATACACATGTTTTGTCTTTATGTTCTGATTATATCATAAGTTGGTTCTTCATATTCTACAGGGAGATTGCGGATCTAACTGCGTTACTAGAAATGCAGAAATCTGCAGTGAATGAACACGATGGTAACACCGAGGTCAGAAAGGTAAATTGAATTACTTGTTATACACCTGTTCGACACTTTTGTTGTTAGAAGTACTATCTTCATAAACAAGAATTTTGACGGATTTTTAGGAATCAAAATTGGACTTTTCTTCTAATGCCGATCAATCATCTAAGAAGGAGGATCCAGAAGTAGTGGATCTACAACTCGAGGCAGAAATTCTCAAGATTATGCTTAAGGAGGAGAGATCAATCCGTGGGGAAACAGAAGAGAAGTTCTCGCTGATAACAAAAGAATTCGAAAAGTTGAGGGAAGAGCTTCATGAAGCAAAATCTGTCATTGAAGCTCTCGAGTTTCAACAGCTTGCGTCAATCAACGAACTGGAAGACCTCAGAAACACTAATAAGAAATATGATGAAATACTGCACAAAAAAGAGCCAAAAATAGTTTCTGTAAACCGTTTTGAAAATCAAGATTCATCTTTGCAAGCAAAACTGAACAAGGTCCAAGATTCCCTTGACAAAACCAAGAAACTGAATATGTGGTACCAGACTGATAGGGCATGTCATGCATCTAACGAAGAAGAAATGGATGAAGTTCGCAAACAAGTCGAGGCTGAAATGACAGATGTCATAGTCTGTTTGCAGGAAGAAATTTGCGGTTTTCAGAGCCAAATGCATGAAAGTATTTTGAAAGAGAAAGAGACCAAACACGAACTGACCCTTTTGCAGCAAAAGTGCGAAGAGAAAGATCAAAACTTTAACAGTTTATTTGAAGAGGTCGAAGAGGTTCTTACTGCTGGTCACAAGGCACTCGATGAGGCGAACATGATTGGTACTGGAAAAAGAACATGGGTTTCTGACCAATTACAGATTATTGCAAGAAACATATCTGAAAAGGAGTTACGGATTGATGAACTCAATTCGTGTTTGGAGGATGCAAAAAGCAGAGGTAATGAAATGGAGTCCATGTTGAGGTCATTGAGAGGGGCTACTCTTGTTATGTCAGAAGCACATCAGCAAGATTGCGGGGAAAAAGATCAAGAAATTCATCACTTGTTATCACTCGTTAGCCAGCTAGAAGACCAAATAAAGGTATATAACTTGAATCTCTTTTTAAATTCAATCAAAAATTTCATTTATTTTTTTGCAGCTAAAGAAATTAATTAATTTTCCTATGTGGTTCTTTTTTTAGCTATATGAGCTTGAGGTCATGGATGCAAAGGTTAATGCAGCACATCAAGAAGTGGAATCTTTATGCTATTTTGATAAATTTGTAGAAGCACAACTAAACGTTAAAGAAGCAGGTTTCATGATAAACAACCTCATGGCTGAAAATGAAGCAATGACAATGGACATAGAGAGGCTAGTGACGGACTTGTCTGCAAAAGAGATCGAGTTATTTATCATGATGTCGAAGTTAGAACACGTGGCATTAGCATATAATGATCTTAAGGAAGAGAACACTCGTATGGCTACAGTGATTGAGAAGTTTAAGGAAGAATTGATTATATCGTTAGTAGATATGCACTTGAAAGATTGGATATCACTTGAAAAAGATGCTGAAGTTGGCGTTTTGCAAAAACAAGTCGAGATGCAGGTAGAAGCTCTTAAGATGGCACACACCCTTGCTGAAGAAAATGAGGCAGTTTTTACTGAAAATAGAAAGGTATGCTTTCATTGTTACTTAATAAAAGTCTATTGATCGATTCTGTTGACTTTACTTAATACAAAGTGAGTTAAAAATGGAATATTATTATACTCGTTCGTAAATTAGTAAGAAAAAGCCAAATTAGTGGTATATCCTAACATAGTTTCTAACTAAATCTGTTCTTAAATTGCATAGCTATATGAGCTTGAGCTTCTGGATGCAAAGCAAAATGCAGCACAACACGCAGTGGAATCGTCTTGCTATCTTGCTAAATTTCTAGAAACCCAACAAAACGCCAAAGAGACATTCTCTATGATCAACAAGTTGGCGACCGAAAATGGAGCAATGAAGAGCAAAGAAGTTGCTTTAATAAATGAGAGGGATATACTTAAGGGCAGTTATTTGGTCCTTGAAAAACAGCTTGAAACAGATACCATCGAAATGAAGAAAGAAGTAGAAGAACTTGAGCTCATGATTCTTGAAATTCAGGGTACCGTAGATGAAGAACTCAAGCAAACGGGTTCAGACTTAGTTGAAATCAAGTCTCGGTTTCAACGCTCGAACAAGTTACAGCGGACAATGTGTGACGAGATCTGGTCTGAGATAATTGCAAAGGACTGGGCTATGTCTGTGTTGCATGTGTGTCACATGGGAATACTGATTGATACCGTGACTGGATTAAATGCAGAAAAGAGTCTCCTTTACCATGGCCTATGTGAATCAAATTCTTTGGTATCTCAACTTAATGACAATTCAAGAAAAGAACTAGAAGCGTGTAGCATGCTTCGAGGAAAGTTACTGGCTGATATCAAGAATAGTTATGATCGTGTTTCAAGGAAAGAAGAAGCAGCTGATAAACTCTCGATCAAAATGACCAGTTTCGAGAAGAAGATTTTAGACTTGCAGCTTATGGAAGAAGCAATGTTGGAACGGTCTGGTCATATGGGGCATGAGCTTTCTATGTTATTGAAGGAAGTTATGGATGACAAAGATGAACAGTTAAGAAGTTTGTCTGCAAAAGAGATCGAATTAATCATCATGTCGTCAAAACTTGAACAAGTGGCATCAGAAAATAACGACTTTCAGAATGAGAACATACATGTGTCTACGGTTCTTGAAAAGTTTAAGGAAGAGATAATCGTTTCTCATGTGGATTCGTGCTTTAAAGATGCAAACTTTGGTCTTTTGCAGAACCAAATCAAGATGCAGGAAGAAGCTCTAATAAACTCTTCCGACTCCATCTCTGCTCTAGAGTACAAGACTCAAATGCTTGAAACATCGTCATGTAAACTGCAACATGAACTAGAAATTAAGGGTGCAGAACTTGTGGATGCAATAAAACACCAGAAAGATGATATTGTGGAATTTGAAACTTCTTTCGAAGCTTTGGCGTGTGAGCTTTATGAAAATATTGTAAAAAGCGCTGTTCTTGAAGCTCAGTTGAAGGAAAAGGCAGCCCTAATATCGACTCTTGAGGCAGATCTTTTCAGACAGCATCAGTCTACGGAATCACTTTCCTCTGAGATTCATTTGCTGACAGAAAATGCTGAAGATGCCCTAAGAGAAAAAGCGTTAGCTGAGGTGCAATTGGTGGAAACAAAGAAGGCTATGGAGAGTTTGGAAATTGAAATTCTTGAATTCAAAACCGCTCTTGGCGAAAAGAACACTTTGATAGAAGCACTGAAAGGAGATTTGGAAAGTGTTACTTGTGAAAGAAACGAGGCAATTGCTAGTCAATTAAACCAGGTATGATTACTTCTTTAACTTTACAAAAACTTCTTAACTATACTCGATTTCAAATGGCGAAAAGAACTCTTTGGTAAAATAATATTGAAGAAATGTTCAGCGATAGATAAGCAACCTCGCCTATTTCTTTCAAAAAGCAACTCTCCTAATGCTTTCATTCAATTTTCTTGACCTGATAATACACACAATAATTTACTAACCATAATCCGTATTTATATAGTTAATTAGTAAAGCAAACAGTAACAGTTCATTAACGTTTTGTGCAAATTGCAAAAATATTAGGTGTGTGAAACTAGTAACTTTTATGCTGAAGAGAAGTTAAAACTTTATGTAAAGTCCGTGGAAGGGCTAGAATCCACCTTGAACGAATATGAAACTAGCCAACATTATGCTGAAGAGAAATTGAAACTTAATCAGAAGTCGATGGAAGGGCTGGAATGGACCGTGAACGAATTGGAAAGCCAGGTAACTTGGCAAAGTTTCTAGTACTTTTTTTGTTGTTGGTGTTTTAGCAAAAAATTCACCATTTTTTACAATGTAACTTATAAAGTATTTATTATTCTCTCTTTTGTTGAATCTAAGGTTGAGATGGTCAAAGGAGAAGCGGAAAGTCAACGTTTGCAGAGGGAGGAGCTAGAACAAGAACTTCGAAAGATACGTCTGCAAGAACAGTCACTTACAACAGAGAACGAAACATTTAAGGTTTCAAAACTAATTACAGTTCCGGTGATCACTTATGTTAAAATTTGGATGTTTTGCCAATGATTTAAATTTTTTGTAGGCTGAGATTGCTAATTACAAGATGAAAGTGATTGAGCTTGAAGACGAAATCAAGAAGTTGCCGGGACAGCAAATTCTGGAACAACAAATCCATCATCTTGAGATAATAAGGGTTAGTTTTCTAGCATTCTTTCATTATTAGATAGAAAAGCTAAAAAAATGCCCGCTAAAGGATGCTTGTGCTCTATTACAGGAGGAGAACAAGGTGTTAAAGGCTCGGAATGATGAGATCAGTTCTAAGCTGAGAAAAGCAGAAATAATAGTTAGCCGAGTGAACCAAGGGTTTGCGAACCGAAGGGCAGAGTTAGTACGGAGATCAACTTAATGAAAATCTGAAGGAAACCTAACTAGTACATAAAACTGGCGGCATTGTGCAACAAAAACTAGTGGTTCAGCATTTTCTGACAATTGCGAACGTTTGGGGCTTCTGTTTTGGGTAAAATAGTGATCTCTGAAGTATCAGGGACTAACATAACGAGATCATGAAAGAAGACCAAATGCAATACTTGGTGTTCAAGCCACAAACGGCGGATGAATATCGACAAATGGACAGTTGCACTTCACATAATTTTTTTCAATCGGGTTTCAGATCGCTACCATGTTGACAAGTTTAAGTTCAAGATTTCTTGATATGTAGAAGTTAGTTGTTGACTAGCTATTTATTCTTATATTGTAGAACATGTATATGATGTTTTGTTGTCTATTCCCTTTTGTAAATTCTTTGAATAGGTGGGAAGTGAGATTTGTATTCAATATTTATTAGTGTTTTCTTCAACTGTTTAGACATATGCTTTCTCTGTCTCAAAATAATTGTCCGCCGTCAAAAAACACACAGTTTAAGAAAAACATAATTATTATTGTTTTTTCACTCGTAATTTTAATCAGGGGATCAAACTGGTAGATTGATGGTAAACTATCCCAATACTCAAAAACCATATATACAAAGAAGAAACTGTTTTACATAACAATACTGAAACAAATGACCGAACACTATCATCATGAAAGTAAGAACATAGGCATAATATTGAACAAAACTTGCGACACGATATATATACATACACCAGAAGATACTAACTAATCGACATTATAGAAATTAATCTGTTTAATGATCAGGAGCAGGGGAGTACCAAGCAGGGGACTTCCCTTTTGAGCGAAGCAATCTAGTAAAAGGTGAATCCGGCATTTTCCCACTCTCTTCTTCCTCCATCTCTTCTCGGCTCTTCGGTAATCCATCTGGCACCGGACATTCTGTCCTTTTACCTCCATCTGCGGTCACATTGTCCATCGAATTCAAATTACTTGCTTCTGTTCCGTTCTCATTTTCTGACTGCTTTTTCGATTTGTGAATTTCGGTTATTCCGTGTAAACATCCCATTAATGATTTCACACCTCCTGATTCTATTATCATCCTCTCTACCTCCTCCTTTGGCGCTTCTTTCTGTTCATAGTTAAACATATAAACAATTAACACTAAAACTCAATAGAATGAAGCTTATTTCTATCAATAACTACTAGACTACATGGGTATCTAAAACGGCTTGCACATATTACCTTAACACTAAAAAATCAATAGAATGAAGCGTATCTAAAACGGCCTGCACCATATTACCTTATCAGCTTATTAAGCTTGTAACTTATAAAAAAGAGTAGTGATTGGGAGGCCTAAAAGATGTGCCTAAATTCATGCCTAAACATGTGTGGCATCATCTTAATGGCTTCAGTAAGGGCACCCACTTTTTCACAAACCATCAAAATCATGCCAAATATGTTTAGGCATGCATTTAAGCACATAATTAGGTCTCCCTATCATTTTCCTATAAAAAAACAGCTTATTTAATTAAGCTGTCTAGCCATATGCTGCTTATTTATTAAAACAACTTAGGGGCCGTTTGATTTCGACTTAATTGTCTTAATTGAGAAATATTTCTTAATAATAGAGAAGTCTTGTGATTATTTTCCGATTAAGCCACCGATATTTCACATAGTTAGCATAACAAAACAAACAACAATTGTTTATCTACAAACAAAGATGATATATATATCTTCACAGACATACGCCTTGTTTAACTTTCGGAATAAATCTCATAAGGTTTAACAAATAATATTGATGAAACAAATTCTATGGACCTAGAGGGATCCGGGGGTTTACGTTCCCGATGGATGTAAATTTTGTTAAAATTCCTAATTTTTCTTAAATGAACCTAGTCTCGAAATTTTGTGTCCCGTAAATACAGTTAGTCCGCTAATATGTCAAACCAAATACATGTCTTTTTATAGTTTTAACGACTTTTTAGTTCATTTTTTGTACTTTATAACCTTAAAAAAATTTATGCACATGATGACTTAGAATCCTGGTCCGTTAGGACGCAACGTATGCTTTAACCAATGTAAAGTTGTAAACTAACTAATCTAAACTTTTATACTGCTAACAGCTACTAGTTTAATCATAATAGATAATAATAATAATAATATATTGCTACTACCTCGAGATCCTTGAGCTCAAAATAAGCTCTCCAACAGCTATACGACCTATCACCTTCCAAAGTCGAACAATAATCTGTTACAACAAAACAAAACAAAACAAAACCAGTCAGTCATATATCTTTCATCTCAAAAAACACAAACCAAATAAAATAAATAATAATAAGAAACCTGCTAAGTCATTTTCAGCTTTTTGAATCAAAGGTGGATCTTTCACCATCCGATCAATCTTAGTTCGACTAAACGGTTGGAGCTTCGGTATATACGTCTCGTTACGTGACGAACAGGTGATCGTCGTTAACGGCTTAGCTAACGCTACTGATCTTATCATCATCATTTTGGTTTTATCTTGTGTGTGTGTTTGTGAATTTGAGTGTGTTTTAGCCTGTGTGATGAGTTTATATTTGTGTTTTGGATAAGACTGACTGAGATATTTTTTAATCACTTTTTTCAAGTTTAGTTTGTATTGGTGAGATAGAGTGACTGGCGGTTATGTGGGGGATGGTGAAGGTGGGATTGTGGTCGTTGGATTGTGTGGTTTGTGGCTGTGATGGGTGAGATTTAACGGTGGGCGTTGAATATGTGGGGGAATTGGTTTGGTATGGTAAGGTGCGATGTATGGGAAGTCAGTGGATATTTTATTTGGGTTGGGGCCCGCCTACTTTTTTGCTTTTTGGATCTGTGTACCGCTTTCCCGTCGTCTATAGATTTTATGAATAAATTGAGAAAGGTTTTTAAGGTTGATATCTTATTTAGAATTGTTTTCGTTTTTGATATAATAAAACATAGGTCCCAAATGACAATTCACATGAGTGGAAATAAGTTTGTTACAATCCAAACGATGTTTTAAAGTGCATAAAACCCAGGTGAGATGCGTCGTCACGGCGACTCTATGAGAAGTCCTTATGCATGCCACGAAGTATATGCCTTAGATACCTGAAAATACATTGCTAAAAGTGTCAACACAAAGGTTGAGTGAGTTCATAGAGTTTATGAAAATGTTTTGTACGACCACCACAAGTATAAGTCATGTATGACAAAATGTCACATAAATATGATACAATTGCTATAAGCAAATGACACCGAAGCTAGACTGATCATGATGTTCGCCCCAACAGAGTGTTTTCCAAAACAACTCTAATTCTGATATTAAATGAAATGCATCCGTTTCACCAGTTGGAACCACCAACCCGGATGGAGGAATCACCCTCAATAGATCTATTCACTCACTCTCGCTTCTTCCGGAATTAACGGTTCATGATTATGAAATGGGGACATTCAATTGGCAATGAGGTAACTTAAGCAATGTAAATGAATTTGATATACTTGGGTTCGTAATAAAATGATGTGCAATGTATTCTCCCCCGTAGGTTTGAAAATAAGTATAAACTTGAAATAAACGGGGCTATGAAAACTCACCTGATACAATGATTATGATGATATAGTGGCAATGCTAAAATGAGGTGCAATCTCTATCTGCAACCTAATATGAATGATATGATCTATTATAATCATGAATATATATCGTACATGCAAGTTCACGTGTAATCTATACCACTTGTGCATTTTGAAAATATAATTTATCGTCGAAATATATGTTTATGACATCTTGTCAAGTTATAAAATACTTTACGCTTATATATGTTGAAACAACATCCCACGATAATCGTTTAGAAATAGAACAAGAATAGTTTTGCGTCGCAAAATGGTGAATATCGAATGTTAGAAAACAAACTCAATGGTTTTGGAAAGCTTGTAGCGATATCTAAAAGTCTTAGCATTTAACTTTTGATCATAGAAGTCTCGATCATAGAGAAAAATATAGATGAAGTAAGGTAGTCGAGCTAAAAATATAGTTTATGAGTAGTTTTTGGAAAAGTTTGAGAGATCGTATATTACTCGTTACAACTTCGTTTGACGAACGGTTGAACATTTTGAAAAATAGGCTAGATGAACTCACTTTTATTTGTAGAAATCATTTTCTCAAAAGTACTCCATCGATATGAAAAACAGCTCCAAACATGGTCACTTGCGATAACCATTTTGGTCTAGTAGAAAATATATGTGTTAATACTTGTATAAAATAGTTACGATAGCCATATTTAAAACGCGTGTAACTTAGTCGTTATAAGTCCGTTTTCTACGTTTTATATATCCTTGGTTTCGTGTTAATGTATACTAATATATTTTTGATAAATTGACTCATTTAGATAATGTTTAAAACTCATTTTTGCCCCTAAAATAACCTTTGACAGCTTGTATTTTTCAGAAAAATTAGTTTTCGTCATTAAACTTAAAAATAGCGTAACTTCTTCGTTATAAATCCGTTTTAACCCGTTCAAGCGACCACGGCTTCGTTTTAAAGTATATTTTCTGAAAATATAAACCAAAATAATCCATGACCTGTCGAAATTTTCATATTTTACAAAAATGAACGGCCCTTAATTATATGTCGTCGAAAATGATTTTTCTAGTGTAATACTTGTTCTAAACCCTTCCAATCAACACCAAAACTAATTTAAACATACCATACACCTTCTTAGGGTGTCATGGGTTCCTAAACTTCACCAACAATGATAGGTTTCATGGAAATAAATATAGGATAGTTTAAACTAATAATAAGTAATAAAAACAAGTAAAAAGTGGTATGATTCATAGTATATTTGCATGTTTTTGTTACTAGATCACAAAAATATATCAAGAATGAGTATGAAAGAGTAGGAAAATTTTATTAGATGCTTACTAGAGTGATGATGAATTTTTGAGCAAGTAAACCTAATAATCTTGAGGTTTTTATTCCATAACCCTAACTAGATTACTACTAGAACTTGATTAACACTTGAAGCTTGAAAAATCAATGGTTTCTCCTTGTTTCTTGCTTTGGTCGACCACAAAGAGATGAAGAAGGAGAGTGTTCTCTTGCAAAATTGCTTCTAGGATATTTGTATGTTTTCTTAACTTAGTATATAAAATATATATCTTAAATATCTAGTTAAAATGAATATGTGTACACATATTAGACAAGATATTAATGAAATAGAATGACAAAAGGGGGGGGGGGGGGAGGTCGACAAGGTGAAATGGGAAGGGATTTGATGTACTTTTGATGATTCATTGTATTTAAAGTTAAGTAATATGTATATTTTGTACATATAATTAGTTATTAAGTGTAGCGTTAGTTAGAAATCGATTTTTAACGGAACAAAATAAAATATATCGAAGTCATACAAATTATAAAAATGCATTTCTCGCAAGTATTGGGTGAATAAATATTTATTGAATTGTATTTACGAAAACCGTCATATATATATATATATATATATATATATATAGAGTTAGGATCAAATAAGAAGATTACTTAAAATAAGAAGGAATAAGAAGAACTATAACCGCAAATTCGAGATGTACCGACCTAAATTAGATGCATCTCTATAATCTTAGATGCATTATAACGCACCATAGTGTGTTTTCTAGCTTTTAATCAGATGCATATACGTATATTAGATGCATTTCATGATTTGTCTTGTTTTTTGTTCCTCTGCGCGTGCCAAAATCATGAAAATCAATTTGCACCATCTATACATCAAATTAACTTTCGAAACATTGCATCTATATGAATAGAAATGCATCTAATGCAAGTCGTTGCATCTCAAATGTGTGGTTTTGGTCACTTCTCACCACTTCTTATTTTAATTTACTTCTCACTGGATCCCTACTATATATATATATATATATATATATATATATAAAACAATTTATATACCAAAATAAATTCAAAACATCGGGTAAACTAATAATATAATTTTTACAGTCTTAAAATGAGTATAAAAATATATCTGGATAATTGTCGGAAGTGTCGGATCAATTATTCAAAATAAATGATCGTGCGATAGCGTTTATTTAATAAATGAATATACGTTAATGAAATATGCAAACCCATGCATGAACTAATATGAAAATGATGTTACTGATGATATGCAGACTAACTCTAGTCTATATGTAATGTTCTCAATGATGTTCCATGAATACGCAGCTTAACCCTTACGGTTACGCGAATTTGATACTCGTAAACCTAGTTTACGAAAAATGATGGATAGTGAATCATGAATTGTGATTTTTCTCCGAGAATGAATAGTGTTTCGTAAATAGTAAAATTTTAAAATAACCTCTCAAAGTCGCAAACTGACTTCAAAAACGATGAATAGTAAAATGATGAATAGTAACCAGTGAATAGTAAATCCCCGAGATGAATAGTAAATTTGAGAAATGACCTGAAATTACGAGTTGTCACATTCGCCCACCCAAAAAGGAATTCAGTCCCTGAATTTAGTTCATGTTGGTTTCTACGGTGTTATATGTGAAAAGGTGAGGATATTTGAGTCGTGAAACGTGCTATGTACCTTGCTGAGTTCTGACGGCAATTCAAGTCGATATGCTACAGGATCAATTCTATCCAGAATCTTAAATGGTCCAATATACCTCGGGTTTAACTTCCCGTGTTTTCTGAATCGTACCACGCCTTTCCAAGCCGAGACTTTCAACATAACTCTGTTGCCAACTTGAAATTCTAATGGTTTGTGACTTATGGAACATATTTCCAATATTTTGCGTCGTATATCGACATAGCTTTTCTATCTATTTGTTGTTGCTTGTAACTGATTCTTGCTCTGTACGATTTCTTTGTTGTTTCATGAAATAAGTTATGGACTAGTGAGTTGGGCTTTCCTGATTTTGACCCGTAAATAGGTGATTGACACCTCAACCATAGAGTGCCTCAAATGGTGCAGTCAGTATGTTCATGTGATAACTATTTTTGTAAGGGAACTTGTTCGATGATGAATGATTTACCCAATCGTTTCCAGAAACAATCACATATGCTTTGAGTATATCTTCTGATGTTTGAATCGTTCTCTCGCTCTGACCATTGAGCTGAGGATAATAAGCGGTACTCATGTTCCAGTAGGTTTCATGGGGATCTTGAAATGATTGTCAGAAGTCTAAGGTGAATCGACTACCTTATATTAGGTATAATTGAAATTGATACCATGTGTCTCATGACAAATTCCAAAATGTCAAGTTTGTCGAGAAGGGCATTATTGTTAAGAATAGATTATGGGTAACAGTTATGATTCCTCACGTTTCTAGTTCTAGCAAATGTCATGACTTGAGTCTTCTTTGCCTAAGGTGCTTAGTCTCCATTACTAAGATGTTTATTGCTTGATTGTGTCTCTCTTAATTTTCCTTATCAAAGTTTTTCCATGCTCTATATTGTAAAGTCACGAAACACTAAATATTTAAGTGATGTGGTATGGTGGTTGATTTTTTAGATTTATTCCGATATTGAGTGTTTTGTTTGAAATCTTTTCTTTGAATGAATGAATTTACAATTTTGAACAAACGACTTTCTAAGTAATATTTTTCTTGATGATTCAAAATTTAGTAGTTACGCAAAGTAGGACTGTTTATCAAAGATTGAGGTTTATACGTTTCTTGACGTACGATGGTTTTGTTAAAGATTGACCAAAAAGAACTTACTTGTTAAAACAGGTACTTCAGGAAAAAAAAATATTTCCTACAAGGTATATGATTTGTATAAATACATTTTAAGTAAAATCCATTTAAAATGAAAGCACTATAAAGGATGAAGTAGTCGGGTAGGTATGTCTGCATGAATGTTTAGTTTCTAATGTTGGATAATGTCTATCAGTCGATGTTAGGCAAAATCTACATGCATAGGTATTCAATCTTACTTGGGTGTTTCTAAAATAGTTCATCACTGAGATTTTTATCATGCTGGTTGAAACGTAGATATCAGCTGATACTATGTCGAAGAATATCTGTTCTGTTTTCACGTGTAGATGGGGAGTCATTGATTTTTTGATTTGTTCAGGCCTGTTGCCTCTCTTGATATGGAAGTGAGGTTATATGTAATTTCTAGAGAACACAATTCCTTAGGGGAAGTTTATATCGATAACCTTAACTTAACTCAATTTTTCCTTTGAGGGAAACTTATTGTAGGGAAGTCCACATATCGCTGAGGCCATGTTTAATGGAATGTTCTGCAGTCTTGATTAGAAGACTTGGTTTATTTCTACAGTGTTACTTAGTGGGTATTTGCTGTGTACAAATTCGTATAACTCGGTCCAGCTGGTACTTTTGAAATGATAGAATTTGGCTTCTAGTTGAAAGTTAGTGGTTCAGATTGTCTCGTGATGTCTTAAGATTTCTATTGAGTTTTGAAACATCTTACTACATACTTCTAGGCCTTGTTAGTAGTTTCGAAATCCTTTCATTGTTTTCTTGTATCGAGGAATCCTCCTCGTAGATGGTATGGAAAGTCTTTCCTAAAAAGGTCACTGGTAAAATTTCAACTTATGGGTTGAGTGAGTGATGAATGGCGTAGGTATCTATAGAGTGTTAACAAAATAGATGTTTATGAACAATTTATCTCATTACAAGGCTTTGCTTTTGAATGAAGGTTTTTTTAGGAAGTTTGAAAAGATGCTTGTTTCTTTCATGACATAATTCTTCCTGAATTATACATAGGTGATCATGCTATGTATAATCGAGGACAAATGATGTGATGCTTGGTTTTGTTGAAATAGTATTTTGTTTCTCCCAAGTTTTAGATGGTATTCAACATGTTGTTTTGTAAGATAATGGCCTAACAATTTTTCAGAGAAACATGAAAGTCGTTTCGCGTAATGGTAGTAAGTAGTTGATAGAATGACTAAAAACTAATTTATAGGGTGGTAACAAAACAACTTGTTTTTAGAATTCTGTGAAACCATTTTCCTAAGATGGTAGTAAAATAGCTTGGAATAAAATTTTGTTGAATGGTTTGTAGGATACATGGGAGAACCTCATAGAATGGTAATAGTCTCCTAATTGGTCAAGAATAAAGTTGCCCTAATCCCTAGTAAGATATCGGTATATTGTCGCGAAATGATTGAAAATTGGGCAATTGGAATAGGGAATGAAATAAACAAAGGTTGTGATTATCGTGGAGATAATAAAGGACAAAGATTACATTAGATAGAAAGGTACTTATTATATGTTCCTGTTGATGGTCTAATCGTGTCTCAAGTGTAGGAGTAGTATGCTGTCTAGCAGCAACAGCCCTAGAACTCTCACAGTCTTCAAACCTATAAGATGGTGTAGTGTCTGTAGTCTTAATGATAGATGGTAATGGTGTGTCAAATCATGCACACTTCCCAAGCTGCAAGTCAGATGTATGAGTAGTGTCTATGAGATGTGATGGCACGGATGGTGCTCTAGATGATAACGATGATGAAAATGATGACGATGATGATGATGAAAATCCTAGTGGTGATTTAGGAAATGATGGTGATGATGGTGAATGAAATACTACCCTCTTTCATGTTGTCTTACGACGTTTTAGAGATAAAACTGGAGTATGCACTATTGGACGACTAATAGTGGTATGAGTAGCTGATGGTGGTTGTAGTACATGAGTAGCACATGATCTAAGAATGAGGGTAAAAGAATGTACTCTCTTCCTTGCAGTAAGCATCCTAATAGGTCCATTAGGACTAAGCCTCTAAGTCCTACCAAATGGTATGATCTGTCCCCTACAAAATGATAGGAATTGCCCTGTTCCTACGACGAATCGATGGTGACAATGGTGGTGTAGGTGCAACTTCGTCCTCCTCAAAGGATTCAGTCTTAGTATCAGATAATATGAGTGGTGAGTCTGGTGTAGAGCCAACTGATGTTTAAAATTGTGGTAGGGAATGTCAAGGCATTCTCCACGTTGGAGTTTGAAGAAATGATGATGGAATGGGTGTTCGAAGACATATATGTGACAATCGATGTGAAATGGAAGTAAATAAATCACATAATGTGCGTATAAAACCGCATGTATAGAGAATATGCACTTATGATGAAATGATGAGATGCTATGATGATGTAGTTATAGCCTAGGGTCAATGATACAACCTAGTTCTCTATAACTCTTGCTCTGATGCCAATCTGTCACACCCCCAAAATACCTATTTTTGCAGCGGAATTGAATACCTGGGGCGTGACTGCCATAGCATCACAGTTACAGTTATATTGAACGACCTAAAGTGTCATTTTGTAAACACATCGTTTGATATAATAAAACATTCAGAGTTTATAAAACATAGGTCCCAAATGACAATCCACATGAGCGGAAATAAGTTTGTTACAATCCAAACGATGTTTTAAAGTGCATAAAACCCAGGTGAGACACGTCGTCACCGCGACTCTATGATAAGTCCTTATGCATGCCATGAAGTATATGCCTTAGATACCTGAAAATACATTGCTAAAAGTGTCAACACAAAGGTTGAGTGAGTTCATAGAGTTTATGAAAATGTTTTGTACGACCACCACAAGTATAAGTCATGTATGACAAAATGTCACATAAAAATGATACAATTACTATAAGCAAATGACACCGAAGCTAGACTGATCATGATGTTCGCCCCAACAGAGTGTTTTCCAAAACAACTCTAATTCTGATATTAAATGAAATGCATCCGTTTCACCAGTTGGAACCACCAACCCGGATGGAGGAATCACCCTCAATAGATCTATTCACTCACTCTCGCTTCTTCCGGAATTAACGGTTCATGATTATGAAATGGGGACATTCAATTGGCAATGAGGTAACATAAGCAATGTAATTGAATTTGATATACTTGGGTTCGTAATAAAATGATGTGCAATGTATTCTCCCCCGTAGGTTTGAAAATAAGTATAAACTTGAAATAAACGGGGCTATGAAAACTCACCTGATACAATGATTATGATGATATAATGGCAATACTGAAATGAGGTGCAATCTCTATCTGCAACCTACTATGAATGATATGATCTATTATAAATCATGAATATATATCGTACATGCAAGTTCACGTGTAATCTATACCACTTGTGCATTTTGAAAATACAGTTTATCGTCGAAATATATGTTTATGACATCTTGTCAAGTTATAAAATACTTTACGCTTATATATGTTGAAACAACATCCCACGATAATCGTTTAGAAATAGAACAAGAATTTATAGTTTTGCGTTGTAAAATAATATATTTTGACAACTCATGAAAATGACTAAGTAACCTCGTAAAGCTTAGTCGCAAAATGGTGAATATCGAATGTTAGAAAACAAACTCAATGGTTTTGGAAAGCTTGTAGCGATATCTAAAAGTCTTAGCATTTAACTTTTGATCATAGAAGTCTCGATCATAGAGAAAAATATAGATGAAGTAAGGTAGTCGAGCTAAAAATATAGTTTATGAGTAGTTTTTGGAAAAGTTTGAGAGATCGTATATTACTCGTTACAACTTCGTTTGACGAACGGTTGAACATTTTGGAAAATAGGCTAGATGAACTCACTTTTATTTGTAGAAATCATTTTCTCAAAAGTACTCCATCGATATGAAAAACAGCTCCAAACATGGTCACTTGCGATAACCATTTTGGTCTAGTAGAAAATATATAAGTGTTAATACTCGTATAAAATAGTTACGATAGCCATATTTAAAACGAGTGTAACTTAGTCGTTATAAGTCCGTTTTCTACGTTTTATATATATGCTTGGTTTTGTGTTAATGTATACTAATATATTTTTGATAAATCGACTCATTTAGATAATGTTTAAAAGTCATTTTTGCCCCTAAAATAACCCTTGACAGCTTGTATTTTTCAGAAAAATTAGTTTTCGTCGTTAAACTTAAAAATAGCGTAACTTCTTTGTTATAAATCCGTTTTAACCCGTTCAAGCGACCACGGTTTCGTTTTAAAGTCTATTTTCTGAAAATATAAACCAAAATAATCCATGACCTGTCAAAATTTCCAGATTTTACAAAAATGAACAGCCCTTAATTATATGTCGTCGAAAATGATTTTTCTAGTGTAATACTTGTTCTAAACACTTCCAATCAACACCAAAGCTATTCTAAACCTACCATACACCTTCTTAGGGTGTCATATACTTGTAGGAAATGTTGTAAGTAATCCCTTATGTCGTCCCATTGGGGGAAGATTGTTGGAATCGCTCATAACTCGTAAATGGAACGACATTGACGGGATTACATTTTCTATCCTTGTTAGCTAAAACACATGGGCTTGTTATGTCATATTGTCATAGTTGTATGCGTTTAGCTATAAATACCTCCTAGACTTTCCTAGGAGGGTGAGACTCTTAGTGTAATTTTCATCTTTCTTTAATAAAATACACACTAGTTTTCCCTTCTCTCTTTAGTTTCTCTCTCTAACTTGAAGATGGTGTTCTTCCATCTTCCTAGACCTCCCAATTCACCAAATCATCCATAAAAACGATCCTAATAGGTTCACTGCTCGTTAGTGCAATAGGTAGACCTTAGGTAGACGAGACTTAGAAATATTAAATCCTGGTCGGAAAAGCTGCATCAATGTCTATCTATCAATATCCAACACACGATCTAAATGGATTGACATAATTCGATCTAAATACTTTAAAACAAAGTTTTAATCGACAAAACTATTCAACCTCCCTTCTAGTTTTCCACAAAATGTTTTGTCACATTAAAAATGTAAAGTATTTGAACAAAAATTTAATCCTTTGATCATTTGTCAAGTTTTAAATTTGTTTGTTCATACCTTGAGTGATTTACGTCGGAATGAAAATCTGCGACTAAGTTGAAGCATACTTGAGACTTCGAGAGATGTTGATGTAAGTATGCATTGATGATTTGTGTTCACAAGTAACTTGCATATTTTACGTTATGCATTACAACTTACATGTTTGTGATTATTAAAACTGAAGAAACCGTTTAGTTTAAATATCGTAATATTTGTACTAACAGAATTTAGGATGTATTAGCAACTACTCAACTCCATATTACAAAATCCATGGCATCATTTCTGCCCTAAGATTTATTTTAAAATGATCTCAAGCTTGAAATCCAAGATAGATCAATTCTTCAAACTGCAAATGACATGGTTAGAATGAGTTTGCAAGTCAATACTAATTTTCAAACACCTCATCACAATTGCGCCGAAAAAAACTACAAACAACTTGCAGCGAGTTCGAAAAGAGAGTTTATGATTTTAAAACTGCAGGAACGATCCCTTTTAGGGAAGATAATTGCACATCAAAGTTTCTCACAGAGATTACACTTGCACTTTTGAAAAGGCTGGATTATACTTGCGATTTTGTCAAACTAGAGGGACGGTTTCTGCAATTTACTCTAATACTATTATTTAACCTTTCAAATTTATGAAATGGTTTGTTAGTCTATAAATGTTATGAGAAGATGTACTTAGGTGATATTTTGTTTCCTCAAGTTGTTTTTAAAATTTTCACCAAAATATTTTGCGAGCAAGTTTTCAGTGAGAGTTCATCACCAACAAGGCCAGTGGCGAAACTAGGATTTCAACATAAGGTTTGCACTTGACTTGCAAAAAAAAACATCATTCCAATTAATTTTTTCGCCGGCAGTTTCAGGTCGAGTTTTTGGGTCGATTTCGGCCCGATTTCGGGTCGTTTTCGGTTCAGTTTACGAACCACTTGCAAAAACTAATGTTACCATTAAACAAGTAAAGACTACAGTGCATTGAAAAAGAGTACTTGCAAAGACTAATGTTACCATTAAAATTGAACATAACAAAAGAATAACCAAGAGTTTCTCCTAAGCTACTGGTTATACGTAACAAATGTGTAACAAAGAAACTACTAAGCTACTAGTACAATTTTTCTCGTCGAGGGCGCATACGTTGGAAGCTATTCATAATAGTATGATTTTTGACTTTAGAAAACACATCTTTCTCTATATAAGTAACCAAGCAATCATTTAGAAATTGATCACCAATGCTATTACGTAACTTGTTCTTCACATAGGTCATTGCTAAAAATGTTCTTTAGACACTAGCTGTTGCTACCGAAAGGATCAACACCAACTTGATAAGTAAATAAACAAGATCAAATGTTGTATGTTTATCTAGTTCCACAACTTTCAGGGATATCTCTCCAACATCCTTTAACCCTATACACCTTTCATCCTTTCTCATGTCATGAATATAGTTGTCAGGTGAGACAATTCACATCTTGGAAACTCATTAGGATAGAATTCAACAAGTGTAAGAAATTGTTTACTACTGAAAGAACTAAAAGAATTTAATGTGCTCAAGCTACCCATACAAATTAGCAATTTCGAATTTACCTCATTAAACCGATTGTTGAGTTCTTGAAGTTGTAGATCAATGATTGTACAAAAGACTTCAACTTGAAAATGATGAAGGTTTGTAACGTGTTGTTGGCGACGCTTTTTTCTTCCTCGGGGAACATAAACATTTTTCATTTTTGGAACTTCAATCCCATTTTTTCACAAAAGGAAACTGTAAGTTTGAGATGATATTCCCATCCATCATTCCTTATTATTAGCAATCTTTCTCTTGTCAACTCTACAAGTGACATAGCTTCTACAATGTCTTGATCTTTCTTTTGTAAAGCATAATTCAAGTCATTTGCCACATCAAATAATTTCTTCATCAAATACGCTAAAAAAACAAAGTCAAAAGATTCAAGTGCATAACATATGGTTTCAACTTTTAATTGATCATCCGGATTAGATGAGACATCTCCAATCTTCTCAAGCACATCAAGAATGACATAATACAAGTAAATTACATTATTAATCAATTTATAATGAGACCCCCAACGAGCATCACCCGGCCTCCCTAAACCAAGTTCTTGATTCTTACCTTTTCCACTTTCATATTCCTCGTCATCAAAGGCTTGTGCAACATTTTGCGCTTGTGCTTCTTTCAACATTTCATTTCATTTATAGGAAACTCCAACAACATTCAAGAGATTCTTTAGTGTTTCAAAAAGCCAACCACAATCTAGGATTTTTTTAGAAACCGCAACAAGTGTTAGTTAAAGTTGATGAGCAAAACAATGAATGTAGTAAGCCGATAGAGATTCTTTCAAGATCAAAGTTTTGAGGCCATTAATTTCACCCTTCATATTGTTAGCCCCGTCATAACCTTGTCCACGAATTTCAGACGAACTCAAGGAATGATCCGCAAGCAAAGAATGAATTGCCTTGTTAAGAGTTAGAGTAGTGGTACCCTTTACATGAACAACGCTGATGTGCTCCGGTTGGTGCAAGTTTTAAAAATTTATAATCACGAATTAACCGTATAACCTATTAACACATACGAGCAAGTATACTCGTCCGCAATAGCAAAGTTTGGTAAGTCGAGATCGTCCCAAGGGATTTTTGTTTTGAAATAGATTTTATTAAAAAGTTTCTAACAAGAAAGCTTGTCAAGGCTTCCTCAAATAAGTGTTCTAGTAAAAATACGAATCAAGAATATAAATATATACTTGTGTGTAGTCTCATAATCAACCATAGATAATGTTCATAAAGGTTTGGTGTATACTCTTAGTATGATGCACAAATCATAAGCAAATGATTCCCCAACCATGGTATTTGTTTGTAAAAATCATTCTAAGAACAAAAACATTTAGGTAATCCTTTCGGTCCTTATCCTAATGATTATCCTATAAAAGTTCCATTTGTTTGCAACATGTTCTCATTAAATTTGTTCTTACGAATCTTTCGACCCTTCGTGATGAAAATGTTCCTAGTCTTGTTTTAATAAGCAAAACATGGTGGTTGTCAATCACCATATCCCCATACTAGTTTGTCACTACACTTTTTGGAATAAAACACAAGAGAAATCCTTTCGGTCCTTTTTCTTAAAACATGTTTTATTGACAAATCAATCCAAGACTAGTATTTTTCCAACAAACTCATTTAAACAAGATCATATATACATGCATCACATTTTGAGAACACTATTATGATTAATCACATTCCAACACACAAGTATATCACAAACTACTCCATGAAAACAATCATATCTAAACACAAGTCATAACAAGGTAATTCAAACAATTCAAGAGAATAGATTTCCATAACAAGGTTCATAGAATACCTAAACTTTTGTGATTACAAGAATTAGAAATCGTGGATTGTAGCAACCACGCGCCTCCAATCACCTAGGGTCACCACACAACTCCAAACTACCGAAACAATGGACAAGAATGGTTCCTTCCTTGCTTCTGGACGTTTTCCAGTAAATACTAAGCTTTTGGGTTGAAATAATAGGGTAAGTATTAGTTTTGGTGTAAACTAATACTCTTTTGGTTGTGTCACACTTAGTATACAAGTACTAGGTCCTTTAAATAGCCAAAGCACTTGCTTAACTGCCCAAAAAACGTTCTCTCCAAGTTAATATCAAGAAATGATCGGACTCCAATGATTATGGGGAGTTAAGACAACAATAAATGCGAATTGTGTAACTGCAGTGCCAGAAACCGGATCGGTTTCTAGGCCGACCGAATCGGTAATAGCTTTGACCATCTGCCCAGCCGGATCCGGTTGCGGGTTGCGACCGATCGGCTGGGTTTTGCTCATTTGACTTTTTGCTGACTTTTCCCTTTGCGCTTCATTCTTTTTCTTACGTTAATGATTTCCAAAGCCAAACTTGATCTTTCTTTGCTGTAGATGCTTCGAAATCACTACGCTTCCATATCATTGAGTCCACAAGCTTCCAATCTCAACTTCCTTCCTTAAGAATCTTCCAAATGTGCATAAAAACTTCATTTCTTCATTATTCACGATACCTGGCTACATATACATACACAATACGCATCTTTGCACTTTTGCAACAGTTATGAGTAAATATAGCCGAATATCATGCACAAAACTGACAATAACGCTACTAAAAACATGTTCATTTTAGACGTTATCAAACGCCAATAAAGCATTCAACTACAACTCCTTTTTTGTTTACATACCTTAAACACAACGACATTTGCTCTTTGTGTGATACATCAGAAGACTCGTCTACCTAGATTGCAAAGTAGTCTTCACCAATGTCTTTGATAATTGCCTATGTTGTTTCTTTTGCACAACAGTTTATGAGCTCTTTTAAAATCTTATGTGACGTTAACTTGTGGTTTTTTGGAGCATTCTTTAGCACAAATTTATCGATATCTTTACAAATTTTTGCCAACCACTTTAAAAGTTCAATAAAGTTACCTCTATTACTTGATTCTTCTGGTTCATCATGACCTCTAATTGCCAATCCTTGATGCAAAACATACCTTAAACAACGAAAGGTGGCACGCAAACGTTTTCGATATTTATTTTTGTCATCTTTTTTACGATAGTCAAAAATATACTGAATAGATGTTTTCGGTTTGTTTACATCATCATATTTCTCCCTAGCCTGGTTATGAACACTATTGAATTTGCCGACATGCTTATCAAATGCAACCGGTCTGTTCCATCCTTTATATCCATTTTTGACAAAAGCGTCTTCAATATGATTATCCTTGTTCTTGAATAAGTAGCATACCAAACAAAATGCCGCATCCTTATCAATACTATATTCAAGCCAATCATACTTGTTAAACCTACGAGGATTAAAGCGACGTGACTTAACTCCTCACTTTGTTTGAGGAAAGTTATGAGAACGAGGTCGACAAGGTCCTCTTTCCACATATTCTCTTCTTACCACATCTTGATCGTTAGGATTATAATCAAGGATATTTATTCTTAATCTCAGGTTATGCGGAATAGCACAACATTAAAGTCATTTTCTTTTTCTCTATCTTTAGTATCGTCATTCCTTGTTCTGATTTCAGTCTCTTCTGTTGAAGGGTCTATTGATGATTGTGGCATTGAGAAGCAACCATCTTGTGTCTTCGCTTTCTTTTGAATAGGAGTAAACCAATCCACTATCTGTACCTTCTTTTTAATTGTCGACATATTGACTTATTATCTTATTGAATTATTGCGTTCCTAAACCAAAATTTAAACATATAAAACATGTTAGTTAACTAAAGTACAAGATTAAATATTTTTTATAAAGTTCTAAGCTCTAACAGCTAGACAATTACATACCATTCATTCATATTATTAAAGTCATTTATGTGTAGGTAGTTATAACTTATAAGTTATTTAATATACATAAATTGAGAATCTTGAAATTGGGGAAAACTAGTAGTCTAATAGGCCTGGGGTAAGCACACAGTGGGACGGAATCTATCGGTTACAACATTAGGGTGACCGACATTTTAGTCGGTCGAGTCGAGTGTGGCACTTTGGTCAAATATCGTTCGAGCTCCAAAAAAAAAAAAAAAAAAAACAATCGGTCTCAAATCTGACCGATTGTATACACTCAAAAAATCTTATCGTTTGATAAAAAAAAGGAAAAAAACCCAGTCATCGACTGTGGCAATTGGTCATGTCTGGTCATCAGAGAGAGAAAACTGATGTGGCAACGGATGACCTGGGTCACGACTGTGCATAGCGTATAAAAATACATTAAATGATATTAAACTCTTATAACTACATCACATATTCACACATAAAATCTTTTCTACTTATATGACTCTCAAAGTCTTTATAAAAAGAAGAATAAAAACACTTGCTCTAGAAATCAGAAAAAAACCAAGGAATGATGCCGATCAATTTTTGCCAACAACACTACAAAGTACAAAAAGACAAATTTAAGCAAAATTGGGTTAGGGATTTGGCTGTTTGTTTTTTGAAAATAACAAATTAGAGGGAAACATGAAAAGGGGCTTTTTGTCAAGACTAAAGGAAGGAAGATGAAAATGGACCGTTGTGTTCTACGGACGAAAACGTATATAAAACGGACGAAAACGGACTAAAACGGACGGAAACATGAAAAGGGGCTTTTTGTCGGATTAAAACGTATAAAAACGGACGAAAACGTATATAAAAACACCTAGACAAAAACTTATATAAAAACACATACACAAAAACGTATATAAAAGCGTAGATAAAACGTATATATAAAATAGCGGATAAAACCATTAGGAGTGGATAAAAAAATAAAAAAATTAGGGACGGTAATGCAATTTCGCTAACCCACAAGGACCATTTATGTAGTTTACCCTAAGGACGGTGGATGCAATTTTCGCAAACTCATAGAGTTAATAGTAATCACATGTTTTTCACCACAGATATAAAAATAAAAGTATCAACATTAATACTTACATAAAGACAAAATGCCAACATTAATAATAACAATTTTTTTTTTGGCTACTCTCAAAAGAGTATTTTTGGAATCCTGATACGCGCCAATTTGGATTCTACTGATGGATTCCACTGAAGCCATGGTTTCCACTGAAAGCCATTTCTCCTTCCTCCCAACTGTATAAATACCCATTTCCTTTTCATTTGTAATTCATTCACGAAAAAGATTTGTAATATCTCTCTCTCAATTCCATTACAATCCTAGTGAATCATTTGAATACAAATACGGATTCATTTCTTCTTATGTGATTCCCTGTTTGCTTTCATAACAACTACATTTCTTAACTGATTTCTGGTTGTTACTATCTGGTACATATCAAGTGGTATCAGAGCCCTTTCTTGGCACCAGATAATATTCAAGATTGTTAAACTGACATTCTTGATTTCCGGTTATCTTCTCCGGCGTAATTCCGGCAAGAAACAAGATTTTCCGGCAAAGAAATTAGTCACCACTAATTTCACCTATTCTATTACATCAGATTAGTGCCAAACATTTGTACGGTCACAAGGCTAGCCCATTAGTGGTTAAATTCTCTAGCCTTGAACAAGCTGATCAGAAGCATTTGGTTTGGGTAATCAAGAATAGGACCAGTAGTTGTTATTCCATTATAGATGAGCAATAACATTACTGGTGAGATGGTAAACACAAGAACCAGAGTTAGTAATCAAGATTCTTCAATGGAATCACTCCAACAAACTGTTAGTGATTTGCAAAGAACTATGGCAGATTTGAGGGCTGAAATGCAAATAATGAAGAATGGTGAGGGCACCAGTTCTGGGCATCATGGTAACAATGGTAGAAATGGTGGTCAACGGGTAAAACAATATGGAAGATTGTCTAAATCAGAGTTTCCAAGATTCAATGGGGATGATGTAAAGGGTTGGATATTCCGATGTAGGCAGTTTTTTTGTCTTGATGATGTAGATGATGGATTGAAAGTGGGAATTGCTGCAATGCATGTGTATGACAAGGCCTTAGTGTGGCATCAGCAGTTCATTAAGAGATTCGGTGAAGACTGTTCTTGGGAAGATTATGAGAAAGAGGTCTTGAAAAGATTCAATACAGTTTTTGATGATCCAATGATGGATTTGATGAATTTGAAACAAACTCGTAGTGTGCAAAAATATCAAGATTTGTTTGAAGATTTGGGCTATGGTGTTTCAAAAACAAAGGCGTTAGTTGCAAATGGCGGGAACAATCAAGAAAGTTCGTTGAACATGTCAACCACTATTGGGAGTAAGTTGAGCAATCCACTGGTTAATATTCATATGTATGGTTTGACTTCTGGGGAAATTGGAGAACGAAATAGTGGAATTGACAATGGTATAACTGATGCATACAAAGTATTCGATAAAACGCCACTAGAAAAACTTCCCAAACAAGAAGGCTCGATTAGTGGTAAAGAAACTGATTGTGTGGAAGAAAATGTAAATGGTAAAGCAACTGATCGTGTGGAGTTGGTTGTTCTTGATGAACTTTGTGAAAAGAATGTTGAGGATTTGGGAATGAAATCAAAGAAGTTGATTGAAGTGGATGACAAAAACAGTGGTACAGTGAGTCTTGATAGTTTTGAAGATGTTGATATGGGTGGTTATGATACTCAACTAACAACAGATGTTGGAGACAAGGAAAAGATTGAGAAGGATAGTGTCAAGAATAGTGGAAATGAAGGTGTGACCATGGAGTGTAATGATGGTGTGAGTAAGAAATATGAGACTTCAAAGCTTGATGAAATGTTATTTGCTGATATGAAGGAATCAGTGGTTGTTGATGTTCTAGCCAAGAGATCTGTTGAAAAGATTAAGGAGGTTTTGGTGATGAAAGAAACTAAGATAGCTCAACCAGAGACTGATAAAGGAATTGAGGAAGACACCGAAATGGTTGATGAAATCAAGAGGTTGAACACTGAAGAGAATAAGAAGCAAGTTAGAAGAGAAGATGTAATTCAAAGTCAATCAGTGGTGGGTAACAAAGTTCAAAAAGTTCAGACCATGAAACTTAATAACAGCACTGAGGTACCTGACCCAGCATCTGATCATCTTTATCACCCAATAACTCAACCAGTTATGGACTCAGAGCCTGATCCAGTACTTGAAAATAGAGGTGTTGGAGTGTATGATCTTGATTACTCAGTTCTTGATCACACAGTTATTGGTGTTTGGCTCATATCAAGTGGTAGGGGTGGTAATGAATTTGTGGATGGTGCAAATGGAAGTGAAGGAAGTCTTGTTTTAAGTAGCAATTTCAGGTCTCTAGTTAATGGATTGGAAAGAAACCTGCTTAAATATGTTTTGGTTCATGCATTCAATATGGTTAATTCCTCAGAAATGAATATTAAAACATCTGCTAATGTGGGTCGTGAAACTCAGTGCCAAACACTCCTTCAGGTAACAAAGAAGGAACCAACTTTTGATCAACTGATGTTTGATACTTGGAAATGGTTAAAAAGGGAAAAGGAAATTGACAGATGGCAATGGCTTAAAAGGGATAAAATAGTTGGCATACAATGGAAAGTTAATCTTAGGATGGGGAAATTTGAAATGTGGAGTTGGCCAAACAGGAAAAAGAGAAGATGGGAAGAGTTATGTGTAAAGCTTGTATCTTGTTGGAAAGAAGATTTGGACATCAGGTGGTTCGTACAGTGGCTTGATTATTCAAGACAAGTGATGTATCTGAAATTACAACCACAACGAAGGGAACATAGCAAGTTATTTGGGGTGTTTGATGACGAATCAGGTGATAAGTTTTCTATCAGCATTTTGATAGAAATACTTTGGATTGCACAAGATGTGGAAGGTTTAAACGAGTGGAAGGGTCAAATGGTCTTTGTAGTGGCTCAATGGTCTCATAGTTATGCTGATAAGGCTATGTACCCTGGGTTTGATCAAGAGGAAGCAACTGAAGATGCTATTTGACTGTGGAAAGTCAAATGTTAAAGGGAAGGGTTTGATACGCGCCAATTTGGATTCTACTGATGGATTCCACTGAAGCCATGGTTTCCACTGAAAGCCATTTCTCCTTCCTCCCAACTGTATAAATACCCATTTCCATTTCATTTGTAATTCATTCACGAAAAAGATTTGTAATATCTCTCTCTCAATTCCATTACAATCCTAGTGAATCATTTGAATACAAATACGGATTCATTTCTTCTTATGTGATTCCCTGTTTGCTTTCATAACAACTACATTTCTTAACTGATTTCTGGTTGTTACTATCTGGTACATATCAAATCCCTATAAATATTAGTAATAGTTTACAATTATGTCTACCAGTAGCAATGTCATTGTAAAACTCATCTGAATCCAACAACTCCTCAGTGGTTTTGACCTTCCACTTAGCTACGACAGACTGGCTAGCTCTTTCCTCTACGTAAATCCAACCGCGGTGACATTCACCATGATTCCTTGCTTTTCAACACATCTCAGACCTAGCACAAGTAAAACTTTTTGTGCTAGGTGTGAGATGTGTTGAAAAGCAAGGAATCATAGTGAACGTCTCCGTGGTTGGATTGTACATGGAAAAAAGAGCTATCCAGTCTGGCGTAGCTAAGTGGAAGGGCAAAACCACTGAGGAGTTGTTGGATTCAGATGAGTTTTACAACTATATTGCTATTGGTATAAGCCTTCACCAAGTTTGTGCTTATTCAGTATTTTAATTTTCATATATTACAATGTACTGATGTACGCTTATGTGCAGGCCCGGTTACGGTTTTTCTGAAAGGATGTCACAGTTGTGGGCGCCAATATTAAAAGCAAACAGGTGCTATACGTACAGATGCATATGTCTCAGCCGTTGATAAGTTTCACGAGGTTTTGAAGGACGACCACTTCCCACCAGGCAACTCCATTCTCTACACGTCGTTGCCTGTTGGTTCAGTAACGGTTAGCACAATTTGATAATTTTAACCATATGCAGCTAGCCTCAAATGAAACTGTATAAATAGTTACTACGTATTATTTGTATTTGTTTATATCTAGATCAACTTGGCTAAAGATGGTACCATAGCTGAAGGTGCGATCATGGTCTTAGAGGATGAAGAATGGGGGCAAATAGTAATGGAGATGAGCATCGGGAAGTATTCTGCTATCCCACTAATAAAACAAAGTCTGGCCGCGTGACTTGCAGACCTCATGAACTAAGCAAAATGGTTCAAAACAGGGATTTCAGAGGTTTATTTTTGTTCTTCTTCTCTAATAAATATGGCGTACATGTGATGTTTATACGCTAGATGAAAATTCTGAATTGCTTGCTGAATTTTGTTCTTCGAACGATAATAATGGGGCACTATCTATAGCCTTGTGTTGTATAATTTTGAAAAAAAAAAAAAAAAAAAAAAAAAAAAAATCATTCATAAAATGAGATTACTAGCAACAGCAAACTCCTGTACAACAAGTTTATCCTAATTTATAGAATATATGTTTCTTTCAAGAACACATGGGTCATATCATTTTTAATTTGTTTAAGAAGTATGCGGACAGAAAGCTAGCATAGCCTAGCATATGGTCATGTGTATTATATCGACCTTAATAAAGAACATCCTATGTTTAGAAACTAGTATTAAAAATTTACAAATAATACTCCTTAGGTGTTCACTCAGGTCTTAGTAATCTCTTCAGTGATGGTGCAAGAATATGGGATCGTGTGAAACATCTATACAAATTATAGCTACACTTTTTGGTACGATTAGAATATGATCAAAGAATGATGCTGCACAAACTATATACCAACAAAATTAAATCTTTTGTCAATCTAAACGTCAAAACGTTGTGATCTATACAAAGTTATCTACACCTTCGGGTCTTTCTTCTTCTCATGAATATTGATTATGACTTCTTGAAGCTCTGGGAAAACCGTTATAAGTATAAGTTCAAGTAAACCATACCCAAGTTGCTTTAAACACACTGCAGACTGCAATATAGTGGAATCAATATCAGAAACAGGACCTGACCACCACTTTATCGACCATTTAGTTAGTTAGTGTGTGTATGTTTACCTGGAGAAAATAATATATATCTTTAGCAGATCGCTTGTATTGCTTATTTCCAATTAAGCTGACTAAAGTAGTCGGTGCTCCCTCTGAAAGGAAAACCACCATGTTTATAACACATATTACCAATTTGTGGTGTAAAATTTAAAGCAATAAATACTCACTGAATATCATCTTCTTGATCTCGCTGGCTCTACGAACAGCCTGAAGCTGCTCTTCAAATGACCCTTGTTTAGTATTTTTATTGCCAGATGAGGTCTTGCCGGGACCTTCATTTGATTGAGAAGAATCAGCTTGATTTGCTCTCAACTTCAGAAAAAAGGTGCCTTCTGGCCAAAGAACCTAACAAAAGAAAGAATCTCAAAATTTCTACATAGACTACCATATATGTATATCCATTTCAGTCGACATGATGCATTAAACTTACATCTTGGAGATAACGAACCCCTTGAGCAACAACATTCTCTCTCCTGAGCCAATGAATTTGCCTTACAAGCCAATCATCAATAGCATCTTCCATCATTAGCTGTAAGATCTGCTTCGACATCCAAAACACCTGTCGTCTGTATAAAACAAAATTTAACCAATATAAACTTCTTTTTGGCAAAACAAGACTCAAACTGCGTATCATAATGGATATCTACGAATAATGCAGTAAATAGCAAACCTTAGCCAGCCTCGTCTGTTAAGTTGAAATATCGTGTCCACTAAATTTAGCAATGGAACACTTACATTAGGCGGTGTCCACTACAAAAAGAAAAACAGAAAAACATAAAATAGCTTTAGACGAACACTAATCTATACTGTGGTCTTGTGGAGATAAATCATATTCCATGAAGTATGAAAAAATCGAGATGCTTTCTTAAACTAATTTATATTATACACAGTTACACACTTAGACCCTGTCTTTAATATGCGAGTTTGACCATGTTGACATGTTTTTAATCTGGCATTGATATGGAGTTTTTTGAAAGCTAAAAATTTAAAAGTTCAAAGGTTATATGTAAAACCTAGCGCGAAATATGGACTAAAAAAAACACACACGTGACCTCAAACGCTTACATTGTATTAAGAAATAGATGAGCAAGGAAGAAAACTACAATTAACTACCATCTACTTAATCGACTTAACATAACGTAACTAGACTTGACAATAAAACTAACATTATTAGACGTGAAAATAAACGTTCGTATTTAACAAAATTGAGGGGATCGGTTGATAATATATTCAAAGTTAAAAGGAAATTCAAGATTTACCTCTGCTGGGACACCAAGTGGATCTTCCTTGAGACCAGGCGCTGAAGCAAGATTAGCTCCCATACTGAGTATTTCAGATCGCGCCTCTGCAATATTCTTATTCTGTTCATCACTTTTAGCAAATCCTTTTGAGTTCAACTTGTCCAAATTTCGCTCATTAGCTTGTGCAACGAACCCCACTTCCTCATGGTGAAGTGTTCCATCTATTTCACCATCCTCATTGTTAAGAAAACTGTTACCAACATCCGAGGTAGTTCGCTTTGTGACCGAGTCAATTGCTTCATCACCCTTAAATGACATTTTTCTGTTAGATACTGAAGCAGATGAGTCAGTAGGGGAAACCGGGCCAGCAACTTTTCGCATTAGCCCATCTGAAACTCCTTTGAACTGACGTACAATATCATCCATAGCATCATCCACATTGACTGTCAACCAAAAATTTGCAAATATCATATATCATATGGAATATTGCATAAAATAGGTAACCAACTTCTGCTTTGCATTATCATCATCGTTCGTGTTGCTGAGAAAAAGACCATTTCCCTTACAAAAGTTTCCGAAACGCCCACAAAATTATATTAATTTAATGAAACACTAAAACACTCAAAGATCATGTGGATATTTTATAGTGTTGATCATGGGGCAATTGCATACTACCCGTTACCTGCTGTCATGGTTGAATATATTACCTTACATTATTTTGATTAAAACTTTAATTGTTTTTCTAAGTTGGTTACTAAAAAATACACGCCCTTTAGGAATAGCAACATACCTGCTAAGGTTCTTACTACCGATGATGACCTTCCAAAAGAGTAACTCTGAAATAATAATATCATTTTAGAAAGTACTAATCCTTATTATTTGAAGAAAACGTATAGAGAGAGAGACACCTTCGAAGACATGCTCAAGAAGTCCCATACTTCATGTTGCTCAGCGATATTAGGTATAGACAATAGGTCCTGTAAATACAAAACTTGTTCAATTATACTATTTTCTCTTTAGAAAATTAATTAATGTCGGTGCCATACTTGCAGATATCTATCAAGCTGTATACAGCGTTGACGAACAAACGCATCCTCTGTACTAGACGAAAATATCCTTTTAGGAGGTAATTGTGATGTATAATTGGGAATGTCCTTAAGATGGCGGTGCAATCTCTCAAAATTCCTATATCTGGTGACAATGTAACAAAATATAAATAGATTAACCAAATTATATTAGAAAAATAGCAAAATGGTTACTTAAAGAGCTCAGAAACAAGACCTTCTTTTCACAAACCAAGTGTTGTTATCAACATCCGTCACACCAATCGAATAGACTGCAAATGATTTCGAGTCAAGAGTCTCAAAGTATGCTCCTAGAACCTGTAGTATATATATAGCATCACAATCAATACTATTTAGTTACACAATAGTTAAATATACAGATCTTACCCGACACCTAAGCTTGGGGACAGGCCCTTCAGTGCGTGTTGCTTTATCAGAAGGAATATTAAAATTATGTAAATCATTGTCTCCACCAACGTTTGCACTGTAAAACTCTGAGATGACGGACCCACCAGCTTGGGTTGGACGTGCAGTTTCACTTTGGTTTTGAATGTTCAAATCAGAAGAACTATTTGATTTTTCCGACGTAGCTTTACTTTCACTAACAAAATTAGAACTTTCATCAGCTAACTCAGAAAGATCGGACGTCTTGCTTTGATCAGCATCAAGATTTTGCTCTTGTGGTCGGTCATTAGAATTTTCATTTAAACTATGTACTGCAGAATCATCTACTATAGAAGGTTGAAGTCCTTGAGCAGCCTTCTTCTGAGCTTTTTTCTTATAGTTTCTTCCTTTGGTCCACATATCTTCAAGGTTTTCTGGTTGAAGAACTTCGGTCCTTCTTTGGGTTGCTGCCTCAAGAACCCGGGCCCATTTCGAGGACCGTGGCTGCACTGATTTATCTTGAACCGGATCACTAGCAATAGGTGGGTTTAAGATCGGTTCCTTTTGGTCATTAGGTGTATCATTCTTTGGATTATGAAAAGAGCCGCTTCTCAAGGAAGTAGACTCTTTAGACTTTTCATGGTTTATAGCAACGGGTTGATTCTCAGGTTGATCAGTGACGTTAGTTGACTGATCATCTCCTGCTTCATTGTCTCCCTTGTTATTGTTGGCGAGGAAAATTCCCTCGATCAACTCATTGATTTGCCTGTCAGCAGAAGTTACATAAACACCATAAAAAACTCCATTTCGTTATGTTTTGGCGCCATATGAGTACTCAAATCAACACGCACCACATAATAAACCCTCCCCAATACTACTAAATAAATAACCGATGCTAAATACTGTACAAGAAGAGCTTTATTCTTAATGACTCACCCGGGACTTGCAAATTTCATAACAGGTTCCATTACCAAGCATGTTAAAAGCTCTCTGGTAATGCATCGAACTATAGGGCATTGCGCTTCTCGTGGTCTAAGGACAGCAGCCAAAACTGCCCCCATCACTCGCTTAAGAAACTACAAAATAAGAACCATCAGATAACATTCATAAAATAGTAATGACATATGAATTATCTTACATTGGAACTCTCCACTCACACCTTGTATTCGCTTTCAGAAGATATACAAGCTGGATGAAGCTCCTTAGAAGCCATAAGATGGCGTTTCAATCTCTCATCTCTTTCTTCGGAAGAAAGTGTCACCATAACGTTCCTACCAATAGCAGCCTGATTTTTCCTGAAAAGCTCCAAGTGATCACCTACTAGATCAACTACATCTCTGAAACAACACAAAAAATGCAGTTAATTTATAGTTAGACCTTATACGAGCCAAAATTTAGCTAATGGCTAATAGTCTAATACCAACCTTGTTAGCAAGTCAACGAGGTTTATGTCTTTTGCTCTAGTGGAAATCTCAGCAAGAATATCCATAATGATCCCATGTATAAGCTGTGGTGCTTCCTTATCAGGCGTTATATCCGAATACCACATATCAAGAACAAATTCTTGCAAAATCTTATTAACAAAATCATCCATAGCAGCCTCGACTACCGGAGAATCAATCTTCCTCTTCCATTTAGGTGGAGGAGGTAATGTGGTAAGACGGGAATCATTTACAGACAACTGTTTCTTCTCTAAATGCGCTAAATATGATTGCCCAATAGGCTTTCGTGTCTTCCAACGGAATTCGACTTCGCTTAACAAAAAATGAACACCTGATACTAGTAGTATTGCTATAGGAACATTCAACCACATTGATTTACTTGTGTCTGTAACAACAATAAATCAATCAACATTAACATATAAGACAATGTAACTCCATTTTATTAAACCTTAGGAAAAAAACATCCGAAATTTAACAACTAAATAATTAACATTCGCGTATGATGCAATCCAACGCTATTTGGACCCCATCCCTCAAACGTCTACTCAGTTGGTGTCGGAAGAGAGGAATTTGCAAGAAAATAGTCACACTTTCCAGTAAAGTAATAGCCTAACACTCTCGTGTGGCTATTGAGTAATTAGTATGAACATCGTCTTTCACATATTTTCTTTAGGGTGGCAGTGAGGGTCCTTGGTTATCAACATTTTGCAAGCTAACGGGGTGTAACACTATTTGCTCAAATATTAAGGCCAAAACATCCTCAATTCAATAATTAACGTACACATATAATACAATCTAACAGTATGTTACAAAAACAAAAGAGGCAAGATCATCCTAGATTCAACAACTAACGAATCAAGATTCACATACGATGCATGCTAACGCTAACTTATTACAAATTAAGGCAAAAAATCTTCAACATTAACATATAATGCAATTTAACGCTATCTTATTAAAAGTTAGGGCAAATTTTAACATATAAATAATGAACATGCGCAAATAATTCAACCTAACGCTATACTAAAAGAAATTAAGACAAAAACATCGTCGATTAATATCAATAACATACGTGTTAGGAAGTAAGTGACGACGAATATACAAACAGCCCACCATACTGTACGAAGCTTGGCTTCTTCGATCAAATCATGTAACGTTTCCATTAGCTTTATCTTTTCGCGAATTAAAACCCTACGTATACATGATGGTTTGTGAAACTGAATGAGGGATATTGTGTGTTCCTCTCATGAATTTGAGAATTTGTAATGTGGTTAGGTCTAATTTGATTTGATTTGTTTGAGAATTGGATGCAATTTTGTTAAAGGATTTGCATGTTGGTAATTCAATTGAGGGAGCCATGCAGATTATGAATAATCTCATGCGGAATATCCAACGTGGCAATCATCGTAGTATACATTGTTGGTAGCTTCGTTATTGTTGGATCAGCTTACCAAATAGAGTTAAGATAATCCCGGATATCACTTATAATCGTATAATCACTTCTCGAAATAAATTATTCAACCTTAATGCTTGAGTATCACAAATATTCTTTTGAGATTTGTTATTGATTTAAACACAAATCTAAGAACCATTTCGCTTCTAAGTGTTTAGGTTTTCATGTGTCTTTTCCATGTAGATATGTGTTCATAGGAAAAACTCAAAGCCCAATGGAATTATGATAATTAATTGGCTCATTAATCACATCATAATATTTCTCTATTATAGCGATTAGTGGTTACATGACTACTTAAACGTGGTTCTTAAGTTGTAGTTATAGGTCAAAGCCGTTACAAATTAGTTTAAATTCAGTCCCGTGTTTACTCACTGATGAACATGCTCCCTGAAACAGCTGTTCCTGGGTGTGCTTATTGAAGAGTTCACTCACTAAAAAGATTAACCCTCTAATGATACAACTCCCGGGATGATACATTCAGGTCCTACTTTATGGAGAGTATGACACTGAATTTATCGGCCTGATGTATATTGTTCAGAGTGTTACTCACTGAAGAGTTTCATCATCTACCTGAATTTCACTATACCACTATCAGAGTAAGGGAGGTTCAATGACTTGATGGGTGTACACTCCATACGTTCAAACCTATTACCAAGTGTGACTTGAGAGTAAAAGTGGCAAAATAGGTGGGTCGAGTTGGGTTTGGGTCACGGTTCTAAATGGGTTTGGGCTATACGGGTCCGGGTCTGGATGAGTCTTCTATAAACATAGGTCTAAATGGGTCCGGGTCTAGATCGATAGGTTGGGTCCGGGTCTATATGGGTTTTAGTCCAGTCGACGAATTTTTCGATTTTATTTTTTTGAGTAAAAGATGAAAAAAGTGAAAAAAAGTAAAACAAATAAAAATAAAATTAACCCCTAGTCTAGACCTGCTTAAACCCATTGGGTACTTATTTTGTAATTGCACTTTTTATCAAATACTTAATTTAGACTCATCTATAATATTTAGAGAGACCCAACTAGACGCATCCCCTACTAAATATTTACCCAACTAGACTCATGTTTGACAAATAAGTCTCAAATTACCACATCTACCCGAGACCCTCAATTGCACAAAATTTCAAACAATCCTCCTCACTTTAGCACAATTTTTTAAAAAGAGATCATAAGATTTATGATTACGTGATGCATACGAATTGTCTTATAATTTGATTAGATATTATGATTGTATCCTGATATTACCTTTAGTGTAGTTCAGAACGCATATGTTTAATTTAAATTTGTACATTTTTCTATCATTGTATATTGTATTTGAATTCCTTCTTTGTGAATGACATTTAATTATGTCATGAGATTGTGATGAATTTCCAATACTTAATTTTTTTTTTCATAAATTTTTCTTGCAACCTTAAGACGTTCACTTCAAATATGTTCTTAATCTTTTAACGATAAAAATTTCTCTTTAAGTTTTCTAGATAGATCGAAAAGATAACTTATGAATAGTAGAATCTGGTTAACTTAATATAATTTTTCTGTCATTTCAAATGAAACAAAAGATTTTCTTAGATTTTCAAGAAATAACGAAAAGATAACTTCCGAATAGGATATTCTGGTTAACTTAATAAGGAATGAGTTTTGGATTTCTACGAGTGAATTATTAAAGATCTACTTTATATAATAACAAGTTTCATGCCAAATCATGGAGATGGAGATGAAAGAGTTTGTACCAGTGACTATATTGTTATTTCTTGGAGATGAAATAATTTTTACCAATGAAGCCATACTTGAAGATGCATCAGGTTGAATAATCATCTATTTAAAAATATATTGTTATATCTTGTAGTAGCTTTTTTATCATTTATCCAAAACCTCAAATTTAGTACCAAACAAAAACAATGATATCCATAGACACAATCTCATATCACTCATATATCAAATCCATACCGATTGTGATTCCGAGTAGCAAACCAAACGCACCCTAAAATCTTTTGAAATTTCAACATGAAAACAAAAGGATTCGTTTATGTTGTCTAGAAAGACAAAAAAAAAATAACTTCCAGAATAGAAGATTTTGGGTCAACTAAATAGATTATGAAGAGAGTTATTTTACATATCAAACTTTTCTCACATATCAAAGGACTCATCTTCACCATCCGAGTAAAGTCAAAAATACATCCCTGTGGTTTGCCCTTTATCTCGCTTTACATCCCTAAACTTTTTTTTGGCACAAAAACATCCCTCCGTTAGTAAAGTTGGCCCAAATACATCCCTCTGTTAGCAAATTCAGTTAATAAGGACTAACGGTGCAAATATTTCTCCGTTATCTCCTAACGGAAGAGAAAATATTTGCACCGTTAGTTCTTAGGACTAACGATGCTATAAAATAAATTGCAACGTTAGTCCTAAGGACTAACGGTGCACTCCACCGCCACCTACCACCCAACGCCACCTACCACCTCCACCTCCACCCACCACCACCCCCACCTCCACCACTACACCACCACCTCCACCCACCACCACCCAACGCTACCACCCCCACCTCCACCGCCGCCACCCACCACCACCCAATGCATTTAACATGCATTAAGAGTACCCGTTGTTTCCGAAACTATTATAAAAAAGGTGGAATTTAAGAGCAAATATGTAGAGTCATATCCCCTCGATAAACATGTAATCCTAACATATCGATGATCATTTCATGATTTTGACGTGTGCTAAAACAAAAAATTCAAGTTCACAAGTTAATGACTAATAATACATTTCATTCAACTGGTATCTCATAACTCAACAATACGTGGAAGTGGAAGGTCAAAATAGTAAATTTGACTTGAAAAGAAATCTCACCCACAATAAAACCAAACACCCACTACATCACAAGATTTGGGGCAAAGAAAAAAAATACTCGGACAACAAAATAAGAAAAGAGGCAGCAGAGGAAAGGGATGTTTCAGAAGGCTGTTTACCCCATCTGCAGCCGATGAATTCCTATTTGCCCCCAAACAAACAGCCCTTAATTACAAGAGTAGATTGCATCTATCGTCCTTGTTCTATGTTTCTGGCTTCAGATCATACTAGTGTGGATCTGGTTGTTCATTGCTGGAAGCAGCTTCAATTACCAACATTAAAGATCCTAAAAAATACCTACAATCAAACGTGCCCTAAAGTAAAACAACTATCAGAGGCAGTGATGATAAATCTGTTATGTATTTGTTGTCTGAGTGAAATCGGTCAAAGTTTGAGAATAATCGTATCTTGGCGGGGTATTTTATATGAATGCAGCCATGGCGGTTTTTCCTCTTTGTTCTGATATTTTTACAAATCTGAGCCTCCATTATTTTTTACTTTCTGAATTAGTATTATTTTTCTAGGTAAATTTTGTTAATTTAGCGGTTTTAAATCTTGAATTATTGAAAAGTATTTGATTGATTGGAAATAGGTTAAATAATTTAGGGGTTTTAGATTCTCGATGCAATCAAACCTTTTTAAAAGGTAAAAGAAAGGTAGTGGCGTTGGGTGGTTGTGGGTGGAGGTGGTGGTGTAGTGGTGGCAGTAGTGGCGGCGGTGGAGGTGGGGGGTGGTGGCGTTGGGTGGTGGTGGGTGGAGGTGGCGGTGGCGGTGGAGGTGGTAGGTGGCAGTGGGTGGTGGCGTTGGGTGGTAGGTGGCGGTGGAGTGCACCGTTAGTCCTTAGGATTAACGTTGCAATTTATTTTATAGCATCGTTAGTCCTAAGGACTAACGGTGCAAATATTTTCTCTTCCGTTAGGAGATAATGGAGAAATATTTGCACCGTTAGTCCTTATTAACTGAATTTGCTATCAGAGGGATGTATTTGTGCCAACTTTACTAACGGAGGGATGGTTTTGTACAAAAAAAAAGTTTAGGGATGTAAAGCGAGACAAAGGGCAAACCAAATGGATGTATTTTGGACTTTACTCTCACCATCCATTTAAAAAGAAATCAATGGCTAAGATTAAAAGCATTTTATTATTTCACTTATTTTTTATAATTTAAATATCTCTTAAACCATTAATCGTTAAGCGAAAATATTTACACCGTCGCGACGAGCATTTAATTATCTTTCTATAGACGGGCATTTTTATATACTTTCGAAAAAAGAAAAAAAATCGTTTCTTTCACGTTTTTTCGTATTTTGTTTTTTTTTGTTTTTTTACATTACTGAAATTTACATGAAAAAATCATATATGATAAAACACTAAGTTGAATATCACATGTGATATTAGTATTAAATCATATATGATATGTAATATTGTGATATTACACTAATATCACATGTGATATTACATACCATATATGATATTACACTAATATCACATGTGATATTACATATCATATATGATTTAACACTAATATCACATGTGATATTCAAATTAATGTTTTATCATATATGATTTTTTAATGCAAATTTCAGTAACGTAAAAAAACGAAATTTTTTTTAAAAAAACGTGAAAAATACGAGAATTTTTTTTTGTCGAAAGTATATCAAAGTGCCTATCTATAGAAAGATAATTAAATGCTCGTCGCAATGATATATTTTTTTTTTCGCTTAACGATTAACGGTTTGAAAGATATTAATATTTGAAAAAAAAATGATGAAAGTGGGTTTTTTAGTTGGGATTAATCTCATCCATTAGATCAAATAAAAATGGAGGGTGGAGATTGATCCCTTAGTATGTAAAAAATCTTTTGTCCTCAAATAATCTTAAATCATAGATTATTGTTTATTTAAAAAGAAACAATTGTTTTCCTTTAGTAGTGCAGAAAGACCAAAAATAAATAAATAAATAAATAAAAATAAAATAACTTCTTAATAGAAGATTCTGGCTTACTTAAAATTGTTAAGTTTGATGAAAATTCATTTTTTCAATAATATTTTTTATTAAAATTTTTTGAAAGAGTATCATATAAACAAAATTTTCGTGAGGATAAACAAAACAGAAAGGGAGAAACTAAATCGCATCTTAAAAGAAAAAAGGACACGCACTTATGCTATAAAGGCAATAAAGCATATGAAAAGAAAATCAGAAATATATGCTCGTAAAAGAAATGCCAGAGTATATAAAAACAAAAAAAAGTGAACTAAATTTAAATTTTATAATTGTACTTAACAATTTCATTATCATTTCAGAATCACATATAAAAAATGGCTCAATAACAAGAACATCTTGCACAAGATATTCTAGAGGAAGTCATGGAAGATCCATCATTCATACCAAATGAATAACTCCTACCTACTAACCAATTTATCCTACAACTTTTCGTATGTGAACACCCCATAATAACAGAATTTCTCAAGAATCATCCCATATATCCCGCACTGTCACTCACAACAAACAACATTCCAATCATTTAAATACAACAATATAATTCTGGCACAATATCCATTTAGTGAAAGAAACCAAACCAGCAACTCTAAGATCAAAGGTTGAAGACTACACCTTCGACTTTATTAACCAAAACCTTCGCACTGTGTTGTGTCTCCCAGCTGCAAACCATGAACATCATCAAGGGTTTGAAGGACCACGTAATTCTCCGCAGTTGGCTAGTTTCTTTAAAGATCTGGGATATGATAATGAGAAAGAAAAAATCACCAAATTGTCTGACTTCGAGAGGAAGCATCTACCCGCAAGACGGGCTACGCCCTTCTCAATTCTGAACCGCTGTATTACGGGGAAAGAAACATGGATGGATCAAGGCAAGCTTACAATTTATCAAGCTATGTATGGGATTGTGAACTTATGCCACTTCGATTATGTTGATTTGAACTGGACAGAGCTAGTCGAATTTGTTAACAACAAGAAGATAGAGACATAGAAGAAGGGAAGGACGTTTATACCTTCCATGAGGTTTATCAAGATTTTCATTGCAGACTTGATGAACAATCACAAACTTTCAGCAATATTTGATGATACCATGTAGATTTCTTCATCAATATAACCATGTAAGAAAGCATTATTGATGTCCAACTGGTGAAGTGGCCATTGTTTTGCAGTAGCCAAAGCAATCAAAAATCTCACAGTTGCCAATTTAGCAACTGGTGAAAATGTATGTTTATAATCTACACCCTCCTTTTGATTGAAACCTCCGACCACCAATCTTGCTTTATATCTTTCCACAGTGCCATCAAGGTAATATTTGATTTTGAAAACCCACTTAGAAGTGATTGGTTTATGCTCTGAAGGTAATGTAGTTACAGTCCATGTCCCATTCTTTTCTAAAGCTGTTATTTCTGCATTCATTGTTTCAGTCCAGCCCTTCATGGTAAGTGCTTGCTTATAGGATGTAGGTTCAACAATTGCAAAGGCATTTGCTAGAAAAGCTATATGACTAGGAGGAACATGTTTGAACTCAGATGAAACAAATAAGGGATAAAGAGGAGTAGAAGTACTACCAGGTAAAGCAGGAGTGACAAAATCTTTCAACCAAGTTGGTCTAGTAGCTTGTCTAGTAGACTTCCTCATAGGGGCAGTTGTAGTTGTAGGAAGTGTAGGTTCAATTGGAGGAATTATTGGTTCATCAAGAGTTTGTGGTGCATTCAATGCATGATCAGGTGAACTATGAGTTATAGGATTAGATGTAAGTTGTGCTGTTGGTAAAGAATTGTTTGGGATAACAAATTCTGTTTCTTCCTAAGGATGACTGTCAAAAGTAGGATATTCAGGGATGGTAGAGTTGGATGATGGTTGAATAGTTTTTTTTGAAAGGAAACACATGTTCTTCAAAAACCACATCTCTGCGGAGAAAAACCTCTTTTGTCTCCCAATTTAACAATTTATACCCTCTTTGGTTGGCAGGATACCCAAGGAGAACACACTTGATACCTCTGTTATCAAACTTATCCTTATGTGGTTTGGTAACAGCAGCATAGCACAAACATCCAATTACCCTAAGATGATCATAACTAGGGAGTTCACCAAATAACTTTTCAAAAGGAGACTTCCAATTAAGCACTTTTGCAGGCATTTTGTTAATGAGATAAGTAGCTGCTAAAAGACAATCACCCCAGAACTTAAGAGGCAAACTAACATGTAACCTAATAGCTCTGGCTGTATCAAGTAAATGCCTATGTTTTCTCTCTACTCTACAATTTTGTTGTGGAGTACAAGGCATGGACCTCTGATGCAAAACACCTCTCTCTTGAAAGAAAGTAGCACAAGTTGCATTAACTATTTCAGTCCCATTGTCTGATCTAACAATCTTGGGTATGCTTTGAAAATGAGTGTTTACATAAGCAAAGAAAGAAGCCAATAAGGTTGGAATCTGCTCCTTTGAATGAACTAAATAGGTCCATGTAGCTCTTGTGTGATCATCCACAATGGTGAAAAAGTAATGAGCACCATTCATAGTAGCTTGCTTATAGGGGCCCCACAAATCAACATGAATCAATTGAAAAGGAACAGAAGCAATACTTTCACTTTTAGGAAAATGAAGTCTATGATGTTTGGAAAGCATACAACATTCACAAGAAAAATATGAGAATTTCATGGATTTATACAATGGTATATGGGACATTTTTGATACAGGTGAGTGACCAAGTCTAGCATGAAAAGTGGAAACATCTAGCACATTCTTAGACATAGTATTGCTATAGGACTCTTTATTCAAACAAACAACAGGACTAGAATTCAAATGAGATTTTTGAAAATCAGAAATAGAAGCAGAAAATGCATGTGGATCAACAGTGGGTTTGCAGATGTACAAACACTTGGAACCTTTTCCCACTGCCACAATCTGCTTAGTTGTAAGGTCTTGAAAGCAAAAGTCATTGGGATAAAAATGAGCTACCAATTGGTTTGTTTGGATGAGTTGCCCAACAGAAAGCAAATTGAGTTGAAATTCAGGCACATAAAAGACATTTGTGAGCACTAGAGTAGGTGTTATTTGTACACTACCAACAATGGTGACAGTTTTAGAAGTCCCATCTGGTAAATGCACAATGATAGGAGTTTTGAGATAAGTGACTGAAATGAACAAGTTAAAATGTGGTGTCATGTGATCAGAGGCCCCTATATCAGTCACCCAATCCCGTCTGACATTCATATTTGGATGGCAAAATAAGGCAAAGGAAATGGTACAACAGGAAAATATACCTGCATGAGAACTGGTTGCATAGTCTCTTGCAGTACTTGACTCACCCATAACTCCTTTTCCCTTAAACATCTTCATCATTTCTTGACAAACAGCAGCCACCAACTTCTGATCAAATCCACCATTCTGAGTCATTCCTATCTCATTTTCACTACCCGTATCAAAAGGTGTTTCACCATTGAAATGCTCATCAAATCCTGAATTCACATGTGCTGCCATCCTATTTTGCTTCTTAGCCTTCTTTCCTTTTTACCAATCAGGATATCCTATCTTCTCAAAGCATTGGTCAACTGTATGTCCTTCTTGATTGCATCCAGTGCAAAACCTTTTTCCATCAGTTCTTGTACCTTTAACATCTTTTCTTCCACCACTTGTCCCCTTATTATTCAGGTTAGCAAAAAATGCAGTAGGCTCAAAAGTGTGATTAGTAACTTGCTTTTTTTCTCAATTTGCTGAACAATATAGTATGCCTTATTCACAGTAGGAAGAGGATCCATGGCAAGAATTTGACTTCTAACTGACTCATATTCATCATTGAGTTTCATCAAGAATTGAATCAACTTAGAATTACTATCCTTTATCAAGAATTTTTCTAAAACATCACAAGTACATTCTCTCATTTTACCACAATCACAAGTAGGCAAACCATTGATATTCTGCAATTCATCCCAACATTTCTTTAACTTGTTGAAATAAGATGCAATGGTGAGATTACCTTGACTGATTTTGGTCAACTATCTTTCAAGCTAATACACCAAAGGACCATTACTCTGCCCATATCTTTATGCTATCTCTTTCCACAATTCACAAGCAGACTGAGCATAAAGAAAGGCTTCAGATAAATCTTGTACCATTGAATTCAAGATCCAACAAGTAACCATGTACTCACATCTGATCCATCTTTGCAAATCAACATTACCAACATCTGGTTTTGGACAGGAACCATCAATAAACCCCAATTTCAGTTTAGCTCCTAATGCCATTCTCACATTCCTACTCCAGCCATGAAAATTACTCCCATTGAAAGCTGTGTTGGTTAAAACCATTCCTGGATGATCAGAACTTGCAATATACAGAAGATCATTGATCATATTGAGATTGAGTTGATGAGATTGTTGATTTTGGTTTGAATCTTGATTAGTGGAAGAAGATGGGAGAATCGCCATTGATGACGTCAGAAAAGCTTGATGAAAAGAAGGATTGATTGATTCAAGATCAGTATAATCGAATCAAAACCAATTTGGGGATTTAGGGTTTGATAACGAGCATCTGTGCTCTGATACCATGCGGAAATTGTAGTTATTATTGAATGATAAAATGAAGATCATTACATTTTACATTGAAACGAAAAGTATTTATACAGGGAAGACTACTAACTGCTTCTAACTAACTTTTGAACATATTTACAACTTTGGTCCTTGTAGTTATTAAGTCATCATTGATGACCCTTATACTTCTATACCAACATACGAAAATACTTACATGTATAGTACATTTTATGATGCTAAGGCAACTACTAATGCACCAATTCCGATTCCACCAAAGTTGTTGGATATATCTGATAAAACCACTAAGGTATATAAGGAGTTTTTACAGGTAGCTAGCTTTTCTATGAAATGCTTAAAACCGAGCGGACCTACCCCTTAAGCGCATAAGAAATTCGAGTCTAGAACCAACTTAGGTGTTAAGAAGGGTGTAGATTGAAAAGAATGGCTAGTATAGGTGGAAAGAAAGCAACTGGAAAGTTAAAAATATTAAAGAAAACTACTAAAAAGGAAGTTATTAGTGAGTCTGAGGAGTTGGAAAAGGATATGGATGATATTGTTGCTACGAAAGTAGAGCAATGTGAAAAAACAAATATATGTGAAGATAAGGAAGTCGAAAGGCAGGTTAAGGGGGTGGTTCCGGAGAAAAGTGAACCTTCTAAAGAGGATAATGATAGTTTGGAGGATATTACTAGAAGTAATCGCCGGACGACAATTATGGAGATGATAAGGGGAAGGAGCTGAAACACTTAGAAAGGAGCCTAAGATGGAGGTGAACTCTCACACCAGCAGGTCTAACTAAATACCTCCTATTGACAAAGAAAGTTGTAGTTTTTGAGGAAATTCCAGATAGGCTCCTGGTAGAAGGTAAGGTATATTTGCCGAAAAGTATGTGCAAAAGCAGATAAATCAAAAAAATTTAAATGAAGACGCATATATGGTTATTATTAACCTAAAATAAAATACAAAAGGGTTCTTCAAATTAAGGAAGTTAAGGAAAAAACCTCGTCATGAAGTCTACTATGAACATAAGATACAAAGATACGTCGAAGTGAATACTGAGAATCTATACTCACATGGATTTGTTAATATCATGTTGTTAGCTAAGATAATCAACACTACCGATTCATTGAAGCAGATTACATCAACCTTCACCCTTATGACATTGTAGATATCTACAAAATAAGAACAAACTACCATAACCACAAAGGTGTTGACCAAGACATCATTGAGTCCTTAAAGATATTCATGAGGTCAAGGGTTGTAACAGTACATGTAAAAGACTTTCAGATGGGGATCGAAAGTTATAAGAAGAGGATCAACTTGACTCGCCTATGCTAGTTTGTCTAGATATTCAGAAGGCCAAGAAGTGGATTTGCTTCAAAAAGCCCAATATTGGACTCTGTGTGGTTTATGTGACTTCTGCACAGTAACATTGACATGGATTGTGGAAAAGCTTGAGAGAATGCTGAACAATGTTGAACATAAACAGATGGAAATAACCGTTGAGCAACAAGCCATGATGAGCAGTGTTGTGAAAGCTTTTAGAGAAAGGTTGACACTTTGAGACTCTTGGAAGCGCATGGAACAAAGAATCGGAGCTCGAAGATGGCCTAACAATATGCCTATTTCTGGAAGACCTGAATGATTTACCCTTAGGGGAAGATTGTTAGAGCTGGAAAAGTGTAAATCATACTATATGGTCTTCTATGTAATTCATTAATAGTGGATAGGGCATTTTGTATGTTTGTTTGTTGTTACGAGACCTCTTACCCTCACAACACTTGTATAGTTGCGAGGGAAAACTTAATGTTGAAAGGCTCGCAAGGTTTGGTTGTAAGGGTATAAACACATCTAGCTCATAGGAAATCAGGTGTGCGTCTATAGGATGTCTTGCGAGAGTTTATCTCTATTTCTCTCTCATTCCCTCTCTAGATTAGAAGAGTCCACACACTCTCTCTTTAAATTACGTGACTTAGTTTAGAGTTATGGGACAAAAGGTTTACTCGAAAAAACAACCTTTATGTATATGATGCTTGTTAACTTTTACCAAATAAACTTTTTTTTTTAATTATTATTATTATTATTATTATTATTTGTGACCCGTCATTATTTATGGGTCTTTATGGGCTTTTTTTTAGTAGTGCAAGGTTCTGATGAGGTGGTCCAAACCGCAAATTGGTTACCTTCAAGGAATGATATTCTTTTGCAAGCAATCAAAACTATTTCTTATTCATGGTCCTTTAATAGATGTACATAATCGACTCCTAATTGGATCGATTGGATCAATGATCCGATCTCATGTTGTTTAAACCCGTTATACTGGCTTCCTTCTAGTTTTGTTTTGAAAAAATTAAAATTCGTTAAAAAAAAGACAAAAGTACCTCCGAGTTCTTTTGCATGCTCCGTTTCATAACTCACTCAAGCTAATCTCGCGAAGTATATGGAAACTTAAGCGATTGTTTTGTAAATTTTATTCTAAGAGGATGCCAAATGTAAATTATTCTTTAATCTCCTTGTTTGGGCGTCAAAGTTAGTTATCCTAACTGATTTGTGTACCTCTGTAATAAGTTGTTACAGATTAAACTAATGAGTGTTTTCTGTTTTTTTATCCAATCTGTCATAGCAAAGTACACACTATCAAAATATGTTGAATTTAGTTTTTGTTTTGAAAACATATTCAGGTGCAAAATTAGTAATGGACAGAAAATCCTGAGACTTGCCAGGTTCATGCATATAGTGCTCGTCAAAATTGCCTCGAAAAAGTCCAGCTTCGCAGTTCCTTAGTCGTGATTAGGAGCATGAAGATTGAAGTATACATGAACACAAGATTTAAGAATTTATTTATTTTAACAAAACTATTTTAATAGAAAGAAGTGAGAAAAACAAACATCTAACAAAGAAAACCTGCAAAAACAACCTAGAAAGACACCCGGAACAACCACATTTACAATAATCGACTAGACCAATTAAGAGACTAAAGCCTAAGAATGTTATGTCAAATATTAACATATCTATCTGATTGAAAAAAATTCTAAAAATTCAAGACCAAAGTAAACCATGTATTTTGCAATATTTCTTGATTGTTTTATAGAAATATCACTTTAATTTCTTGTGTAAAATGAAACTGACATGTATAAAATGAAACTTAACTTCGAGAATAAAGCATGATATATTTCTTTTAGAACGACAATTTTAACTATCTCACAAAAAGTCTGATAAATTTATAAATATAATAAAAAGTAAGTAACAAAAGAGGCTATAAATAAAGATTCTTTATTGATATAAAAAGCATCATACAAACGTGTTTGCGAGTTATCTGGATTGATCAGTTCCAAAGAGCGGGATAACTTGGTAAAATAAAAACAAGAAGAATAAATATTGGCGACAAACAGTACGTAGTTTCACTTGTAAATTTCCATGACCCAGTAGTTGCACACGAAGCATTGTTTTTCCAGACCCACAAAACCAGCTTCTTTCGCTAGGGCTAAGAATTGAGCTTCTGTTCGCTCTTTTCCTCCAGGAGTTTGAGTCATCATGATTGCATCCAAATGGCTGCCGGTTTTCACTGAAGAGCTTGTATCCGGTAAGAAGGGAAGAATCTTTTCTACAACAATTACCTTCCCACCATCTTGTAGAGCCTTGTAGCAATTCTTAAGCAACTTTACACAACGATCATCATCGTAACAATGTAATACCCACTATATAGGAGTAATATGTTAATTATGTACTGTTCGTCCCTTGATTATAAGGACAATTAACTTAAAAACTTTCGTTTTAGCGGATTACCTTCATCAAAATGCCCTCAGCGTGTGGAATTTTGTCAAACATATCTCCTTCGACATGTGTTATACCTACAGTTTTTAATGAATTATAAAAGATATGAATGTTTCGCGTAAATGTTAATTAGAAACACAATAAAACTCTAAGATACCTGTATAGAGTGGTGCATGTTGTATCACATGTGGTAGATCCATATTAATGCCCTTAATTGTCGGATATTTTGATACAATCATTTTAAGTGTTGTTCCGAAACCACCTCCAACATCCACCATAGACTCGATGTTTTCGAAACCATGGTAATTCTTCAGCATTTTCTTGACCACTATAGTAGACGTTTCAACCATGGCGATGTTGAAAACCTCATTCAACTCAGCATTCAAACCTAGATATTCATATTCATGCATTCCATATATCTTTTCAAATGCAATACCTCCTTCATGTACCGAATCCTTAAGTTTAAACCTTTTGCATAACAAAAGTATTATTTATATGTATGCCTTGAGCAATCTTAACTGATAAAAATTATAGTAAAACTCGAGTAATCTTGAACATAAAATCGGTTATTTGTAAAACTAACTTTGCAAATTTAATTGATCCAATTCATCCATAAGACAAAAAACTACTTAAACAGATTCTTAAATAAAAAAAATGATAAATTAAAAAGAGTATCATCATATAGACATGTTTTGTTGCACTTTTAATATTTCATCATAGATGAGTTTTATACTTTTATGCCTTCAAAATTGTATTTATGCTATGTTAATACTAGTACGAAGTATTTATACAGTAAATGTTCGAGTACAATATATGTTGTTGCCTCTTTAAAAAGATTTTTTCTTAAAAAATAATGTCTCATGCCAAAACAACCTTCAGATAGATGCCAGTACTTGCATAAACGATATTCGATAATATTGTGAGAAAACATTTAACTTACCAAGTGTCGATGTTCAACTTATTCTGGTGCAACTCCAACATCGGACCCAACGACACCCCATCTTCATTTTTTATAAAGAGTTTTGCTACTGGGGCAAGTCCATATACTCTTACCGGCTTGGATGATTCACTGTCCTGTTGGGTGCAAGTGACAATGGAATAGCTCGCAAGCAACCGAAGCATACGGTCAATCATGTCAGGAGCTTCATGATTTGAGATTGACAAACGCAACGCGATCTCATAAGCTGAGAGTCGGGCGTCTGGGCCTGCCTCTGCTATAACCTCTAGGAGCTTGAGCTTAATAGCATTTGACAACACCATTGGCAATGCTATAGAGGTAGCAATTTGCAATGCATAAGTATACAACTGATTTTCGGCGTCCTCAATGTTTGTATCCATTTCAATAAAGGCCTAGAATTAAATTAACTTTTTTGGTGGGCAACAACTTATGCTTGGTCTCAAAGAACAATGTTGTTTAAATAGGAAAAAAGCTGTAAATATGAATAGAAGTAAATGGCCTATTGAGGGGACGCTTCCAATTAATTTGCGGAGAATTGGGTTTATTCGGGTAAAAAAAAAAAGAATTTTGCAGGTAAATGAGTAAAGAGTTGATAACCAGATTAGTTTGAACAGAAGAAGAAACTATAAGAGCGTTGGGGATGGCAACCTAGGTTAAGGTTTAATACCATGTCACGTCAGCGTCATATCAGCTTTAACATTTTATCTTAACTCAACAAAAAAAACACCCCTTATCATAACTTACCCAAGTTAAACCTTAACTTAATATTTTGGGCCCCACTTTTATTATAACTCAACTAAAAAAACCTGAGTTAAACCTTAACACACTGCACGGTATGGGTGTTAAACCTTAACTCACAAAAACACAACACTTTAACACACGTTAGTAGCTTAACGTGGGGGTTAAAGCTTGCCCTTAACGCCACACGCTGTGTGGTTAACATCCCTTAACGCCACAATGTTAAGGGTTAAAATGCAATTGCTAGTTACCATACCTTGTGCTCTAACTGTCTTACTGATAACTAGTACTCTTTCCGAGTTTCCATTTCAAAATAATTGTCCTTCGACAAAAAATATACAGTGTAAAAAAAACATAATTACTACTACTACTTTCTCTTTATTACTTTTTAGCAAAAATACAGTTTTACTTTTAATTAATTAATTAATGTTCTCTTTAAAATTTGTAATAATAATTTCAACCAAAGATAATATAGTAAACTCAATAAAACTCCAATCTATTTTTGTAGTACACAATACACAATTAAATTGAGACATCGCAAAAAGTAAACGTAAACTATTAATTTGAGACGGAGAAGGTAGTTAATTTAAACAAACTATTATATTACATATAACATCTGGTCATTATCATTCTCTACAAGTTTTCTTCAAGAAAATGAGTTGTAATGATGTTGATTCGAACAGATAAATGAAATTGTATCCAATGCTAATAATCACAAAGTTTGACATTTTTTTCCAGAAGATTACAATTAGTCATCATCCTTGCCGACCTTATTAAAAGTTTCTAAATGTTTGGCTAAATATATTAAAGACAGAAGGGTCACAATTACTTTTGTCAACTATTTACATAAAAACCGAACACCGGCTAACAAATAAACTTTGGGAAATGCATTTAAGCATCCTTATTTCAATTTAAATGGAGATGATTATTGTCTGCATAATTTAAAATTGAATCGTCCCATGGATAAGCATCTCTACCCAAAAGCTCGAAGGGCCCGCATGTGAATTATTTCACATATCACGGGTTTCAAAAGACAACATCTGTATAATTATTAAAGTAAAAGTTGGTATCGAATTATTAGTCCGTGTCGGCCAATTGTATTGAAATTAATAATGGCCTGGAATATTCCTTGGCATATGCCATGGTTTATTCTTTGGAATATGCTAGATGCCAAAGCATATTCTTAGTTTATTCCGTTTAGTTTTGCCTATAAAAGGCATATGTAATCAGTTGTATTCATCATCATCCACCTACAATCACCACCACCACCATTGTAATAAAGCTTCCGCAGTATTTTAATAAAAATGTGTGTTTTAAGTACTTTAAAGTTTTAGTTTTTGAGCTTTAGTACATTATAAAAATTCCTGGCAACGTAATTTTTATCTATCTTCTTTTTACTTTAGTACCACGGGCATGTTTGATAAAGTTTTCAACCATTCAACTAGGGGTGGCAATTTTTGACCCAACACGAAACCCGACCTGAAACCGACACGATAATTAACAGGTTTGGGTTGTGCTAAATAGATTCCGGGTCAGGTTTGGGTCGACCTATCTAACCCGTTTATTAAACAGGTCAGGTTCGGGTTAGGAATAAAATAAGTGGGTCGACCCGCCAACCCGTTTAAGATTTTTTTTCATAAACTCAAAATTATTTATATTTTATTATGTGGGTTAAATGTGTTAAACGGGTCGTCCCGAAAACCTGTTTAACTCTTAATGTGCCAAATTTTGTATATAGAAAAGGTTAAATGTGTCAACCCGAAACCCGCTTAACCGATTCAACCCGTTTAACATATTCAACCCATGTAACCTATTTAACCCGCCAACCCAAGTATATATACGGGTTAAATGGGTTAGGTTCGGGTTGTGTCTAAACAGGTTAGGGTTGACATAGCTGACCCGATGATTTAAATGGGTCAGGTTTGGGTTGGGATTTTCTGACCCACCAACCTGACAACCCGAACCCGACCCGAATTGCCACCCCTACATTCAACTATCAGAGATACATCTTAGTACCCCAAAATTTGGTAAGCAATATGCTATACTATTTTAAACCCAATTAACATTTAACTCACTGCATACGGTTTCCCAGAGTTTTGAACGAATTATTAGACAAACCTAGGGTACTAAACATGTATTGAGTTCAAACTGAATCTTAAATAATAATAATAATAATAATAATAATAATAATAAGATTATTATTAAAAAATAAAAATAGTAATAATAATAATAAATTTCAATAAAATAATAATAATAATAATAATAATAATAATAATAATAATAATAATAATAATAAGGTGGTCGACTGTGGTTCCACTGTCGGGCCTGTTTTGCTAAGGGTTTTGTTTTCATCTTTTTCGAACAGTTTTTTTAGGGTTTTATTGTTGAGAACCCGATTTGGATCGGGTACTGTTGTGGATTTTTTATTCTTCAAAATAGTTGTAGTGTTTCATTTGCTTCTCCAAACTATTTAAAGGTTCGAGCAGGTTTCACGCTTCTTGTGCTTCTTCCAAACAATGTTGCTATTATGGTCATTTTGTGGTGACCTTCTCTCCTTTCTATGACGGTTGTGCGATTCCATTGTCCCTTTGTAGGTCTTAGTGAGTGTCACGATTGTAGTGAAAATGGGCTTACCAAGACATCGTTGATCACACACTTTCGTGATCGACATTGCAACGGTGAGGCTCAAGCTATCACAAAATACTCACTTCTTACTAATAAGGCTCTTTTTGAGAGGGTTGATGTTATCTTTAAGCATATGGGGATTTGGGTATGTGGTATTTGTTTCAAAATGCATACTCTTCATTACAAGTGTCGTCATGGCAAGGGTTCTGATTTCATGCCCCCCCCCTCCCCGATGATGACGATGGTGTTGTTCAGTTTGTGCTCTTTGACCTTACAAGGCCACAAGTTCCTTCTTGTTATGAGCATATTGATCATGTTGACGATTTGTTGCACGACCAACATGGTGATTTTACTTTTGCTCTTTTTGATAGTTTGTTTTCAAAGGGGTTGCGTACTGTCAAATCCATTTCTCCAAAATGTCGTTTGGAGTTTTCTCAGATCTTGAAAGGAGCCCTTGATAAGGTGATTTGCATGTCTGGTGATATCTTATGTTGGGTTTGTTTAATAGTCTTTCCACTATGTCTACTTAGAACCTTTTTCCCGAGGAACAATCTTGAGTAAAAGTTTGCAATTAAGCATCAATGCAGGGAAGATAGTATTGTCAATGCCATTCGATCTTCAAGTGTGCCAAGTGGTAGTTTGCAGCTTGTGAGGGAGACTTTGCCAGGTAGTACTACGAAAGTCAGAGTTCTTTCCTCTATAGGTGTTGCTCCTTATAGTGATGCTACTCTTGAGGACTTAAAGACTAAGCACCCTCTCAAGCCTGCTTCATCCTTGGCATATATACCTATTGATCATCATTACCTTTTCTAGACAGGATTAAAAGTTTTCCTTGTGGTATGTCTTGTGGACGGGATGGGTTGCTTGCCCAACACTTTATGGATTGCTTAAGTGGAGTTGTTTAGCTATTTTTGATGAGTTAGTCTCCTCTATCACCCAAGTGGTGAATCTCTTTCATGATTAGAAATGTCCCAAGAAGTTAGGTGGGTATATTGTTAGAGCCCCTCTCACACCGCTGGTTAAGTCGGGTGGTGGTATTCGTCCTACAGTTGTTGGTACTGTTTGGAGTCGTCTAGTTTCCAAGGTAGTTTTTTTATGATTAATCATTCTTTGTTGATCTACAGTTTGGTGTTTGGGTATCGAAAGGAGGTGAGGTTATACTTCATTCGTGGATCGGTTGATTGAGGATCGTCGAGATGATGTTGGTCTTTTGATGTGGTTGGCGGATTTTAAAAAGGCATTCAATTTGGTAGATCGGCATGTTATGTTATAAGAAGTTTGTATTTGTTGTCATGCTATTTCACGTTGGGTGAAAATTTATTATTCTAGCCCAGCTAGATTATATTATGGGGAACACACCTTATGGTCATGCCAAGGGGTGCAACAGGGTGATCCTTTTGCCCTATGTTTTTTTTTTCCTCAGTGTTACATCCCTTGATATGTAAAATTAAAGACTCTTTAGCCTTTGTCTACAGGCTTTATATTTAGATGATGTCACTATTGTTGGAAATACCATGTGTTAATATAAATAAACCATAAAACCGTTTATTTATATTTTACTATCTTCTAATGTTTTGTCGATAACAACGTAAAATCATCTTAACAAAAAAATAAAACGTAAATAGTTTGAGCCAATAGTTTACTAACACACTTACATTTTCATATAAAACACTAAACAAGTAATATTGTTTACATCTTATTGAAATGCATATGTATAACAATTAGTGTTTACATAAATATGGAAATGTACATATATACTTTGTATATATTGTAATGGGTAATGTAATGTATAAAAACCTAATTCTATGACCCATGACCCATGATCCATTGACTAGGTACAATGTATGTTGTTGGGTAAAACCCAAATTCCATGACCCATACCCATGGAGCTTGATCCATAACCCATGACCCATTGCATGACATCATGCATGAAATCATGTTGGGTATTATCCATGATCCATGACCCAAGACCCATGACCCAATGTCTAGATACATTGCATCTTGTTGGGTATCCATAATTCATTACCCATAACCCATGGTTCATAACCCATAACCCATAACCCGGTTTGCAACCCGAAATCCGGACTTAAGCTGACCCAGCAGCCGGATCCCTCTGGGGAGGGATCCGTAGGAACCGTGGAACAGTAGACAAATTTATCTATAAATAGTTAGCCATTTCTCTCTTGCTCATCATCCCTTTTTACACATACTCTCTCTTAGTATTGTAACATCTTTAACCTCAGATCCAAAGGATCATTCTATGTAGTTTTGTGTGATTCTCTAGGTTCCTCTTAAAGGCGAGATCACCACCACTTGAAGACGTGCAAGCTCAAGGTCATGAATTGCTAAGCTTCGTCATCATCAAGACCACTGAAGTGTCTCTTGTTGATAGTTCTTTTCTCCCTCCATAGAAGTGTTGTGTTGAAGGCATTAATGAAAGGTGTCGAAGGGTCGTGTCGAAGGCATTAGTGAAAGGTGCCGAAGGGTCATGTCGAAGGCATTAGTGAAAGGTGCCAAAGGGTCTTGTTAAAGGCATTAGTGAAAGGTGCCAAGGGTGTACATTTGATATGGTGCATCGATATACAAGATAGTTAGTTTGAGTTAAAGGATATTGATATCCTTATGATGTTGTAATAAGGAGTATGTCTCCTTTGGGGTAGTCGTGTAGTGGTGTATTGTTGGGTAGTAGTTCCTCCTTTGTAATGGAACTCGGTATCTAGCCTTGTACCGGATAAAGTGTAGGCGACGTTGTGATAGGTGTGGTTCTACCTCGAGGAAGAACTCAGTGTCTAGCCTAGTACCGGATAAAGAGTAGGCGACGTTGTGAAAGCTTCTCCGCCACATTAAGGAGCTTGTGTTGTGTAATGCTTACGAACTCTCGAGTGGGGAACTTAGGGAGTGGAGTAGGGCAAGGAAGGTGTCCTTGTAGTCGAACCACTATAAATACTAGAGTCGTGGTTTTGTGTTCCTTTACTCTTTATCTTTGTATTATTTGTTTATATGTTTATCTATCATCATCCAACACACATTTTAAATAGATTGACATAAGTCGATCTAACTAGTTTAAAACGAATTTTTAATCGGTAAAACTATTCAACCCACTTCTAGTTTTTCACACTATGGTTGTGGGGAAGGTCTTAGAGTTAATTATGGAGGATGGTCCTCATGTGGCCTGCATCTCAACATTAATAAAACTGAGGTTTTTGGGCCAAGGGTAGATCCTAGAAGCATGCTTGCGGTATATTCCCGCCTAATATTGTTTGGTCCTTGCATGGTGTTGAATTACTTGGCGGGCCCGTTAGTGTGGATTTTGATTTTTGTAGTGAGCTTGTGATTAAGAGAGTGGCCTAAACCATTGTGCTTATCGATGCAGTTGCTAAGATTAATGTTCCTTGATATGAATTGTTGTAGGGTTTTATTACTGATTTTAGGTTACTCGTAATTAATTAATATTAACAGTTTAATATACAGAATAAAACTAACTACAAACCCAAGCCACAGATCCATGCAAGTGTTAAAATAAAAAACCAACTATAAGAATAGTTAGAACGTATGTACCTTTGATTTGCTCGGCATGATCATTCTTCTGAATACTAGTACAAGCAAGCTGCAGGCATTCGCCGGTAGGGGTCACGTTTGTAAACCGCTAAATGGTTCAGCATGTCGCGCAGGATCCCAGATCACCAAGATTGATCGTGCAGATAGGGATTGGAAACCCTAATTGTGATCGACTAAGGGTTTAGAAACATTTAGTCGAAATCGACTTTGCTTTTATTTGGGTTTGTCGAAACCCTTTGTGAGGTTCAAGTGATCGGACACCAATGGGAGAGGGTTTAGGGTTGTGTGTTGGTTTGTGAATATATGTGAATGATGAGGAGGTGCCTTTGTTTATATAAGCTTGTTTCCTTGTCCAATAATGAAACCTCCGTATTTTCACTTAAACCCTTAATCTCTCACTTGTTACTCTACTCATGGGATGGAGTGTTTTATGTGTGTGTGAGGCTGTTATCCTATTGGTCTAATTGAGTTTTTCTCAAAGACAACTGTTTATGAATTACTTCATTTGAGTCTACGGCTTTACTCGCAATTTTATAAGGTTGTAGGTATTGTACCGCTATGTTTTCTATTTTCGTAACATAAAATTAGCAATGGGGTATATAAGTATTAGGCTAGTTTGATTTGAAATTATTTCAATGTGTGTTTGGACGTGGTAGTATGGGCGGATCCAGGGTTTTAAATAACCAAGTGCCCAAGTTTTTTACAATTATTAAAAATAATAAAAATGAAATAAAAGGTACAGTTTGCTTAAAACTAGTAAACCAAAAGATAGACATGTATTTCTTTAGATATATTAGTCACATAAAATTTTAGGACCAGGCTCATTTAAAAAAATCGTGGTTTTTAATGAAAATTCACTCCAAGCTAAAAAATTCCATCGGGTTCCCATGATCCCATGGGAAACCCCTAACATTCACAAAGGTAAGAAGTCAGATATGTCTATACATGGTTGGTCCTTATGGTTGGCGTTGACATTCACCTTTAGTCCTTTAATTTTTTCTGACTCAAACCGTACTTAACTCGAAAACCCTTAACAGCCACAATCTGTCACTCTAACGACCATCTGTTAGCCTCAAAAGTGAAGCCATATTCGGGAATTTCATTAATATCTTTACGCAAGGACTTGTTTAGCCATTATTGTATAGTTAGGCGTATAATATAGTGTATATATATCTTCCTAGTCACAACTAGGAGGGTGAAACTCATTTGTAATATCACAATAAGTGAGTGTTTACTCTCTAAAAAATACACATCTTTTCACTTTATCTTTTTACCCTCTCTCTATAGTTTACCATGTCTAACATCTATTTTGAACTTCCCCAACCTCTCGAATTCATTTAGGATTTTGTTTCACCATCTAATGTAATGGTTAAAACCCCTCATGTGTAGGCACAAGTTTTAAACAAAATAATCTCATCCTTTTTATCATCTCCTCGTTTTCCCACATGTAACTTACATCACAATACTTTCCGGTACATGTACAAACACTCGGTAAACATCCTTCCATCTCTCTTTTAATCTGGAGCAGAAATACAAAACTAATAGTCTCTTCACATCTTACAAAATTAGTGTTACAATACTGGTACATGTCTCGCTCAACCACCGTTGGCCACCGGCATAATCACCGAATATCAGACCCAAAAATAAAGAATGAAACTTTTGCTCTGAAGTTACTAAATCGTTTTGTTATTTATTGCAAGATATGAATCACTAGTCTAAAAATAAAAGCTATGTAACACATTGAAGAAGTTGTTAAACTTTTGCTCTGAAGTTACTAAATCGTTTTGTTATTTATTGCAAGATAATAGAATGTGACTGGGCGAGGTAGAGAGAGATTGGCATGATGGATAATAAAGAAATATAAGAAAAGAGCATTGATTGGCATGCCTAATTGGTAAGCTTAATTATATGTCTAAACCAGCACATGGATCCACAATTTCACAAACCACTAAACCAATGCCACATTCATTTAGGCACAAAAGTAGTCACATGTTTAGGCCTCTAAATCATTTTCCATTAGGGTTTGGTTTTTAGTGTGTATGGCCAAAAGAATATAGAACAGGCGCTAAAACGACTGTAATGCCGTCACGTGCCTTTCACATCAGGTGTTTTAATTGTTAAAGTAGATGGCTTTCAGAGCAGGGATTGTGCGTGTTAAGGGTTTCACATATAGGGGTGATATGAGCCTGAGAAGGGTTTCACATATAGGGGCGATATGAGTCAGAGAAGGACTAACGGTGAAAGTCAACACTAACCGCAAGGACCATCCTTATAATTTTCTTAAAAGAAATTTAAAGACTTTAAATCTATTTAACCTGGTCCTTTGAGTACTAGATCGACTAATTTTGATATCACTATCAAGGTATCCGCGCGTTGCAGCGGCGGTTACCATCCAATTAAAATATTCAGAGATTTTTTTTTAGTTATATATTTTACGATACAATAGATATAAGGATGACGACAGTTTTAGTTTTGAATAATTTTATGCAATAACAATATTTTTCATATAAAGACCGTAGATTATCCATGTGATGTTGTGATAATATTAAGTTAGTAGCTGGTATATTGTAGAGGTATGAGGTTAAAGTGGTTTACAATTGTCGATAGCCGCAAGTTATCATTAAATAATAACATGATAGCGAATTTTAAAACTCCCTTACATTATACATGAAAACTTAGTTCTCTAAAAATAATGTTGGTTATATTTATCCCACATAGATGATAAAGAGTACAAGTAAAAGAGTACTTATAAAGATAAATAATGACTAAATATTCAAGAAGTCATGTGGGTTACTTTAAAGAGTATAATAATTATTATACAAATATATATAATAAATATTAAATATATAATTAGCAATTATCACTTTTGCAACTTTGCATCTTTTGCTTTGAAAAACTTATCCAATTTTCATAAAACAAAGTTTTTCAGTTTTCACAGTAAGTTTTATCAAAAATTTTATAAAAGATGCATATGTTGGTTTTCAAGGCACTCTTGCAATTTAATAATATTTTTTGAACATTGTAATTTAGTATGCATTTGAAGCTCTATTGATTTAATAATATCGTTTTCGTACGACTTTATAGGTTAGCCGAACCGGTGGTGACTCCGGTTCCCGATTGAACCCGTTGGTCTGGTCCGTTTTTTTAAACCATATGTACCATCAACTTGTTTACATATAAATCGTATAAAGATTTGTGTGTTTTATTAGTTTGTACAGTATGTATAATAACAAGTATTTTACATCTTATGGGTGTTTTAAAAATAACATTTATTAGGTAATTATTGTTATAGACGTTTTTCTTCTTATATTAAATTAATGTATTTTTTTTGAACAAACATTTCTATAAAAGTGCTTTAAAGTGTTACAACTAATGCATTTATAGATATACTTATTAAAATCTGTCATTATAAGTAAGTGTTGAATCTTATTTTTTAAGTCTTTCTTTTTAAGAATATCCCAAATGCTTTATAGTATAGTATATATGTTCCACTTTGGATGTCTTACAATCAAGGTTGCAAAAATCGCGAATCAATAGTCGGGCGATCGACCACCTTTTAGCTTGTAATCGGTCTAGGCGGAATTAATCGGTGATTAATTGGATTGACATTTTTGGAAAATTTTAGGTATTTCAGCCAATTTTTGTGTATTTATGGCGAGTTTTATGTATTTTCGGCAATATGTTTTCTAAAAAACAACTTGTAATAGATTAAAACGGTTCCTATAAGTGATCAAAATAAGTTTACGGTGAGTTTTTGGTACCTCTTACAAGATTTGTGAGTTTCCGGCAAGTTTGACCATTATTGACCATCGTTGATCGCCGTTGACCACGGTTGACATGTCTGTTTGACCCAGTTACATAAATTGGCAAGGTTAGTGGCCCTGTAGCGACTAAACGGCGATTAATTAGTGTTGTAGACTTTTTTTGCGACACTTCTTACAATATAGATATTTGTACAACTTGATGAATCTAAAATGCTTCTAGATTATTATATTTCTCTTTTACTTTTGTAGCGCAATACAATTGCTAGTCGGTTTTTCGTTTCTTGTTTCTACTTTCTTAAGCATGAAATTAGTGGTTGGTTTTATAATTATCATGTTAGTTTTATTTAAAACTATGTCAAATTATACACATATGACTATTGTATGTATATTCAACAAGCACAAACATTATATCTCATGTTTAAATATAATTATTGCAAAACAATTATTTATTTTATTTTAAACAAATTAAACTTTATCAAATGATGGATATGACACCCAAATGTACAAAACAATTTGTACACTATAAACACACGTAACTTTTTTGTAACAAGGAGTTATGGAGCCGGACATGCGTATTTATATACTGTCTTTAATGTTAGCAAAATAGTTGTTTGAATTCATCATCCCCTATTCTTTGATATATACCCCTACATCGATTGAGGCTAGTAACTTATAGGTTTAATACACTTAACGTTCATATGCCATAGCTTAGGTTTTTCTATAAAATGCTATCAAATATTCGTATTGTTTAGTAATTTAGCATAATTTGCTAGCTCTAAGTTCACTTGAAAATGTCGAGCAAGCTGGAGATTCAACAGGGGCAACGAACCGAAGGACCAGCAACAATAATGGCTATCGGGACAGCAACACCGCCTAATTGTGTGCTTCAAAGCACGTTTGCAGATTACTATTTTCGTATTACAAAAAGCGAGCATATGAAAGCACTTAAAGAAAAATTTAGACGTATTTGTAAGTTAAAATGTACAAAATGTGTCTCTAAATAATGATGAATTTCGTTATTCAGCTATACTTGTTAAAATGTGATCTTTTAAATGCAACTTTCAGGTGATAAATCTATGATAAAAAAGCGATACATGCACTTGACCGAAGAGATCTTGAAAGAGAAACCAAATATCTGTGCTTATATGGCCCCATCTTTAGATGATAGGCAAGATATTGTGGTGCTGGAAGTGCCAAAGCTCGGTGCAGAAGCTGCAACTAAAGCGATCAAGGAATGGGGTCAGCCAAAGTCGAAGATCACCCACTTGGTTTTTAGCACCTCAAGTGGCGTTGATATGCCAGGAGCCGATTACCAACTCACGAAACTCCTTGACCTTGATCCTTCTGTCAAACGCTTTATAATGTACCAACAAGGTTGTTTTGGTGGAGGCTCGGCCCTTCGTTTGGCTAAAGACTTAGCCGAGAACAACAAAGGCGCTCGTGTGTTGGTTGTCTGTGCAGAGATAACTGCTGTTACATTTCGTGGGCCTAATGAAACCCATATTGATAACCTTATAGGCCAGGCTTTGTTTGCTGACGGTGCAGCAGCTATCGTAGTTGGTTCTGAGCCTTTGCTTGAGGTCGAAAAACCTCTATTTGAAATTATTTCTGTTGCTCAGACTATTGTTCCTGAAAGCGAGGGAGCAATTAATGTTAATTTTCGTGAGGCTGGCCTTATATTTTATCTTCGCGAAGATGTTCCTAAACTTATCTCGAACAACATTGAAAATATCTTGATAGAGGCCTTTCAACCCTTTGGCATCACTGATTGGAATTCACTTTTTTGGGTTGCACATCCAGGTGGCCCTGCAATCTTGGACCGAGTGGAGGAAAAACTAGCCCTTACACCGGACAAACTAAGAGCCTCACGTCACATGCTCAGTGAGTATGGGAATATGTGGGGTGCTTCTGTTCTCTTCATCCTAAATGAACTGAGACAATCTTCGGCTGCAAATAATCTGAATACCACTGGAGAGGGTTTAGAGTGGGGCGTCTTGTTTGGTTTCGGACCGGGGCTCACAGTTGAGACCGTGGTCCTCCGTAGTGTTTCCATTTAGTTGAAATGTCATGATGAACTCATGATCTCATAATGCACTGATACAACGTGTGTAATGTCTTTCACTTTTTATGTATCTAAGTATGCAATAAATCTTAAGGATATGTTTGGCAAACTAGATATAAGTGGAAAACCGTAAACTACAATCTGTTAACATGAGCTACAATTTGTATATTTCTTTTTAATAAGAAGTTTTAGTAAATTAATTATTATATGTAATTATAAGATGTAAAATGACATAAAATAACGTATCTATAATTGAAAACAAATGTAAAACACAAAAATAATAAACTCATTATATTAATCATAATCATAGTGTTTTATGACAACATGTTTGTAATAGTCATTGACGACGACGTGCATTTCATATTGGTGTAGCAATATCATTCCAGATTCATTTTATCTCATTAGATATTCCATAAGAGAAATTTTCAGTATTTGTTTCATGAGTTTTATTAGAATCAAAAAACGTATATCACATACAGGGGCGGAGGGGATGGGGTGGCTAGTGGGTGCTAGCCCCCCCCCCCCCCCCCCCCCCCAACTAGCCCAAGAAGCTTATAACTATATAGCCCAAAAGCCCAATTTTAAAAAAAATACTCGTTCGGGCCCCTCCCAATCTAATACCAGTCCAACTTTTGTTATCTTATTTTTCACAAGAAGAAGACAACAATTAGGTGACTGACCAAGAAGACCAACCATCATTCTCTGATTTCTCTCAATTATCAAAACCAACCGATCAAAATTTTCACTCGTCTAAATATCTAATAACTTAATAAGGTATGCTCTTTATTATTTAGTTTTTCACTCTTTAGTAATGATCAAAATTAGTTATTTGTGTTTAGAATATTTTGGGGTAAATGAATTACTAGTTATAATACCCGTGCACGCACGGGGTTTTAAAAAAAAAAGTAAGATTTAAGATCATTTGAGGACAAAAGATTATTTACATATCAAGGGATCAATCTCCACCATTCATTTTTATTTGATCTAATGGATGAGATTAATCCCAACAATTTAAAAAACCCACTTTCATCATTTTTTTTCAAATATTAATATCTTTCAAACCGTTAATCGTTAAGCGAAAAAAAATATATCATTGCGACGAGCATTTAATTATCTTTTTATAGATAGGCACTTTGATATACTTTCGACAAAAAAAAAAAAATCGTATTTTTCACGTTTTTTTTTTTTAAGTTTTTTCGTTTTTTTACGTTACTGAAATTTGCATTAAAAAATCATATATGATAAAACACTAATTTGAATATCACATGTGATATTATTGTAATATCATATATGATATGTAATATCACATATGATATTAGTGTAATATCACATATGATATTACATATCATATGTGATTTAACAATAATATCACATGTGATATTCAATTTAGTGTTTTATCATATATGATTTTTTCATACAAATTTCAGTAACGTAAAAAAACGAAAAAAATAACGAAAAAACGTGAAAAAAACAAAATTTTTTTCTTTTTTCGAAAATATATCAAAGTGCCCGTCTATAGAAAGATAATTAAATGCTCGTCGCGATGGTGTAAATATTTTCACTTAACGATTAACGGTTTAAGAGATATTTAAATTATAAAAAATAGATGAAATAATAAAATGCTTTTAATCTCAGCCATTGATTTCTTTTTAGATAGATGGTGGAGATGAGTGTGAGAAAAGTTTGGTATGTAAAATAACTCTCATCAAAAAGTAAATAATCATATATTATTGTAATTTAAAATACAACCAAATTTAATTTTCGGTGAATGTTTTTACTTGTTAGATAATGAAAGATTTTAGAGCCAATACATCATTGACAGTCTCCCAGCCAAATGAGACCCCGGGTGATTTTGAAAAATCTTACAATTTGTCCTCAACGTGTAATGTCCTCGAGTCTTTTCTAACGGTTATGATCCAAAATAACATCCGAGCTGAAGCATAATCCATACCACTAATTGTTGTAGCCGGTTTTAATAAATAAATTATTTTCCAATGTTTGATGGAGTTAGTTAACTCTAGTCTCGTTACTCGATTAAATTAGTCACATTCCATGGTACAATTGTCGCCGTCCTTGATGTATTCTAAACCCGTATACGCACGTGGTTTGCATTCATCGTGTTTTTAAGCTAATTTGTAAATTTATTTTTATGTCATTAACATACACGAAGACAAAAACAACATGTAAATCATACGCCCAACAAACGGGTTTAAGCTATTAAATAGCCACGTACTTTCTCCAATGTTCCGATATGGTACGTGTACTAAATTTCGTTAATTAAATAGTCACGTACTTTTGATTTCGTGCTAATATGGTACATGAGTGACCGGCTACCGGTAAAACCGGTTACCAGAAATGTTAATTTTTTAGCAAAAATGGTCCCTTGTGGTCTGTTTTTTTTTGCAAAATCGGTCCTTTTGCGTTTTTTTCAAAATAAGTCCTTGTACATTATTTTTGCACCGTTAGTCCTTCCGTTAATAATTTTTGCACCGTTAGTCCTATTTTTTCAAATAATAGTTTTCGCTAGTTAGTCCCTCCATTGATAATAGTTTTCGCCATTTTTTACGTTTTTGTCCGTTTTCTTTCGTTTTTTATCCGTTTCCCCACATTTTTTTACGTTTTTTGTCCGTTTTTATCCGTTTCCCCACGTTTTTTTACGTTTTTGTCCGTTTTGTCTGTTTTTTATCCGTTTTCGACACTTTTTTTTTTATGTTTTTATCCGTTTCATTCGTTTTTTATCCGTTTTGCCTAATTTTTACGTTTTTTGTCCGTTTTCATTCCACGTTTTTATATGTTTCGCCCGTTTTTTATGTTATTTATCTGTTTTTTATCCGTTTTCGTCCGTTTTTTACGTTTTTTTTTAAATTTACGGTTTTTTTTTAAAAAAACTTTACGTTTTTTTTTAAATTTTAAAAAGAAACTTTCTTTAAAATTTACGTTTTTTTTTAAACTTTTTTAAAAATAAACGTTTTTTTTTAAAAAAAAAAACTTTCGTTCGTTTTTTGAAAAAAATTACGTTTTTTTTATAAAAAAAAACTTTTTTAAAAACCATTTTAAAAACTTTAAAAAAAAAAAACTTTCGTTCGTTTTTTAAAAAAATTTACGTTTAAAAATAAAAAAAAAAAAAAAAAAAAAAAAAAAAAAACTTTTTTTTTAAAACTTTCGTTCGTTTTTAAAAAAAAAAAAAAAAACTTTCTTTAAAATTTACGTTTTTTTTTTTAAAAAACTTTACGTTAAAAAAAAACTTTCTTTAAAATTTACGTTTTTTTTAAACATTTTTTAAAAAAAAAACTTTCGTTCGTTTTTTAAAAAAATTTACGTTTTAAAAAAAAAACTTTTTTAAAAAGTTTTTTAAAAAACTTTCGTTCGTTTTTTTAAAAAAAACTTTCTTTAAAATCACAAGGGACCTTTTTTGCAAAAGAAACAAACCACGAAGGACCATTTTTGCTCAAAAATAACTTTTTGTCAAGTTTAGCAGGTCAAAAAGTTACTCATGTACCATATTAGCACGAAATCAAAAGTACGTGACTATTTAATTAACAAAATTTAGTACACGTACCATATCGGGACATTGGAGAAAGTACGTGGCTATTTAATAGCTTAAACCCCCCAACAAACATGAAAACCTCTTTTAAATTTAGAACCGATACTAATTAGTACCATCCGGATACAGAAATTTGGATTATTAGTTTACAATATAGTTTCTTTGGAATTTAGTAATTAATCAATCACTCTTGCTCTGGAATATTCATGTTTATACATCATATCCAACATACAGCTTGCAACCAAACGTATTTTAATCTTGAGATAGTAAAAAGTAACATGATATTTGCAGCAAACACCTCCATACGCACATAAATAACATTATCAATACCTCGTATGACGATCAAGCTTGGACTTTATAGTGGTGCCACCTATATAAAATCACCTCCCAATCACTTACAAATTCACAAAGTGAGCATCATTGTCATAACTTGTTGAAATAAACGGTCCTCCAGTAGTACGACCAAAGTTAGTCCCGCCGAGGTACTGAAAATATTTAACAGTTGAATTAGCTTAGGGCTTATAAGATGTTCAAACTTCTGTCTTCGATGTATATAGGAACCACATGTTATTAGATATATACCGACCATATAATTAAATTTTGAAAGTTCCACCTCTCTGGTAGAAACGTGCAACCGCAAATGCAATGTTTTCTAATGGTCTATAAGGGACAGTACCACCAAATGCAAGAAACCAGCTGGTCCAATTCTCAGTCCACATTGAAGGCTTGTTCTTAGATTTCGAGTGAACCTGTCACAGTAGAATCGATTGCAAGTGTTTATCTGCATTCATAATTAAAAAGAAAGATACACAAATTTTCTTTTGTTTTTAATCGGTCAAGAAATAAGGTAAATTTAACCATGTTCTTTAGTGAGTGTTATTGTGTTACCATTGAATGCAGGAGCATCACATTGCTAACACATCACCCATTGTACACCTGTATTTAAGGATGTCGCCATACTCACTTCCCATTTAATGTAAGTTTGTGCAGCGGGACCATAATCTTTATCAATATTCCCATATTCGTTCTCAATTTGACATCAACGATTCACAAACGAAAAACGTATTTTTCGTATACGTGTCAAGCTTAAAAATGGACCAAATGAATCATAGTGCATTGGTACATAAACTAACCTGAGATAAGATTATTGGTCTACCTTGATACGCATAAAGATTTTCATCCTTTAACATGCTAACTATCTTGGCTGTAAACCGCTTCATTTTGGCCAAAACTATATGCATTTGGTTAAGTAGTAGTTGAACAAATAAGAGAAGTTTCTTACAGTAAATTAAGGAGAATAATAAGTAAACCTTATAAGGCTCGTTATCCGTTCGAAGTTGGATTCCAGGTATAAAATCTAACCATAGCAGAAATCCAGTGTTCGCAAAAACAAACTAATGAGCACAAATTAACATAAAAACTTAAATATCCATTCAGCACAACCGACTCGAATATCCTATCTATTACAGCCTCTCTATGATGTTGTCTTTCCTGTTTAGTATCGTCTTTGCTGCTTAGCGGATCACATATAAATGTGAAGGGTGAACTTTTGCCCGACATGTAATCATATTCTACTAAAGAGCCGCTCTTTCTTGGAAAACTCCAGATTGCTCTTCATTTTCGCTTCCTAGTCTCTTCAAAGTGACACTCTTTAGAAGGTAAGGATAGTCACTTTATTGTTGGGTGATCGATTATTTGCACACGAAGACAGTGGCTCAAAGCCAGAAGAGGATTCCTCCTTTCAAGAAGAGTTATCATAACCAATATTTTGAGCAAGCTCATGATTTAAACTGCATGGATCAATGCAGTCAAAGGATCTGCCATCTACATGACAAAGCAAAACATATGTTCTTGAAAAAGTGAAAGGTTGGAATGTATATGTACATAGTGGACTTGAGTCATATTGGGTGCAAAAACCATGGCAATGTTTCGGACATTCATCTTATTTTGCTGGTCATGCTTGACCACTTCAGCCATTAAATATACTGAATAGCTAAAGCCATAGAGAAAATGGTGACCAGCATACCTAGCTTGATCAAACCAGCCAAGAAATGGATATCGACTACATGGGGCACAAATTTTCTGTTTAGCAGCTTCATAACATCTTCTTCTTTGGCCATTTTCCTCATTTATTCTAAATATACCTTATGCTTTCATCATGTAACATGTAAATAAATTATATATTGCAGTCCACCTATTTTGCCACACGTGTTTGCCCCTAATGTACTAACCATATCTTTTAACGAAACATTCATAATATATTAATAATATGTATAAACATGTGAAAGAGTTTACCAGTTGCCTCTCTTGAAAGGAAGAAATATCAGTGTTGGGGCGTGGAGACCAACACAAGTTCCCATCCGGTTAGATGAACATCTTTTGCTTGACTGCCAGTAAATCATTTTGACGCCACATCTCCACACAGATAAAAACTACTGTAACAAATAAGCACTTCATGATTAAATAAAAAAAGAATTTTTTTAATCACCAAATTAGTGTTGAAATATTTACCAGTCGGAAGTATGCCAAAGCCAAAGTGTTGTTTTCCTCTATTGATGATGCATTTGGTGCATCGAAACTTAGCCCCTCTTACACCATACAATAGATCAATTTTTATGTAGGTGTGTTGCTATTAATTTGAATTTTACTGTAATTTCACGTGTAAGGAATATGTCGATGGGTTGTTGCATAGTGATATCTTTTAGCATGGCCAAAATCGATAATATATACTTGATGAATAGAGTAAAGTTTTCATTTTTTTCTTCAGGTATATTTCTTATTCTTTTGAGTTGATCATTCAGAAACAAATGAAGGACGTGACCAAGTGATTTTACATGAATTGTCGCCTTGTCGGTGCATGGGGATGCATAGTTACCTTTAAATGCTGGTACAACAATAAGCGTTGGATAATATATCAACATATACAAATAGCAACATGAGATTATTATTAAGAAAAAACAAACCAAGTCAAAAACTAAAACCACAACAATTCATAATATCAACAATCAAATAATTTAATAATTATAAACTACAAACAGAATTGAAGTTATAGAAAAAACGGTTTACAAAATCGAATTAGGCTTTGATCACTTAATAGTATAGTAAACCTTTAATTATAAAAAGTGAAGAACCTAGAAAACCTGATTTTTAGTTGATGAATGGATATTGTTATGGGTGTGATTAGGGTTCTTGTGGGCTGCATATTCTTTTGTGTGTGCCGATGCAATGTAACAGAATATCATCAACTTTGTTCTTAATAGAATGTTTCATGGTGGTGGTGGATAGTGGTATGGGGTGATTAGTTAGGGTGGACACATGAAATTGAGAGAAAAAAAAAGTGAGGTAGGTTTTTTTTTTTTACTCCGTAAATAATGAACAATGAAGAACCGAAGCCATGTTTTTTCAAAAATTTCAATTTGATCTAAAACTATTAGGTAATGAATTTCAGGTACATGTGTATTTGTATTTTTTTTTATATATGAACGTATAAAAAACAAATTTTTAACTTTTTATGCCTAATTAGGAAATAATTAGGTTTAATTATTTTTTTTAAAATTTTAAAAAGAAACTAAATTAAAAAAATTATTACTAAATAAGGAATGAATTAATTTTTTTGAAATGAAAAATTCCCACTAGGGGTTTTGTTTTATTATATAAAAGATGAATGAATCGAGTGTTTTTTTTTGTGTGCAAATTAATGATTAATTGAATGCTAAATAAATGATACTATTAATTTCTTCATTACTTGTTTGCTTATTACTATTAGTTGTTATTTGTTAAGGTATAGTTTTCACTAATTGTTCCTGTGATAATTTGTTGTATACTTACATGTTCCTAAAGGCTAAAACTAATGTAGCAAGTTAGTAGAGAGTAACAGGTTACTTTTTATAAGTTATAAGATTTAAAAAAATTGATTATTGACTTGTTGATTACTTTTGTTACAGAACATCTATGTTTTTAGGTTGACTCATGAGAATGAAGAGAACAATAGACTCTTTTTTCAAGCCTGTAAAAGATGTTGTTCATGAGCCCGAAACTCAAACTCAAAATCAAACTAATGGTGATAATATTATGGAAGAGTCACCTGGAGCTAGAGTTGAACCACAAACAAATACTACCTTGAATTTGGATGAGGTCACATTAAAATCTTTGATTCGTGATCCAGGCGTGCGACCTCCAATGTCGAGTTATCCAAGTAACCAACAAGATGAGATTAGACGACTTTATATTAGGTTGGGACCTTATCAACTTGTTAAAGCGCATTATCCTCTTAGTCCTTGTGGTTTTCATAAGCGTAGTTTCCAAGCAGTGTGGTTTAAAAGATTCTGGTGGTTGGAATATTCTGATAAGAAAGATGCTGCATTTTGTTTTCCGTGTTATCTTTTTGGTAGGAAGCCTATTGGGAGAGTTGGATCAGGTACGTTTACTGCTAAAGGTTTTAGTAATTGGAGAAAGGTTAATAGTGGCAAAGATTGTCCTTTCGTCAGTCATGAAGGTAAGACTCCTGCCTCGGCTCATAATTTTTCTGTGAGATGTTATGAAGATTTGAAAAACAAAGTTTGTCACATAGAGAATGTGATAGATAAACAAACGGAACAAGAAATAATAGACAACAGGCTACGACTCAAAGTAACTATTGACTCTACTAAGTGGCTTACGTTACATACATGTCCTTTAAGGGGCGGCGATGAACGACCCATTTCATTAAATCGAGGAAATTATCTCGAATTGGTAAAACTTCTTGCTTTATATAACAAGGATGTCGCTAGAGTTGTGTTAGAAAAGGCACCTCAAAATGCCAAGTATACTTCACCGAATATTCAAAAAGAAGTATTGCAAATGTTTGCTATGAAGGTACAAGAAGCCATTCAAGATGAGATTGGGACGGCAAAGTTTTGTTTAATAGTAGATGAATCTCAAGATGAATCTAAGAAAGAGCAAATGGCTATTGTGGTGAGATTTGTAGACCGAAATGGGTACATCAAAGAAAGGTTTTTGGACTTGGTTCATGTTAAAGATACGAATGCATTGACTTTAAAAAATGAGATTGATGAGTGTGTAAATACTCATCATTTTTGGTCAAATCTGAACTGCAAAACACTTAAAAACGCTAAGAAATGCATCAAAATACTGAAAATATCCCAAAATTGTATTTTATATGTTTCAGATGCAAAATGTTTAAAATCAGATGAAAAACGAGCTAAGTTTGCATAATTGGCAGTTTCAGTCCCTCAACTTTCAAATTTGACAAAATCAGTCCCTGAGCATTTGTTTTGAAATAAAAGTCAACCCAAGTCCTTTCAAAATCAAAATTTATCAAAAATGATCCTTGGGTAAAAAGTTTGGAGAATTTACAAGTTTGGTCCTTCAAGTTTCAAAATTAGCAGAAATAGTCCTTGGAATTTTAAAAAAATATCTTTTATGGTCCTTATACTATTGAAACTTGTCAAAAGTGACCCTTGAAACAACTTTGCAAAATTGGCAGCTTTGGTCCCTCAAGAATCAGAAATTACAAAATGGTCCTTGATATTAAACCTAAACCCTTGAACCTTGGCCCCTGCCAAAACCTTTTGACCCCTGCCACCCCACTTGACCCTTGACCTGTGAACCCCCTGTCTAATATATTACCCCCCGGTCAAATTAGTCAAATCCCGCCAAATCCACTTCTTCCTCACCCACTGCCCTGCAACACTCAACCCCCCTCACCTCCAGCTCACTCTCTCCACACCATGTCCCCTCCACCTCAACAACATCCAAGAAACATTAAATGCTTCCCTCCCCCTTGCACTCAACCCCCCAGTTGCAATATATCCAATTTCCCGCCAAAACTCATCAATGGCCAATAACGACTCAACTCATCCAATGGTCCAGGATTCAAGTGGGATTTGCTCAGTGATGTGAGAGAAGTACTTTTGCTATAAAAAGAGGAAGAAGAGAGAGTAGAGAGGGCAGTACTTAGTTTTTATTTTCATATGTATGTCGTTTTTAAAATTTCCATGTCTTAAATAAGTCTAAGTTGTAATTTCAAGCTTTGTTGTATGAAACTTAGTTGGTTCATTGTATTGTAACCTTTTTCAAAGATTAATTTCAAGTTCTATCAAGATTTATGTTTTCACATTTCTCTTATTCAAGACAGTTTCAAATGTATTAAGTGCCAGGCTTCAATAAGCTTTTTTATAACTCAAATAAGCCTACTAAAGCTTCATATAGCTTTTAGTAAGCTTATAAAACAGATTCAAGCAAGTTTGGTGTTTGGTCAACGAAAGTCAAACTGTGAAGACATTTTGTTCAAGCAGTCATGGAAATGGATTTGGGTTGATGCAGAGTTGAACATGGGTTGATTCTTAGTTAGATATGTGTTGAGATAAGGTAGGATAGTGGTTCTTTGATTCTTGGCAAGCCATAGTGGCTGTGGACACAAGTGAGTTTCACACATCCATATCTGTCATAATCTAATTTTTTAAGCTTATTGTTCATTTGATTGTTTTTGTTGGTGAAATAGCATAATTTAGGTGTTAGTTGAATGACTGATTAGGATTAAGTGTTAGAATAAAAGTATTAAGTAGAGTGTTAGCAAAACAGTGGTATAAGTGTGTTTGGATCAGTTAGCTTGTTTGATCTCAAGCCTTGGTTTGTACTTAAAATCTGTCTACTCAGTCTCAATTAGGTCCATTTGAATCATCTTAGTCATCATATTGCATCTGCACTAGCTCAAAGTCAAAATCCTTTCAAATCTGTTTTCATTTTCTTAACTGTTGGAAATTTGAAGATCAAAAGTTTGATTTGTGCTTAAAATTCAGTAGAGTAGCTTTATGTAACTTTGTTTTAGTTTGAAACATCAATCTCAGTCCATAAATTGGTTTCAAATCTCATTTTGGTCAAAGTTATCAAAACTGTCAAAAGTCAAAAAAATTGAAAAACTCAGTTTTCACCCAACTTGGGTGATTTTTAATTGATTCATTCTTGGATCAATTTAAGTGAAATTTTGGGTTTTACAAGTTCAGTTGGTCAAGGTTGGATAAATGATTTTTGTTGAATTTTAGTAATTTTCTATAAGCTTCAAATTAGCTTGTCAAATAGGGCAAAAGTGCCCTGTGCACTGACTCAGTTTTAACTGAGTCTGCACAGTTCTTGCAGAGCTTGTCAAAAGCTCATTTGAGCTTATCTCAGGCTCATTTTTGGTTTTTAAGTAGCTAGCCAGGTCTACTTTAGGTTCCAACATCTGGTTTTGAGTTTCAGCTTATTTGAGTAGCTTATTTTCAAGCTACAAAGTAGTAGCTAAAAACTGTTTTTGGCACTTAAGTTTAAATCACCAAATCTTTGTAGTTTGCATTTCAGTAGTATAGATTAGTTGAATTTAGTTCATTTCTAGTAGTTTTAGCTTATTATAGCTTCTGTGATAAGTTGGTGCTCATTTGGTACCTTTAGCTTATTTTGAGTGCTTATTTATAAGCCCTTGTCACTGCAGTTCCATATTCTCACACATAAGCTACTGTTTTTATATTTTTTTTAGATTCAGAATATTATTTTAGACTTTTCTTGAATTTTTCATATTTTTCCAGCACTGTTTGATATTTTTCCTCATTTAAATCAGTTTTTAGTACTTTTAAATTAGCTTTTAATACAATTAATTCAGAAAAGTTTCAAAAAAATAAGTTTTCATTTTTCCTAGGTTAAGATAAATATAAAAAGATAAAAAATAATTTTCCCAGATTTTTCATAGTTTAATTTGTAATTTTTAGCAATTTAATTATTTTTAAATAGTTCTTAATTCATAGAAAATAGAAAAATAATCAGAAAAATACAAAATTAGTTTTGAAAATTCTCTTTAGTTATTTTAGATTTTTCTAAGTCATAATTTCACTTTTCTAGCTTTATTTCATATTTTCTTATATTTTAGGGTATTATTAAATAGGTAAAAATAGTTTTTAATTAATAATAATTAAATAAATAGTCATAAAAATAATTTTCTTTTTCTCAAAATTTTCTCTTATCATTAGGTTTGTAAAAATTTCATTTTTATATTTTTAGGATTAATATTGTTTCAGTTTCACATTTTCTTTTGTACGTTACGTAGTTTTTAATTTAAATTTATAAAAAGAAAAATCAAGAAAATCAGATTTTAAAAATAGTGATAGCGTTTATTTAATATAATTTAGCTTTTTAATTTTCTTTAATTTGCATTTAAGCCCCTGTAATTTACAAACTTTTTCTTTAGGTATAATTATTCAAATCCATAAACTTTTTCCCGTTCAATATCACCCGATCACTATACGTTTGGTTATTCAGTCGCACAGCTCGTTCGGACTTAACCTGGGGAAACACTAAACTCTCCTGGACTTAATTGCTTTGGTTTCAGACTGTTTGGCTTTTATTACGGTTGACCATTCACAAGTGGTTAGCTTGTGTGATAAAACTTGACGGTTTGGCATCGATCAGAGATATTATCTTCTTTATCTCATCTTAAACTTGATGTTCAAGATATTCGAGGTCAAGGTTATGACGGAGCTAGTAATATGCGTGGAGAATGGAATGGGCTAAAAGCATTGATTTTGAACGAATGTCTGTATGCTTATTATGTACATTGCTTCGCTCATCAGTTGCAACTAGCTCTTGTTGCGGCATCCAAAGATGTTTCTGAAGTGCATACATTTTTTAAGCATTTGAGCTTTATTGTTAATGTGATAGGTTCTTCAACTAAGCGTAATGATCAATTACAAGATGCTCAACTTGCATAAATTTCACATCTAGCTGAAATAGGAGAACTTGAGGGTGGAAGAGGAGCTAATCAAATGCAAAACATTCAAAGGCCTGGAGATACAAGATGGAGTTCACACTTCAAATCCATTTGTAGTTTGATGAGATTGTTTGGTCCAACTCGTGTGGTATTGAATGACATTTGTCTTGGACGGTCTACTGCTTCTCAAAAAGGTGACGCTAAATATGCTCTTACACACTTATTATCATTTGATTTTATTCTTGTTTTGCATCTTATGAAAAAAATAATGGAGATTACGGACAAGCTTTGCAAATTTTTGCAAAATAAGTCTCAAGATATTGTCAATGCACTGACGTTGGTCTCCACTACAAAGATATTAATTCAAAAACTAAGGGATGATGGATGGCAGTCACTTCTAGATCAAGTAGTTTGTTTTTGTGATAAATATAGCATCCCGGTTCCTGATATGAGTGCGACTTACAGAGATATAGTTCAGTCTCGTCAAAAGAAAGATGATGTGACTGTAGAGCATCATTATCGGGTTGATGTGTTTATTGTTGCTATTGATAGTCAGTTGCAAGAGTTGAATAATAAATTTAGTGAATCCGTTTCGGAGCTTCTTCGTCTTAGTGTTATTTTGGATCCAAAGAAACCTTTCAATGCCGATGACATATGTAAATTGGTTACAAAGTACTATCCTTTGGATTTTACCGAACAAGAGAGAATTGAGTTCAAACTTGAGTTGCAACATTTTGAGCTAGATAGTGATCCAGAATTGAAGAATGTTAGTTCACTTTCGGCGTTGTGTAAAGGATTGCAGAAAACTGAGAAGTCGGAAATGTATCCTCTTATTGATAGATTGATTCGTCTCATTTTAACTCTCCCTGTCTCAACTGCGACATCTGAAAGAGCTTTTTCAAAGATGAAACTTGTGAAAACAAGACTTCGTAGTACCATGAGTGATGACTTCCTTAAGAGTAGCTTGATTCTTAGCATTGAACGGGAGATTGTTGCTACCCTTTGTATTGAGAAAATAATAGACGATTTCTACTCCAAATCACAACGACGTGTCCAGATGATGAAGAAGCGCAAGGTACAATTTCTTGTTACTCTTAAAGATTATTATTTATCATTAACATACCGTTTATGCTTTTATATATTGACTATTTTGCGTCACTTGCAGGTTAGTTCATGACAAAGGATTGAAGCTCAACTGCTCAAGTGCTCAAGGAGTCAAGGTTATTAGAAGTCTTGTTTAGTTCATGACAATGAAGTAAATCTCAAGTGCTCAGGTCATTAGAATTCACATGTTTATTGATTATATATTTTGTACTAGTTAACTTAGTCTAAAGATACAAGTTTCTTTTGTACCAGTTAATTTAGTCTAAGTTACAAGTAGTCTAAGTTACAAGTTTCTTTTGTACCAGTTAGTTTAGTCTAAAGATGTAAGTTCTTCATCTATTTTTCTATATTATCATGTTTTGTACATTTTTTTTCAAACAATGTCGTGATTATTTAAAAAAAAAAAATTGGCCCCCCCTAACTTGAAATCCTGGCTCCGCCCCTGATCACATATCGTAATCCTAATACTACAACACATAGAAAACTTTAACATATTTCCCTCCGTCCCATTTTATAAGTCCATGTTTGAAAAGTCAAAGTCTTTTTCTTCAGAGTTTGACCGTAATTTTTTTTTGTTATATAATACTTGATACAAGATATATAAATTGATTTGTGTTTTAAATGTATTTTCATTGGTATACTTTTCATCAAGTATTATATAACACGAAAAAAATAATAATTATGGTCAAACTCTGTGAAAAAAGACTTTGATTTTTCAAACATGGACTTATAAAATGGGACGGAGTGAGTACACGGTTGAAGGGTATATTAGTAATTTTACTTTTTAACATCTCCAAAATATTTTGAAAGCTTCATGAACCATCTTTTCACTTAGAAACTATTTGTTTAAAATCAAAGTTTAAAGTTGATATATCCAAACGGAGCTACTTATTTTAGAGGAGATTATTGTTGTAACAAAAAGCTTACGGCTCAAAAGAAAAAATAAATAAATAAATAAATAAGCCTACGGTTGTGGAGTAAGTACATGTGATAAAAATAAATAATTTAATTATAATTAAGTAATTAAGTATTTAATAGTTTGCATTGCTTTTTATAAGTATTGTGTCATCATTACTCAAATTATCAAGTTTTTAAGTTTTTCGTAAATATTTTTTCGCTATATAGTATAGATAATTGTAATCTAGACATATTACTTCATCAAAGGCATAACTAAGTTCCATTAACATTTCTTTGGGTGATCATTGATAAATCTCTAACCTCGTTATTTAGGGCTGAATCTTTTTGTTCTTATAAACATGCTTTTCTTTTCTTCACGTGTTTGTAAGAAAACTAATAAACAAAAAACATTCATGTATGTGTTACACACAATTTCATTATCCCCGAACTTTAGTAGCATGAAAACTAATTAACAAAAAACATTCATGTTTATGTTAAACACAATCTTTTCCGATCTTTAATCTCTAAACCCTTTTCTAATCTAATGGCGATTTCCGGCAACAAATCAAAACAATAAAATTTTTTCCGATCTGCTACTCTCCACTTTTCTATTCTTTTCATTCAATTTTTTTTTCGAGGGTTTGGTGGTTTCAATGGGAGATTCTGATTGGCAGGAGGTTAATCGGGGGAAGCGTCGTTCTGTGTTTGAACGATTGAATCCTTCCCAATCGCAGAAGTCTAACATGGATGATTTGGCGAAGATCTCTCTATCTGTGTATGTTTCCAATTTCCCTTCGCACCTCACGGTTCGTGAACTTTGGAACATATGTGGTAAGGTAGGGACTCTTGTGGATGTTTTTATTGCCAAACGGAGGAATAAACTGGGAAAGATGTTTGCTTTCTGTCGATTCTTAAAAGTGTCAAATTCTAATGATCTTATTGGCTCGTTGTCTAAGATTTGGATTGGGAAACTGCGTTTACAAGCCAATGTAGCCAGGTTTGGAAGGAATGTGGTTGCGAAACCTTTACATGCAGGTGTTAAGGCTATTAACTCGGTTGTTAATAACGATCGTCTACATTCTTCATCCAATAAATCCACTTCATATGTCAATGCTACTAAGGCCTCCTTAGAAGAAGGTAAGAGAAGTTCTAAAGCTGTTGATGATGATTATGGGGATAATACTCCTGTGCTTGAACTTAATCAAACTGTTTCAAACGATTTTCAATTGGCTATTCTAGGTTGTTTTAAGGATTTTCGCAATATTGCTAATACTCGAATTTTATGCCGTAGCGAGGGTTTCCTGGATGTTGATTTTAAATATTTGGGTGGACTTTGGATCTTGTTTGAGTTTAAATCTTTGGATACCAGGAATAAATTCCTTAAGCAAAAAGGAATCCTATCATGGTTGTCCTCTATGAAACCATGGCATGATGATTTTGTGTTGGAAGAAAGACTCGTTTAGAGATTGAAGGGGTTCCCCTTCGTGCATGGGAAAATGACACTTTTAATGCAATTTGTAGTAAGTGGGGCGAAGTAATCTTTTCTGATGATTCTGACACAAGCAACAGACTTAGCAAACGCCTATGTATTAAGTCAACTCATTCACAACTGATATTTGCTAATATATTGGTGTCCTTGAAGAAGATTACTTATGCTATTCGAATTAGAGAGTTGTGTAGCTGGACGCCTACCTTTGTGGGGGATGATTTAGTTGGTGATGAGGAGGGCTCTTTGAGAAATCATAATCTAGAGGAGGAGGAGGAAGTGCATGAGGAGAATGATGCTGAATCGGTTGTGGGTATTTTTTATGACATAGGTACGGTTAAGGTTGATATAGATCCTCATAATTCCAACATTGATGGGGACGTTAATGATCAACCTCATGTAGTCGATTCTTCTGGTAGTGATCCTCATAATTCCAACATTGATGGGGACGTTAATGATCAACCTCGTGTTGTCGATTCTTCTGATAGTGATCCCTTTGGGTTGGAACCTCTCATCAATAAGAAGAGTGGTAAATATATTGAAACGAAATGCTCGGAGACTCCTGATTTTCCTCCTGGTTTTACACCAGCTTCATCTCATAATCAGCATAATGGTCCTTATGATCATAATTTTGTTCAATCTATGGATTCCGAATCTTCTCATAAAGCTCTTGGTGATTCACATAAGCCTGTTGGTTTCTCTTTACTTGAAAGATTAGATGAAACGATTAAGGTTGGTTTGGCGTCAGGTCTTAATATGGAGGGTTGTGAAAATACCCTTGCTGCCCTTATCGCTAACAATGGAGAATGTAAGGTGGATAAATGAATGTTCTCTCTATTAACGTCCAAGGTCTTGGGGACCTTAATAAGAGGAGATGGGTTCGTGAGTTATGTAATAAACATAAGGTTAACTTTCTGATCTTACAGGAGACTAAAATGATACATGTTGATTTGTGGATGCTTCGACAAGTGTGGGGTAACACTCACTTCGACTTTGCTTCGATGTCTGCTAGGGGTATGTCAGGAGGTATCATTTGTATTTGGAATAATCTGATCTTTTGTAAATCTAGCATTTTTTGTTACGAGAATTATGTGGTTGTAGAAGGTATTTGGATTCCGAATAACCTCAAAATTATGTGGATTGCGGTCTATGCTCCTCAATCTTTGTCTTCTAAGATTGCTTTGTGGTCTTCTTTGTTCACTATGATAGTGAATTGGGATGGGATTTTGCTTGCTATGGGTGATTTTAATGAGGTCAGGGAGGTTGGTGAAAGGTTTGGTTCTCATTTTAATGAAAGGCAAGCACATATTTTTAATTCTTTTATCTCAAATGCTTCTCTTATTGATGTTCCTGTGGGTGGTTACAAATTCACGTGGACTGATAAATGGGGATCTAAAATGAGTAAGCTTGATCGGTATTTGGTTTCAGAAAGTTTCTATGATTCTTTCCCACATATAACAGGTACTATTTTGGAGAAAGGTATCCCGGATCATCGACCTATTCTTCTTAAAGAGCAAGTGGTGGACTTTGGTCCAACTCCTTTTCGTTTTTATCATTCTTGGTTGGAGATGGAAGGTTTTCATAATTTGGTTGTTGATACTTGGAATAATGATGGCATTGTAGAAGCTAACGGGCTGATTTCTTTTAAAAAGAAACTTCAACACCTTAAGCGTGTTATTCGAGATTGAATTGCTACAAAAAGATCAGATTCTTCCAAGTTAAAGAAAGAGCATTTATCGCGTCTCTCCGCTATAGATTTTATGATAGATCAAGGTAGAGCTACTGACATGGATCTTCTTAATCGTCGTGACTCCATTCGCTTATTGGGTGATCTTGATCGGATAGAAGCTGTTGATCTTTCTCAAAAAGCTAGGATTAAGTGGGCTTCAGAAGGGGATGAAAACTCCAGTTTCTTTCATGCCACGTTAAAGAATAATCGTTGTCATCTCGCTATCAAAGGTATCCTCAATGAAGGAGAGTGGATTGATAACCCTGATAACATCAAAACAGTTTTTGTTGATCACTTTCGGAATAGGTTTCAACATACTAGTGAGCCACTTTCCTCTTTTGATGTTGACATGCTTAATCATATTTCTTGTGACCAAAGTGAGTTCCTGGAGCGTAGCTTTTCTCGTGACGAAATTAAGAAGGCAGTGTGGGATTGTGGTGGTGATCGCGCCCCGGGCCCGGATGGGTTTACTTTTAAATTTTTTACCACTTTCTGGGACCTTTTGGAAATTGATGTTATCCGTTTTGTACATGAATTCTTTCTTACAGGTTCTTTACCTAAAGGTTGTAATTCTTCATTCATTGCGTTGATCCCCAAAGTCTCTAATGCAACATTAGTTACGGACTTTCGTCCCATAAGTCTTATTGGATGCCAATATAAAATCATCGGCAAAATATTGGCTAACCGTCTTAGTATGGTGATTGGTAGTTGCATTAGCCCTGAGCAAACTGCTTTCATTAAGGGAAGGAATATCCTCGATGGTCCTCTCATTCTTAGTGAAGTTATTGAGTGGTATCGCAAGCGTTAGAAGCAACTTATGATTTTTAAAGTGGACTTCGAGAAAGCTTTTGACTCTTTGAGATGGAATTTTCTGGATTTGATCATGGCTAAGCTTGGTTTTGGTATTAGATGGCGTAATTGGATCAAAGGTTGTCTTCGTCATGCTCGGTCTTCCGTGATAGTCAACGGCTCTCCTACGGAAGAATTTGAGATTTCGAGGGGCCTTAGACAAGGAGACCCCTTATCTCCTTTCCTTTTTACTTTGGCTATGGAAGGTTTGCATGCTCTTATTTGCAAAGCATTGAACTGTGGTATATATACATGTGCCTATATCGGTAAAGATAATCTGCGTATTTCGCACCTTATCTATGCTGATGATGTTATTTTCACTGGTGAATGGTCCCACACAAATGCTCATAATTTGCTTTGCATTCTTCGGTGTTTCTTCATTTTTTCCGGATTAAAAATTAACGTTCATAAAAGTAATATTTTGGGCATTTGTGTTTCTGATGAGGATACTTTTAATTTGGCCAACGTTATAGGTTGCAGTGCATCTAAATTGCCATTGAAGTATCTTGGGGTTCCCGTGGGTTGTAATATGGCTCGGTGTGCTAATTGGGATGTCATCATTAATAAATTTTCTTCTAAACTCTCTCATTGGAAAGCTCGAATGATTTTTGTTGGTGGTCGTCTCTCTCTAATTAAGTCGGTTCTTAGTAGCCTTCCCACTTATTTCATGTCGCTTTACAGGGCTCCCGTCTCCATTTGCTCTAAGTTGGAGTCCATGCGAAACAACTTCTTTACTGGTGGTGAGAGGGGTGAGAAAAAAATTTCTTGGGTAAGTTGGAATAAATGCCTAGCTAGCAAGAAATCGGGAGGTCTTGGTATTGGCAGCATTTTTGCCCTTAATGCTGGTCTTTTGTTTAAATGGATTTGGCGATTCATGCAAAACTCGACTGACCTTTGGGCTAGAGCGATTAAGGCTATATATGGTCACAATGGAGGTATACATGCTGATTCCATGCATTCTTCTAATCGAGGTATGTGGTGCGGTATTTTGTCTATGGTTAATTCTCTTAAACCAAAAGGGATAGATCTTTTGTCTTTGTGTTCTCGAAAATTAGGGAATGAGGCTTCTATTCGATTCTGGGATGATATATGGTGTGGGGACCTTCTTTTAAAAAACATCTTCCCGCGCGTATATATGCTTGATAATGATAAATGATGTTATGTTGTCAATCGGATTTCTCATGATTGGAGTAGTTTTCTTAGAAGAAATCTGAGAGGTGGCATTGAAGCTTCGCAATTAGTGAATTTGCAAAATCTTATCCGAGATGTTGTGTTATCTGATAAACGTGATTCTTGGATATGGTCGCCGGATATCTCTAAAGGATTCACTGTTGCTTCAGTTCGACATTTGATAGATTCCCGCATGCTAGATGTTGACCCTAATGCTACTCGTTGGAACCGAGCTATTCCTATAAAAGTTAATGTTTTCTTATGGAGGTTGTCGCTTAATAAGCTTCCTTCTAGAGTGAACTTGGACAAGAAAGGTATTGATGTAGATTCGGTTCTATGTCCCATTTGCAACAAAGACGTTGAAACGGTTAATCACCTTTTCTTTACTTGGGATATGGCAAAGGACATATGGGCTTTGTTTGCCAGATGGTGGGAGCTAGATATTCCTTTTTGTTTAAGTATTGCGGATTGGTTTGCTTGGATTGATTCTTTGTCCATCTCTCAAAATGCGCGGGTGTTTCTTGAAGGAGTGGGAGGGACTCTTTTGTGGTTTATTTTGAGCTTTCGCAACCGGTTGATTTTTTCTAATACTTCTCCTAAGAAGGCGTTGGTTTGGGATGGAATTGTCTCTCAATCATTTTTATGGATTTCATCTAGAAATCCTAAATTTAAAATTAGTTGGGTAGGTTGGTTGCAAAATCCTATAGCTTCTTTGTAATTTTTTAGCTTTTGCTAGCTTTTATAATATGCCGCCGTTCTAAAAAAAATCGAGTTGCATTCACTAAAATCAAGAAGAAACCAAGAAACCATAGTATCGAAGGCAAGGTAGGAGTATCCATAACTTCTTAGGTTGAATAGGGGCTCTTAGCCTCTAATGATGAGTTCATAGACGGAACTTGAACAATTTTAGTAGGGGGCGAAAGTCCGAAACTACTAAAAGTTCAAAACATAGTCTTAGATATTAAAGAAAGTCATGCAATAAACGTTGAAGCAATGCCAGATGCATCCTCGGGCTTTATTTTAAAATACAATTCAAGTATTTTATACTTTGCCATGATTAATCCTACTATCCACATAAACATAAACACATTACAAGAGATAAAGCATTAAAGCCTACAATCAGAGTCCATTATAAAAGGGAACCAAAACTTTTGAACTTTGAAGCTAAAAACAACACTTACAACTAATATATACTAAATACACTTGATAACCTATAAAAAAAAGCTAAAAACATCACTAAAATTCAACAATGAAACATAACAAATATTAAATGAAAATGTTAGATAGCAAATGAGTTTGGTTAATCTATTCGTCAATTAATCAGTATGTAAAGCAAATGACAAATATAAATAAGAGAAGATAATAAATTAAGAGGAAGTTTCAAACCTTTGTTTAATATGTGATTAAAGTATGAAAGCTTTGAAGACCATTTGTTATACTTGTTAAGTTGTTGTGTGATTTTTTATTGATGAATGATCAATGATATCACAAGAATTAAGAACTGCCGCTCCAAGCCTCCAAATACCCCTTTTCCATAACCTATCTTTGGTTTCTCAATATTTTGGGAGGCTGATCAAAATTTCTTGGGAGGGCCAAACACAAAATTTATAAAAAGTACCCTTAAGTTTCAAGACATTTACAGTATCAACCCCAAATATTCGGGAGGGCCACAGCCCCTCCGGGTCCCTATGAAGGTCCGTCTATAGATGAGTTGTGTTTTTTTTCTTAATTTTAAATTTTGATCACAAAACTTTGTAATATTAGCACCTCTGTTTTTATGTTCTTTTTCTTATACTTCTCACACATGGGTTTTTTTAGAATGTTTTTCTCTGTAACGAAATCAATCAGAGTTAACCAAACTTAACCTCAATTTTGACGTTTATTAGTCAATTACGATGCTCAATTTTGTCATATATCAAAATAGAGCAATATCATTAGTCTAATTTTTTTTATCAATAAGATTGTTTTCGCAAAATTGTTCTGAAATAACGTAATCCTTTTACTCCATCCGTGTCAAAGTTATAGTCCATATTTTATTTTCGGGATATCTCAAAATAAATGTCCATTTTCCTTTTTAAGTAAAAACTATAGAATTTAGTGAGAGAATATTCTATTTGAGTAGTTGAAAATTAAAGTGGTCTCAGTTTTATTAAACTATATGATTTTGTCTTCTGACAATAATTTTGAGACGGAAAAAATATTATATGAAAGATATTGGATTTTCAAGTTGTAGTAAGCATCTAAGCTCATGTTTGGGACAAACACCAATTTTATAATTGATTTTGTTATGTTTGATTAAAGATCGTTCATATCACACAACTATTTTGAAATTAACACCCCCTGAGAGTGCACAATACATGGTACCAATGGCTAGCCATTGGGGTTTTTTGGGGACCAATGGCGCTGTCATTGGCGCCATACTGCACCATCATCCAGCGTTTTCGTCCTTTCGCCATTCCACCAGCGGATGCCATTGTTCTTTTGTTTTGTTTTGTTTTTTTTTTGTTTTGTTTTTTTGTTTTTTTTTTTTTTTTGTTTAGCGAGTGGTTATTTTTTTGTGAAGTGTTTTGTGAGGCCTACATGCGCCGATAATAATTATTGGTTTTATTGCTAAAAAGGGTATTTTAGTTATTGGGGAGGTGCTCATGTGACGCTGAAATGATATATGAATAAGCATTATTGGGGGCTTGATGTACCTAGGACTCTAAAAGAACCCCTTTTAAGTCAGTAAGGTTTACTTTTGGATTACAGGCCTTTCGATTATATAAAGCATACTTAACGAATGATCGTAATGATATTAAAACACTTTCATATAGTGGCAGTCAACATATATATGCATCTGCCTCTGTTACAATATTATATAATTTTGCACATTTGTGGGTTTGAATGTTTTCTTTCCATTATGGCCACTATGAATGACATACGTAAAAAAAAACACTTTTAAGGCCAAATACAACTTATTTAACAGAACAAAACACACTTCTATTTACCAATAACCAAGTCATTGATGTTTTGATACAACTCAACTAGTGAATATTGCCTAAGTTTTTCGACCTCATACCACGAGTTAAGAGCTTCTAACGTCTTGTCTGTACCCAAGAACGCTAACTGTATGCTAATGTTGCAATCAACTGATCCACCATTAGTCTTGCATTTATTGACGGGGGTAGCACATTCTTGATTGTTGAGGCAAACGCCCGATCTTTCTCCACACGATTTACACCCAAATTTCTTCCAGTATAAGTTTACGAGTCTCCCTTCTTGAAATTCCAGAACCTATTAAAAGCGGAAAAAAGATATTAAATGCCCGATCAATTGAAATGTTGTGCACATGATAAAAGTTGTGTTTGATGATATATATTACCAGAGTGAAACTTGTGATGATATTTGATTTATCAGCAACTAAAGTAGGTATTGATCTTGCTGCATATTGTCTTCCAGCAAATGCAACCATATATCCACCAGCTTTTGCCTATGAGGTATGCAAATTAAATTTGTTAAAGTTTCAATGTGTGCTATTGTCAAAAAACAGTAGGGTACTTATCTCGATACCAATTGTTTGTGTTAATGTACGTAGTCGTATACATTGTTATACTAATGTGGTCTCGTAAAATACCAACATATGTTCTTAAATGTTGCATTATACATCACATTGAGAAAAACAATGGATATAAATGTTTACGTACAAAGTTTAATAACGAAAATGACACGAATACAGGTGCTATGAACAATGTATGCTAATGATACAAGTCCATTGCTATTTTATGACATTATCCCAAATTTTAATTTAAGACATACCAGATCAAAGTCGGAGGTATTGACGGTGAGATAAGTGAGCTCATCGACTTTTGGCCTAAAAACTGAGAGTCGAGCATTGGTTCCAGCAAGAGATAGACGACTATCACAAGGTGAAAGTTGTATCTGGTCGGAAAAGAAGGAATCCTTTGAAGAAAATGCGAATCCAAAGGTAAATCCATCCCATCTTTGCACTTTTGTATCTGAACATGGATTAAACACGGTATTAGTGTCTATGGAATGTACCCCGATCACCATCGCGAAAATCACTGCTGAAAACGTGATCCTATTTGCAACCATAGTGAAGCCCTAGATTTTATTAACCATCGACCACGAAGAACCTTAGTATATATCTAAATTAATATATGATCTCGAAAAACCTAGAGGAGAATTTATCGTACCCGGTTAATAATCTTGAATCTTTGTATTATTTTGTTGTGGTTTTGGAAGAAGTTTAGATTATTCACACATAAAGGTTGATCTTGATTTTACAAAAGTTATTTATATTATTGAATGAAAATATATAGATTATGAAAGAGTTAGAAAAGGAGATCAATTAAAATCGGTTAAATCGGCAAGGTAAGTGGATCTTGTCCTAAAAAGTTGTTGTGGAAATTTGAAACCTTATGAGTGAAGAAAACATGAGTAAACACGCTTGCTAGTTAAATGCATGCATAACAGTCATAGCTTAAAATTTGTGTATTTTTTCTATCTTCAATAGAAAAGAGTATCAAATCAAGGGAAAACGTAAAGATATAATTTTGCACAATAAAAAAGAAATAAAGGATATGATGTGCTGAAAAGATAACGAAAATTAATTAATGTAATAGTTAGTGATGATCTCCACGAATTACTGGACACCCATAAACTATTGTGCAGTAGTGTGAATTTTATAAAAACCTTCAGTTTTTCTTAAATGCATCTGGTAAAAAAATTTATATGACCTTTTTAGTCTAGTCTAGTTTTCCGCAAACGCATATGATCAATTTTTGTCGTTTGCTCCGTCCGTGGTCATGGTCAGAATTCTAGATTTGTATTTTCTTCTTGTAAATCATGACATAAACATATTGAGTCCTATTTTCATAAGAGATTTTGTGTGAATTGTTTCCATGTATAGTGACATGTGATTTCTAGTCTTAAATTTAAATTATAGGTTTATAAGAAATACAAACACTTTCATGTAGTGTACCCAATCATGTATAGTATAGATTTGGTAAAATCAGGTCGTTCGCAGGAGCGAAAAATTTGTTTGTAAGTAAACTATGACGAAACAATGAATATGTAGAGGGGGTGGGGAGGGGTAGATCCAAACGAACGTGGTTTTGAGAAAATAATTTAGACAAAACAATAAGATAAATGAGTAATTTAAATTGAATGGAAATCAATAAGAGTAAAGCAATGTTTACCTAGTTATTCTCCTAATAACCTAACGACATTACATGTTCGTGCAATATCTAACCAGTTCCTTAATCAGCGACTCAGATGCAGTATAGATCTAGTAATAGCCATCAAAAGCTATATGTATGCCCTATAATTAAGTCTATAATGTTCTACCTCGACGTTAGTGGATGATATCTAGCTATAGGTCATTAATTAAGTTTGAAAACTAACTATAAGACTTGTTCGTGAAGTTATTTAACTAAACACACTTATGACTTAACTACTTTGTAAATCTCCATTTACTTTCGTTATTCTTAAACCATACATTCTACTGCTTTTAACCTAGCTAGGCTAATTTTAATAACTCTAGCCACAAATTGTTATTTGTCGTATGTTTGTAAATTAAGCTTTTAACTTCCAGTTGTATTGCCTACTAGTTAATTACTATCAACAGATTAATCATGACAAACACAAAGACGTAAAAATTTGACAACAAGCATATAAACTAGCCGAATAAAGAACTAAGTTAAACTAAACAAATCATGTTAATAATTTTTAAAGGTTCATAACTATGCAAACACTAAGGTGTTTAGCATTCAATAACAATCATAGTATCAAAATATAATAAATTCGATAACTGAAAAGTATTCAAAGTGACACAATAAACAATTGTTTATGATGATAAAGCCTTCTTCTCTTGATGATCTATGCTTCAAAGATGGTGGAATATCACTTTGGAGCTCTAGAAATCGATTGGGGTTAAGAATGTGTAACATGTAGACGAGTTTTAGGTTAATATTTATAGAATTCCAGACTCGTTGGTTCTATGACGTGCGGATTTATGATATGTAACATGCATCTTATTGCTACGTCATAGAAAGGGGTGCCTTGCTACGCTGTATTTGAAATCTAACACCAATTTTTCGTTTTAGCTTAAATCTTGTCCGTTTCCTTGTCTTTAAATTCTATTGCTCCATATTCATACTAAAATGCAAATGGTAAACAAATCAATACCAAATATCATGAAAATACAATAAAAAAGCAATAAACACGGGATAGTGATACTCAAAATATGACTTTATTTGATATTATTAAAAAAAAATCTTTTTCTTCTCAAACACAAACGTGAGGTGCCTATTATTGTTAAAGAAATCATTTTAAGCTATAATTTAGGGTTAATATCCTAAAGTAGTTACCTCAAAAATAATTTGGATCGTATTAGTTTTGGTAATTTCCCCTTAATCGGTTCATTAGCGTTCATCCCGATATAATGTACAACAGTTACCTAAACCCTTAATGGGCTGTGTTGGGAATTATAGATTTGATGATTACAAAACCACGAGCAAGAATGAAGAAAAAAGAAACAATGAGGGCCTAATATGTAATAGTTAGCTTTTCTAGTAAGCTAGGGTTTGTAACCTCCCTCTATTATATAAAGAGGGATGGCGGCTAGGGTTACTCACTCATCCTTTCATTTATTTTCATAGAAGACATCTCTAATGAGAGTCTAACACACGATCATAGCGTGTGTATATTAGTAGTATTAGTTTCTTTGTTTTAATTAATAAAGAAAACCTTATTAGTAACATTGATGTTCTTATTGATTCCGCTGTGCATATTCAATGTTACTCATACCCTAGTTGAGTCCGGATCTTGGTTTTAACAATTGGTTTCAGAGCGGGTGGCTCTCGATCTAGGGTTTATAAGGTTTTTCTATTACAGCAGTCATGATCAAGAAAAGAGGCAGCAGGCAAACAGGGGTTTTTGAAAAAAGAGCAGATCTGGCGATAATAAGATGGGTCAAAGTTCTGGTGGTGCCTGATAAGGAGTCTGTCAAAAACAAATATGAGGTAACCTGGTACTGAATTTAATTATACTGGTTGTTGATAAGTCAATTAAAGTATTGGTCTTTTCATTCGAACAATATGCTGTGTTTGATTGGTACGAGGTAATTAATTGTTGAGTATTTAATTTGAGTTAACCAATACATGGGTATTTATTTAATGGTCAAACGTTATGATCGTGGGTCAGTGGTATCTCATGGGACGGTACAAATTATCAGCAGTATTGGGATTCTTCTGTTTGAGGTGTTAGTTGGTCAAACAAGTGTTTGGATATATTTATTGGGACAGATTTAATGTTTAATTTCTTGTTCTTTAATAACTGGTCCCATTCGTTTGAATGTTAAAAACGCACGTGATATATGAATTGGTCAAACGCATATTTTACTATGATTGGATGTGGTCTCGTGGTGTCAAGGGGTTAATTTGTGATTTCATGTGGTTTCGTGGGTCCCTCGTACTCGTTCTACAGCAGAGATGGTTTCTACTGATTTCATTGTTTGGTGATATATCAGTGGGTCTTTTTAATTTGATGTACTGTTCAATTCGTATTATTATATTGTGTGGTGTGGACTATGGGTGTTACGGTGGGACTCATCTTTGATTGGGTGGATTTATTATTGATGGGCTACATGGTTTATTGGCTATCACTTGTTGCTGCTGAAAGTTCACGTGGCGCTATACTTTTACTGATATTGGTTGATCACGTGGGATTATAAAATTAGTGGGACAGCAGATACTAGTCTCATTGACCTCTTGACAGTATACATGTGTGACTTTCCTTGTACTGGTGTATATTTTTTTTGTTTGGGCTGACATGTCTGCTTGGTTGTGTATTATTTAAAGTCTACATGTTCAATGTTCGGTTAATGTTGAGATTGGTTCCTGCTGATTACTTATCGGTTCCTGCTGAATTTGGTTCATGCTGGTAGTATTGGTTTATGCTGATGGTTTCTGTTGGTTGTTCTGGAGTTCCTACTGGTTGATCACGTGCGTGTCTTATCATATCTCAAAGTGAGCATGGACACTTTTGAGGTAACTTGTTTGTACGTTAATGATGTGACAAAGACTTGATGATTCTAGTGAAGGGGTGAGATCTACAAAAGGTACTTAATGCTCGCATTTGCTATCATTTTTAAGGAGTTACATTGTAGTGCTCAGTGTTAGTGAAGGGGCGAGATCTATAGAAAATGTGCTTAATGCTCACATTTGCTAGTGCTTCATCTGATTTTGGAGGCACGTGGATAGTACAAGATATAAGACGCATGCTTTGGTGTTTCTATTGGTAGACTATTTTGATGCTGCTGCTGATTTGTCTTCTCTGCTGTTATGCTTTATTTATTTTGTTTAGTTGTTAAAAAAAAAATGAGATTGTTAGTATAATTTTAAGGGGAAGCTTATGGTTTATATACTTACTATCTACTTGCATCACTTGAGGGGAAGCGTCTACGAGTTGCACAAGACCCCTATTAGATGATTACAAAAAGGGGAAGAAGATTCATGATGTGCAGCTTATTATTTGTGATGACATGTTTTAGCATTGTTTCTTATACAGGTTGTTTTGTAATATCAAATAGGGGAAGATTGTTGGGAATTATAGATTTGATGATTACAAAATCATGAGCAAGAATGAAGAAAAAAGAAACAATGAGGGCCTAATATGTAATAGTTAGCTTTTCTAGTAAGCAAGGGTTTGTAACCTCCCTCTATTATATAAAGAGGGATGGCGGCTAGGGTTACTCACTCATCTTTTCATTCCATTTCATAGTAGACATCTCCAATGAGAGTCTAATTAACGCATAGAGCGTGTAGTAGTAATAGTAGTTGTAGTAGTTTTTATTATCAATAAAGAAAACCTTATTAGTGATGTTGATTGTCTAATCTTTATTTCGCTGTGCATCATCCAATCAATCAATATTGCTTATACCCTAGTTGAGTCTGGATCTTGGTTTTAAACAGGCTGGGCTAAAAATATTACACATAATAATAACAATGGACTAATAGTAATGTAATAGATAATATTCGGCTCATGCACCCCCGCAATTTGAGCGGGAGGTCTTCGAACGTTCAAACAATGCAGCAAGAAAACCTTTAGTAAATATGTGAGCATACTGAAACGGAGGCGGAACATGAAGCACACGAACTTGGCCCGAAGAAACATATTCACGGACGAAATGAATGTCAATCTCAGTATGTTTTGTACGTTGATGTTGAACATGATTAGTAGATAGATACACAATGCTTACATTATCGCAAAAAAACAATAGTAGCTATAGACAAAGGAGCATGTAATTCGAGCAACAAATTGCGACTCCAAGCAGTCTTAGCAACAACATTAGCAACATCACGATACTGGGCCTCAGCAATGGAACAAGACAACGTCACCTGTCGTTTAGCAGACCAATATAAAAGGTTATTACCAAGAAAAACACAATAACCAGAAGTGGACCGACGAGTAACTGGACAACCCGCCCTATCAGCATCCGTGTATGTAATAAGTTGAGCAATAGAAGAAACATGCAACTTAAGACCATTGTTAATACAAATAAACCGTAAAAACGGTTATTAATATTTAGCGATCTCTTTGTGTTTTGTTGAAAACAAATATAATGTTATCATAAGTAAAGTTATAAGGATACATGTTATATTTGTAAAGCATTTACATATAGTCATTTAATACAAATTGGGGTAATAAATCATTTGTTATAATAGTTTATTAGGATGGGTAAAAATTACAACCCATGGAGCATATCCATAACCCATGGTATTGACCCATATACATTTGACTAGATGCATTGCATCTCTTAGATACATTGTATCTAATGAAATACCCATGGACCAACCCATAACCCATGACCCATGACCCATAACCAAAAAACCCATGGGCAAAGAGGAGCGTCCCACGGATCCCTGGCTTTACACTAGACGCATCCCTTAAGGGAGGGATCCGTGAGATCCGTGGAACAGTGGCAAGATTTTGCCTATAAATAGAGAGCCATTTCTTCATTTCTCTTCACCCCTCTTCTTACTAATTCTCTCATATACTCTTACTCTCTTCTAACAAAAGATCACTTGATCTAGAGAGTTGTTCTTCTTTCTTCTATTGTGATTCTCATATAGGTCCTTCTCTAAGGCGAGATCACGAGCTTACTACAAGTCATCCAAGCAAGGGGTCCTTGATTGATTTGTTTCTCCACAAGATTTCTGTAGCAAAGATCTTGTACTTGATATTTCACATAGTTGTTGTGTAATAGTCGTGTTGGTTTGGTCCTCCGTGTTACGGACTCGGTATTTAGCTTTGTACCGAAAAAGGTGAAAGCAACGTTGTGAAGGCTTCTCCGCCAAGTTGAAGGAGCTTGTTGACATAGTGCTTGAACTCTCGAGTAGGTGACTCGGGGAGTAGAGTAGGGCAAGGAAGGTGGCCTTGTTGTCGAACCACTATAAATCGGTTGTGTCATTTCTATCCCTTGCTTTACTTTATTTACTTTCATTACTCTTAGATCTATACTTTATCTTCATCCATACGATTTCACATAATTTTGAATCTAAAGTTTTTAGAAATTAACTTAAAATCGGTAAAACTATTCAACCCCCTTCTAGTTTTCCACAATTGGCATCAAGAGCTAAGTTTATAAAAGTTTTAAAGTAAACTATATTTTAAAAACTTTTCGAACACTATGGGTTCTGAAAATTACAAGGATGGGCAATCTATGCAACGACCTCCACTACTTGAAACTAATGGTTTTATATATTGAAAAAATATATTCAAAACGTATGTGAAGTCTAAAGATATTGATCTTTGGTACATCATTGTTGAAGGTGATTTTGAAGCCACCTCAAAAGATGAAAATGGAATTTTAGTTAACATACCTCATGATAAACTCACCGATGAAATTAAGAAAAAACTTTCCAAAAATAGTGAAGCTAAAATGGTTTTGTATAATGCTTTACCCAAAAAGGAATTCGAAAGAATCTCCATGCTCAAAACCTCTAAAGAAATTTGGAATTCTTTAGTTGTAACTCATCAAGGTAATCAACAAGTGAAAAACAATAAAATAGACTTATTTGTTCAACAATATGAACAATTTTCAATATCGGATGAGGAAACTATAGATCATTATTTTACTAACTTTAATACTATAACTACATCTTTACAAGCACTTGGTGAATCTTTCTCTAGCCGTAACCATGTTAGGAAATATCTAAGGGCGCTTCCATCCAAATGGAGATCTAATGTGACGGCAATCGAAGAGTCAAAAGATTTGACAATCCTCACGCTTGATGAACTCATAGGCAACTTAAAGGTCTATGAGCTTGTCCTTGATAAAGATTCCGAAGCCTCAAAAGTGAAAGAGAAGCACAAATCCCTTTCCCTCAAAGCTAAGAAGGCCTCGAGCGATGAAGAGAACTCCTCTTCGGATAATGATGACGAGGAGTATGCCATGGCGGTAAGGGACTTCAAAAAGTTCTTTAGAAGGAAGGGAAGATACGTCAAACAATCGTATGACGACAAGAAAGGATTCCGAAAAAGCAAAGAGGACGAGAAGCCAAGGGATGATCGTGTTTGCTTTAAATGTAGGGACCCAAACCACTTTATTAGTAAGTGTCCCAAACGCGATGATCAAAAGGCATTCGTGAGAGGCTCGTGGGGAATGAGCGAGGAGGAGGACGAAGAAATTTGTCTCATGGAAAATGACGAGGTATGTCACGAATACTATAGTAGCTCATCATTAGATGATGACTCATTGCATAATGAATATGATAAACTTTTCAAAATTAGCTTAAAAGTAATCAACAAAAACAAGTTTTTGAAAAATCAAAACCAACGTTTAGATAAGGAAGTCATAGAGTTAAGGGCAAAATTGAAACTGTTAAAAGAAATAAACCGTAAAAACGTTTATTAATATTTTGCGATCTCTTTGTGTTTTGTTCATAACAAATATAATGTTATCTTAAATACAATTATAAGGATACATGTTATTTTTGTAAAGCATTTACATATAGCAATTTAAATACAAAAATGTTGTAATTAATCATTTGTTGTAATAGTTTATTAGGATGGGTAAAAACCACAACCCATGGATCATATCCATAACCCATTGACCCATACCCATTTGACTAGATACAATGTATTCATTAGATACATTGAATCTAAAGGAAAACCCATGGACCAACCCATAACCCATGACCCATAACCAAAAAACCCATGGACAAAGAGGAGCGTCCCACGGATCCCTAGGTTTACACTAGATGGATCCCTTGTGGGAGGGATCCGTGGGATCCGGGGAACAGTGGCAGAAATTGCCTATAAATAGAGCCATTTCTTCATTTTAACTCACCCCTCTTCTTACTAATTCTCTCATATACTCTCATTCTCTTCTAACATAAGATCACTTGATCTAGAGAGTACCTCCTTCTTTCTTTCTTTAGTGATTCTCATATAGGTCCTTCTCTAAGGTGAGATCACGAGCATTCTACAAGTCAACCAAGCAAGGGGTCCTTGATTGGTTTGTTCCTCCGCAAGATTTCTGTAGCAAAGATCTTGTATTTGATATTTCACATATTTGTTGTGTAATAGTCGTGTTGGTTTGGTCCACCGTGTTACGGACTCGGTATTTAGCTTTGTACCGGAAAAAGGTGTAAACAACGTTGTGAAGGCTTCTCCGCCAAGTGAAGGAGTTTGTTGACATAGTGCTTGAACTCTCGAGTAGGTGACTCGGGGAGTGGAGTAGGGCAAGGAAGGTGTCCTTGTAGTCGAACCACTATAAATCGGTTGTGTCATTTCTATCCCTTAGCTTTACTTTATTTACTTGCTTTATCATTAGATCTATTCTTTCTCTACATCAATAAGATCTCACATATTAACGAATCTAAAGTTTTTGAAACTAAATTAAAATCGGCAAAACTATTCAACCCCCCTTCTAGTTTTCCACAATTGGTATCAGAGCTAAGTTTATAAAAGTTTTAAAGTAAACCGTATTTTAAAAACTTTTCGATCACTACGGGTTCTGAAAATTACAAGGAAGGGCAATCTATGCAAAGACCACCACTACTTGATAATGGTTTTATTTATTCAAAAAATAGATTCGAAACATATGTGAAATCTAAAGATATTGATCTTTGGTACATTATTGTTGAAGGCGATTTTGAGGCTACCTCAAATGATGATAAAGGAAATTTAGTTAACATACCTCATGATAAACTAAATGATGAAATGAAGAAAAAGCTTTCTAAAAATAGTGAAGCTAAAATGGTTTTGTATAATGCTTTACCCAAAAAGGAATTCGAAAGAATTTCTATGCTTAAAACCTCTAAAGGAATTTGGAATTCTTTAGTTGAAACTCATCAAGGTAATCAACAAGTTAAAAATAATAAAATTGATTTATTTGTTCAACAATATGAACAATTTTCAATATCGTATGAGGAAACTATAGATCATTCATTTGCTAATTTTAATACTATTATTACATCTTTACAAGCACTTGATGAATCTTTTTCTAGCCGTAACCATGTTAGGAGATATCTAAGGGCACTTCCATCTAAGTGGAAATCCAAGGTGACGGCGATCGAATAGTCAAAAGATTTGACAATCCTCACCCTTGATGAACTCATAGGCAACTTAAAAGTCTACGAGCTTGTCCTTGCTAAAGACTCCGAAGCCTCAAAGGTGAAAGAGAAACACAAATCTCTTGCCCTTAAAGCCAAAAAGGCTTCAAGCGATGAAGAGAACTCCTCTTCGAGTAGTGACGACGAGGAGTACGCTATGGCGGTAAGGGACTTCAAAAGTTCTTTAGAAGGAAGGGAAGATACATCAAACAACCGTATGACGATAAGAAAGGCTTTCGGAAAAGCAAAGAGGAAGAGAAGCCAAAAGATGATCGTACTTGCTTTAAATGTGGGGACCCAAACCACTTTATTAGTAAGTGTCCCAAACGGGATGATCAAAAGGCGTTCGTGAGCGGCACGTGGGGAATGAGCGACGAGGAGGATGAAGAAATTTGTCTCATGGCAAATGACAAGGTACGTCACGAATACTATAGTAGCTCATCACTATATGACGACTCATTACATAATGAATATGACAAACTATGCAATATTAGCTTAAAACTAATTAACAAAAACAAGCTTTTAAAAGGTCAAAACCAACGTTTAGATAAAGAAGTCATAGAATTAAAAGCAAAACTGAAACGTCTAGAAAAGGGTAAAATAGCAAGTGGTGAATGTGAACTTTGCGTTCAACTTCAAACACTAGTTGATCAACTAGATTCTAAAATTGCTAGAATGAGTACGAATACTTTAGATATGATATTAGATAGTGTTAAAACCGGTAACAACCAAAAAGGTTTAGGTATTCAACAATTTGATCCATCAACTAGTGAAAACAAAGAAACAAAATTTGTTAAGGAACTAGAAAAACCAGCCACTGTTGTGGCGGATCCCACGGATCCCATCAAAAGGGAACCGGCTAGTGTTAAGCCAGGGATCCGCGGGTCTGCTCTAGCAAACAGTGGTAATAACGTAGCTTCTTCATCTAGAACTGAATTTGTTATCGTTAATAGGAAGAAACCAACTCATGTCACCACTAGACAACCACCTCCAAAATATAATCCTACTTTTGCAAGAAACAAAGCTCCATCCTTTTCAAAACCTAATCCATCTAGGATACCTAATAATGTTTACCCGAGAAGTAACCATCAAATGGGATGGAACCCAAATATACAAAATGGTTTTCCTTTTCAAAACTTTGCTCCATGGAATGCATACTCATCTTATCCATACATGTCTAACATGAATGGACTGTTTAACACTAATGGACCCATGAACAAATGGGGACCAAAATTTTGAGTTAATTATTTTCTTAGGTGTGCTTAAAGGTCGACCTAGACCCGGATGAATGGGTCAAGGATAGCGGGTACACGAGATACATGACCGGCAATAAGGATCTATTCTCCACATATGAATCCTTCAATGGAGGTAATGTGGTGTTTGGAAATAGCAAAAGTAAAATCATCGGTAAAGGTACGATTTCTAACAAATCTCTAACCATTAACGATGTGTGTCACGTAGAAAACCTAAACTTTAACCTCTTAAGTATAGGACAAATATGTGATAAAAAGTGCAATGTACTTTTTATCGAAACCGGTAGTAAGATATTAAAAAATGGCATAACCATAGGAAGAGGAATTATGAAACATGGAGTCTATGTCATTAAAATCAGTAATGAACCTAAAGACAAACTATGTCTTACCTCTATGGATGATACTTCGACCTTATGGCATCGAAGATTGAGTCACGCCAACATGCGACTTCTTCAATCGCTATCATCCAAAGATCTAGTAAGAGATCTACCTAAGTTAAAATATGAACATCACTTTTGTGATCGGAAAACAAGTTCATTCTAGTCATAAAGCTAAAAACATGGTGTCTACAACTAAGTGTCTAGAATTACTACATATGGATTTATTTGGTCCCTCTGCTATCCAAAGTTATGGAGGCAACTACTACACTTTGGTCATAGTGGATGATTACTCTAGGTATACATGGACAAAATTCTTAAAGAACAAAACGGAAACGTTTAATTATTTTGAAATATTAAGCAAGAAAATCCAAAGACAACTAGGAAGTCCTATAGTGTCTATTAGGACGGATCATGGTAGGGAATTCGATAATGAAGTGCAATTTGGAGCTTTTTGTGACGCTAATGGTATTACTCACAACTTCTCGGCTCCGCGCCCTCCACAATCGAATGGGGTAGTTGAAAGAAAGAATAGAACCCTACAAGAAATGAGTCGAACCATGCTTAATGAGCAATCCATACCTCAAAAGTTTTGGTGCAATGCCGTTGATACTTCAACGTACATACTCAATCGAGTCTTAATTAGACCAATCTTAGGAAAAACTCCATATGAGTTACTCCGAGGCAAAAAGCCTACGTTAGATCACTTTAGAGTCTTTGGTAGCAAATGTTTTATTCTTAACGCTAAAGATTATCTTACAAAATTTGATCCTAAATCAACCGAAGGTATCTTTCTAGGTTACTCTCCAAATAGCAAAGCTTACGTCATATTAAACAAAGAAACAATGAAGGTAGAAGAGTCATTAAATATAAAATTTGATGAAAGTCCACCAAACCCTCTCCACCTCTTGTCGATGACGAGATTGTAGAAAGTAAAGCTATAGTAATAAAGAAAAAGATAAATGAAGAAGAAGAACCTTTAAATGATGAAGTCATAAACATTAAAGAGTCCAAAGATCACCCCCTAGATAAGGTCATAGGAAAGCTAAACGAAAGAACATTAAGGTCTCAAGTTCAAAACCAAAGTAGCTTGTTTGTTTCGATTCAACCATAGAACCTAAGAATACACAAGAAGCCATAAAAGATGAGAGTTGGGTAATGGCTATGCAAGAAGAATTAAATCAATTTGTTTCTAATGATGTTTGGCACTTGTCCCTCTACCTAGTAATCAAACCATAATAGGAACCAAATGGGTTTATAAAAACAAATTAGATGCAAATGGAGTAGTGTCTAGAAACAAGGCTAGACTCGTTGCCCAAGGGTATTACCAACAAGAAGGAATAGACTTTGATGAGACCTATGCCCCCGTGGCTAGATTAGAGTCTATAAGAATACTTCTTGCGTATGCTTGTGCTAATGATCTAAAGCTTTATTAAATGGATGTCAAAAGCGCTTTTCTAAATTGTTTCATTAATGAAGAAGTATATGTAGCTCAACCTCCGGGCTTCATCGATTTTGAAAAACCTAAACATGTGTATAAATTAAAGAAAGCCCTTTATGGTGTTAAACAAGCTCCAAAAGCATGGTATGATAGACTCAAGTCATTTTTAATTAAACACAACTATACCATGGGGTTAGTTGACAACACACTTTTTACTAAGAAAAGAGAGTCACATATAATCATAGTGCAAATATATGTAGATGATATTATATTCGGATCCACTTGTCAAGACATGTGTGATGATTTCTCTAAAATCATGCATGACGAGTTCGAGATGAGTATGATGGGAGAACTTAGTTTATTTCTTAGTCTACAAATCAAACAAGTAGAAGATGGTATCTTCTTTAATCAATCTAAATACATAAAGGAGATGTTAAAGAAATTCGGTCTAGAAGAGTCGAAACCAATTAGGACACCAATGTCATCCGACACCAAACTCACAAAAGATGAAGACGGCGAATCCGTCGATAATACTAAATATCGTGGCATAATAGGTAGTCTTCTCTACCTCACGGCAAGTAGGCCATGTTTAGTGTTTGCTTATGTGCTAGGTTTCAAGAAGACCCTAAAACATCACACCTAGAAGCCGTAAAAAGAATATTTAGATATATTAAGGGTACAACACAATTAGGATTATGGTACCCTAAGGGCACGGGAGTTGAAACAATTGTATATGTAGATTCTGACCATACAGGTGATTATGTTGACCGAAAAAGTACAAGTGGGGTATGTACTTTTATGGGATTTTGCTTAACATCTTGGTTTTCAAAGAAACAAACGACATTAGCAATAGCAACAACTGAAGCCGAATACGTCTCCGCCGGCAAAGCATGCCAACAAGTACTATGGATGAAACAAGCATTAGTCGACTACGACGTTCATCTTAGTGACATAGCCATTCTATGTGACATAAAGGGTGCCATAGATCTAAGCAAGAATCCGGTATTACATTCTTGCACAAAGCATATAGAGATTCGTCATCACTTCTTAAGAGACAATGTTCAAAAGGGGAACATCTCTATTGAGAAGGTAGCATCCGAAGACAACATAGCCGACGTCCTCACCAAACCGTTGAAGCGGGAACAATTCAACCTACTTCATCTTGGTCTTGGTCTCATGGAACAAACGTCGTAACTTACTTTTTGACTCTACAAGGTATGTAAACACTAGCCTTCCTTTTTCTGAGTCTAGGATCTCTATTCCACGCACAAATCACAAACAATACGGGAATTTTTAAAACCCAAGATAAGTTTTTCACTTATAATTTTCTTATATTCTTTCAAAATAAGTACGAGTTACATACACATCCTTCTTTCAAAAGGATAAAACGTTTGTATTTCAAAATGCTTTCTAAAATGATACTCCTTCCCGTATCAATTTCACAAAAGCAATTTCTCACGTCTAGGACAAATCGCTTTTTCATTATTAATACAATGTAAAAATCCGTTTTCATTGCATCTCATGACTTTTGAATGCTAAAGGGGACACATAACCAATATGTGTTTTTGGGTACATTCATTTAAGCCACAAAGAATAAGGAGCATTGGGAACACTAAATTACGTACTCAAGTAGTAAATATGTGTTTACGGGTTATCTCACATAATAGTATGCTTTTCCACTTCTAGTTTATTTTTCTTTTTTCTTAGGAGTCGAAATAACCGCAACTCCAAATAGTTTGCATATAGGCACACACTAGGCAAAAATGTTTCCAAAAGGAAAATTTTGTGCTGCCTGGATCACCAAACCCACGGATCCCAGCCTTCATGCTGGACGGATCCCTCAAGGGAAGGATCCGTGGGATCCGTGAGACAGAAGCTGTTTTTACATTCTATTTTTCTCACTTTGGATGAAAAATCCACATTTGTTTTATTTTTTGGAGTATGTTCTTTAGTGCCTGTGTTCTCATGATCACATGCCTTAAATTCATATCTAATCATTAGATTTTAATCCATATTTTGGGTCAAGCATTCATTACAATGCTTTGTTTTTCTATATATAAAACTCCCAAAATGCTTGCAATATCCATCTCATCTTCACAAACAAACAACACCATGTTATTCACAAGTTCTTACAACTTAGATGAATCACCTAGTACAAACAATCATCTTCATGAAACCAAAACTTTTGTACTTCCGCCTTCCAAAATACCACAATCAAACTCTAGGATATCCGCACGGATTAACATCCGATCTTGTTGCTTAGGAAAACCATCATCATATGGCTCATCACCATCAAATAACTCACCACAAGATGCTTCCATTATAGCACCTCCTTCATCACCAACGAGTACACCAACTTCATCACCAAATCACTCACCACCTAAAGTCACTCTTTTGGAACTCCTTACGACTCCAACAAGATCTCAACAACCAAAACAAAAAGAAATAGCCTTTTTGACACATCCAACTCCTCCAAACATAATATTCAATGATCTTGAAACATCACCACCCTTAGCTCCCATTAAACTACAAGAACATCTAGGTTCTTTTCCACCACCACTTCCAATCATTTCGGACTTTGATCCGTATTTTCCTATTTTTCCACCACAACTTCCGCAACTCACAAATCAAATCAACCCAGAATATTTCCCTACTCATTACCCACATCACTTACATTGTGAACATTGCCAATCCACTAGGGAAATTGCAATAGAAATTAGGGAAGAAATGCGATTCATACTCAACATCATCCTTGATCGCATCAATATCATTACTCATCCAAACCTCCATCCATAACCTTATGCAAGCATGGAAGGAATCATTACTACTATTTTCTATTTTTAGTACTTTTTCTTTTGGAGTCATTTTCAAGAACAAGTCTTGTTCTTATTTTTACATGCTTGTAGGTGGCATAAATACCACTACACTTTGTTGTTTTATTACAAGGCCTTGTTTACATACCTTGGCTCCCAATCTTGATTCTCGTCAATCACAAGATTATTTAAGCATATTACTAACCTTTCTCTTTGTAGGATTTTTTTATTTTTCTTCACTTGACGCCCCAAACTAGGGGGAGCTACCGTCAAGGGGGAGTAAGCGATACGTGGACTAATTTTTTCACACTTTTATTTCTTCGAAGGGTTAACTTTTTGTTACAACAAAAAGGGGGAGAAGAAGTAAAACTTAGGGGCTTTCAAAACATACATCTATTCTTAAGTTTTACTCATCATAACATTATGTTTTGTCATCAACAAAAAGGGGGAGATAGTTAATACAAATAAACCGTAAAAACGTTTATTAATATTTTGCGATCTCTTTGTGTTTTGTTGATAACAAATATAATGTTATCTTAAGTACAATTATAAGGATACATGTTATTTTTGTAAAGCATTTACATATAGCCATTTAAATACAAAAATGTTGTAATTAATCATTTGTTGTAATAGTTTATTAGGATGGGTAAAAACCACAACCCATGGATCATATCCATAACCCATTGACCCATACCCATTTGACTAGATACAATGTATTCATTAGATACATTGAATCTAAAGGAAAACTATAAAGCCCCTTTTATCACGTATACCTTATCACAACTTTAGACACAAACACGCTTTATGCGTAAACCACAACAGTTACGCTATGCGTATAAGAAAGATGAAGAAAAGAACTTGGTGACTTGATGTATAGATCGTGTATATGTTTAGAGAGAAAGAGATAAGAAAGAAAACTTTATTCCAAAGAAAACACACACACACACTCAAGCACACCCCTTAAATGAGACTTTGAGGGGTTTATATAGTACAAGTAACTAGATGCCCTAATGGGCTTGGCATGGGCTCGTTTGGGCTTGGGTTAGACATGGATTGATATAAGGCTAGCTTAACTTAACTTCTCACCAATTAGCTTAGCCCAGTCCACGAGCCCGTTGACTATTCTATCACGATATCTAACACACATTACAAAGTTCCTAAATATGAATGACCATCACTTCTAATAAAAACTATTAAGGCTAACAATCTCCCCCTAAGGGGTGGTCATTCAAAAGATGCTCCACTTGATTAGGTCATTACTTTCCTTGAGCTTGAACTTTGGGTGTAGATATAGAATAATCTTAATTTTTGTTCCTTCATGCTTTGTGATCAGATAATGTGGTTGTCTGCCGTTGTCAACTTCGTTGGTTTGGTGTCTCCACGTCTTTCTCCACCATGCTCACACTTCTATTTGTCTTATGGTTACCAATGATGTAGTTCTCGAGTCTTTAAACTTTGTAGATTATTTGACATTGACGAAGAATCATCTTTCACTTTGTGTTTCCTTTGATATTGATGAGAACTTTCATGTGTTGTTGGTATGAGCATGTGGAGAGTCTGTACGATCAATCTGCTCCGGAGCTTCCATAAGAAGAAAACATAAAAACAGGTTAGTAATAAGCGGATTCCGGCACTTACAAGTTTGAATTTCGAGGGTGTTAACAGCATAGTGTGAAAACACGTCTCTAATTCTCACAAAGGCCGTTCCTGAACTGGAGTCCCACAAGTGAGATAACGCGATGTACCGAGGTACACCTACAGTTCAGATGAGTCGCTGAGGTACACTGAAGCATCACCCCACGACTGTAGACCCATTTGAGACACACTAAGCGTAATCCACAGGGAGTTACCGAAGTGACATGCTGTTAGGGCTGCTTGATGTTGACCCTGGCAGGAGTTTCCATTCAATCACTGAAGATCACAGATGTGAAACTTCTCATAAATGTTCTGGCAGATTGCTAATATCTGCGTAGGACTCTAGAATATATCACTTGTGTCCTTATTGATGAACAACAAGCGATGTCATGTCAAGTGTTCCTATGAGATCTTTTGATGAATCTCGTGTCTCTAGACTCAATTAGTGCATTTTGGTTTTCCTGAGCGGAGACTAGGGAGCGGATCTCCTTCTTCAATACCAACGATCTCTAAGATAAATTCGATAGATTATGCAGGGTTCCCAGTGAGAATGAAACAAATCCTTTTAAGAGGAATTGAGTGGCTAGAAGGTTAGGTGCAGTGCGTCACTGGGTCCATGACGTCTTTGTCTTCAATATCAGTGTCATGTAAGTGACAACCAGTAGCAGATGAATTGAACCCGGTTTCTGCCCTAAGGTTGAGTATGGAGGGCTATTTCTTTTCACCTTTTCTTTTAATTTTCTTTTTAATTCTTCAACCCCTTATTTCTCCTTTCTCACATTGCTCCTTTTTTCAATCATACCTAAGGACTTCTAATACTAACTATGGGTATTGTCCTTGGGTAGATCCCTCCGGCTCTGGCGGATCATAGGACGTTTATTCCTATACTTAGTTACCTTATAGCTCCATGATTGTCCTATTGTTGCCATAAAAACCTTTTCTTGAAAATCTCTCAGAGTGTTTATGATTGAAAACATATTTGGAACACTCTGAGAGTTTTATATTTTCAGAAACAATCCCCCTTCACATGTGCTTATAAGTTTTATAGAAATCTGCACATAGAGGGTAGAGTTCGCACTTTTTGAATTGATCGGCTCATGATAAACAATTCCCCACGAGACACGGTTACGTAGCTTAGTTAAAGAGTTCCATTGTCGGTTTTTAGGTGACAACTATCTCTAATAACTAACTTGAAGTTGTAAACTCTTCTTGAAAAGAAGGTTAGACCCATGAAAGTGCATGTCTATCACGAGTTTCTCGAAATGGTACATTTACTGACTTTGATTCCTCGTCAATTCATTGGTTCCGACTGAGTCGAGCTCTTTTGAGATTCAAACAATGATCATTAAACCTTTTTGATCACATTTTAATCACGTTTCTCCCCCTCAAAAATAGCATATCTATGATGTTTTTGAAACAAAATGATTAAAAGATATGTTTTTCGAAAAGCATTTGGAGAGAAACTGATTTAGCATGAATTTTGGAAAAATTTTGGTTTAATACTCCCCCTTAAAGAAAGCATATTTTCATACAGAAAATTTAGAATCAATTAAGGGTTTAGAGGGAGTTATCTTGGTACCAAATGTGAGAGATTTTGAAAAATCTTTTTGAAAAATTTCGAATCAATGGTACGCTAGATGAAGATTTTAAAAAATCTTTTGATGATATTGAAGAAGAATTATCTTCATTTGTTTTAGGATAAGTGCTCGATATTTATGAAAATCGATTTTGCGTAGCACTTTCCTTTCTTTAAAGTTCGGGTTACAGTCTGAAGTAACTGCAAGCCATTGTTTTTAGGAATAGAGCTTGAAAAAATATTTAAAACCTTTGATTTGGATAAACACTTTCCTTTCTCTGAAGCACGGGCCCTGAACTGATGTGTTCAGAAGCCATTATTTTGAAGCCCGGGTTTCGTACTGAAGTATACGAAAGCCATTATTGAAGAAATTTTTGAGAAATGACATGTTTAGAAAACATTTAAAGAACTCTCGTTCAAGCATCTGTACATGTCCGTATCATTGTTGAATGACATTTCTAGAAACGTAGAGAATATCGATTATACGAGAGACATGTCGTGAGAAGAATATTTTTGGATTTTTGATTTTATATTGTTTTTGAATTTTTTGAAAGATTTTATATTTTTATATTTTGCTTTTGTTGGTTTTATAAAAGAAATGGAAAATCAAAGATAGAAGATAGAGAGAATGAAGAAGAAGATTTTACAGAATTGGAAACCTCTGAAGAGCTGGGTTCTGAGATATTTGATTCACCTGCAACCAAAGAAGAAGAGTTTTCACAAATAACAGTGTTAGAAGTACAAGATTCCTCACGGTGAGGGTGATCACTATCAATGGTTGTAATGGTTTCTACTTCCTTATCCTGATGATTGTCACTATTATCTGTGTTGGTGCAAGTATCAAAAATCTTTCCTGTGGGTATCCATCTAAGACCTACTTGGTTGAAAACTTTTCCCGTGGGTTCTCACCTAAGGCAAGATCTAGGAGTTGTTTTCTTATTAGATGCAGCGGAAGACTCATTTTTGGAAAAACTACGTCCTGAAGAGATCGTTCTATTAGGTGTCTTTTTGTTTGTCTTTTTATCAACGGGCTTTTTCTATTTGGTGTCTTAGTGGATTGTGCCTTGGCACGAGCATTATCTTTTTTGAGATATTGTGAGACACATGCATCATGATTAGCTGAAAAGACACATTTTTTACATGTAGTACAGACAAATTCAATATTCTTGTTTAAAACAGCAGCTTTAGCTTTGTCACTACAGTCTTGTGGACATTGATTCTTGTTCGAAAAGGACTTAGAATTCCTAGTGTTGTTTTCTAAGGGCATAGCATTTTCTTTTGTGCAACTACTCTTAGATGCAAGCCAATCCCTAGTCTTTTGTAGAGTGTTCCTAGGTAATGGTTTACTACTACTAGCAGTGCCTTGAAATCTTGTAGAATTCATCACCCTAGATGTTGCACCTAAAATTCCGTCTTTTCGAGTCTGTGCCTTTTTCCTAGCTTCTTCTAGATAGTGATTGTTGACCATGTCGTTAGAACCGACATATTCTTTAACTCGATTTTTGGTCACATTCCGTGTACTAGTCTTAGAAATGCCAGGTGTAAACACATTTTCTTTATCAAAAACAGGTTTTTCAAAACCTTTGATAATTCTCTTTTTAATAGGCAAAGACTGTGGAGTGACTATTTTTGATAAATCATTTTTCTCATTGACTTTTGGAGGAAACTGAGAAATAGACATTTTTGGTTTCAAAACCGGTTTGGGAACATTTGTTTTCTCCTCAGTCAATGGTTTTGCAAACTTAGTATCCACAGCCTTCCCTTTTAGACATTCCAACTGAGCTCTCAAAAGATCATTTTTCTCTTTCATGTCCTTGTAGGCACGCTCATACGACAGTTTGTCATACTTGCATTCCTCTATTTTTCGATCAAGTTGTTTAAAATAGGACACGTTTTCTTTTTCAAGTTTTTCAAGAGCATTTTCATATTTTGAAACAATTGCGGAGGTCTCAGACTGGAGTCTTTCGTGATCTTCAACAGAATATGTTTGTAAGATAATGGACATGATATCGGTGGTCATAACATCTTCGAAGAGAGAATCATTTAGATTTTCCAAAACTTTGATGTGTTCAACACTGTCATTAGCTTGCTTTACCAGGGATTTATGGTCCTTGATAAAGTCAGTTGTTTCTTTCAAAAATGCTTGTTCAAAATGAATTACCCTTGAGTTTGGCATTCAGCTGAGGGGCAATTTCTGTTTCAAAAAACTTTTTCGTTTCGTCATCATGACGAGTAAACCAGATATTAGTAGTAATATTGGTTTTAGTTTTAACTGACTCTTGAAGTGTCCCAATTATAGTTTTAACATCATCTAAAATGCTTCTCGCATCACTTGTGTTAAAAGGATTGTTTGAAGACATTTGTTCGATTTTCGAAAGAGATTTTGAGACAACTACAGGAGTTGAAACTGGTTTTGACTCTTTGTTTGAAACACTGGGTGTTATGGAAAACTTTGATTTTTCTTTTTGATTAACAAAAGTAATTACATTAATTTTGTTCCATTTGTTATAATCAATTGGTTTTAGATCTGGATTCTTTTGTTTCATTTTTGATCTACTCTCATCAGATAGTTCTAACGTTTCAAGAGAATCATGAACCTTGAAGGGTTCATGCAACGCTTGTCCATTGATCACAACATTCTTCTGAGCTATCTTGAGGAAACAAGGAGGTTTGTTACCAAGAGCCATTTTTTGAGTAGTATGAAAATACGGATTTACTTGATTAATTAGCATATTTGATGATTTGGCTGAATGACCTGTTGTAACAAGCAAGTTTTCCAACTTTTTGATCACCTCATTTTTATCAAGAATTTCATCAAGAAGAGAATCTTCTCGTTTTGAAAAATCAGCAATTAACTGCTTCTTCTCTTTTTCAAGATCAGAATAAGTTGCTTGTTGTTTAGAAAGTTGGTTTTTTAGATCAGAAATTTCTGTGTTTAAAGATTTTATTTTTAAGTTCAAATTCACATCAAGTGTGTCATACTTGATTTGCAATTGTTTTTCTCTTAAAACAGAATCTCGATAACCAATTTCTAATTCTGATACTTTGTTTGTATGAAATTCAAAGGCTCTTGCGTTCTCTTTGTAACTCTCAAGCTCAGCGGTCAATTTAGCATTCGCGGCCTTAACTTCGCGATTGACCGTTCTAAATTTCTCAATTTCAATGCCACAGTTATTGATTAATGTTTCAAAATAAGCATGGGTTTCCTCATCAGTCTCAGTATTTTGTGCCACACAGCCTCCATTAGGATCCACATCTGGAGTTTCAGAGTTCGTATTGCTACAACTCGGATTGTCCAGGTATGTATCATAAGTAGGTGTTGGCGTCACAAAATGATGTTCGTCATGAGTAAACACATCACATATGGCATTGTTGTAGCATGGATCAATGATTGGTACCTCAGATACTGCATTTGCGTCATAGACAGGAGGTGCGTCAGAATCAGTGTCGTACTTAGTCTCCTGAAGATTTGCCATGAAGATGCAGTTTGCTTTGATTTCCTCTCGGTCTTCCAAATCATCCATAATAGCCATAAAGTCATGTTCCTCAGCACTCAACTGAAGTCCTGCGTTTTCCTTTTGTACCAACAGCATAGCTTTCTGAAGAAACGCAAGATCCTTCTTTTTCGGCTTAGTAGGATAATTCCTTGCCATGTGACCCACCCTTGACAGTTGTAACACGTAACCTGATTACCCTGATTCATATTTCCATAATTCCCAACGACTGGAGCTGCAACATTCCCATTCTGATTACCCACTGCTCTATTCCCAACATTCTGTCCCATCTGATTTCCAACATTTTGACCCAACTGATTACCCTGATACGGAACCGCCTGATTACCCATGCGACTTCTAAATGCTTTACCCAAGAATGCAAAAGCATGTGACAAAGCCACTTCTTGTTCAGTTTCATGATCAGTGATTCCTTGTTCCTGGTATTGTGGATACTGTTGTTGTTGAATGACTTGTTGTTCTGGTGGATAGAATTGTTGTTGAGGGAAACCAGCTTGTGGTTGTGGAATGTATTGCTGCAAGTTGTTGTTGGTGGAAGATGATGAAGCTTGCTGTTGTGTATTCACTGGAGTTTGAGTCTTTGCAATGAGTGCCAATGGATCATGATTCTTTGCCATTCTTTCTTTCCTGACTTCATTCACTTCATTTTGTTTTTGTTTCAGAAAATCGTTGAGTTGATCAAAGTTCACTTGATGTAAGTCTTTTGTTTGGTTGACAATAGTGACATATCGTCCCCATTCTTCTGGTAGATTGTTCAGGAACTTGATGTTGCTCACGATAGTTCTGGGTGTCAACTTGTTTCTGATCAGCTCATTCATTAAAGTGCAGAACCTTCCATAGTAGGATTCAATGGATTCTCCTGGAGTAGATGTAAACTTCTCCCATGCAGTTAGCAGCTTATTCTCCGTATCTTGTTGACCAATTTCTTTTCCATGACAAAGCCGTCTAACACGTTCCCACATATCGAAAGCAGTTTCACAACTGTCTACAGCAGCAAAGATGTCTCTTGGTAAACCCAGTTGGACAATATGAATTGCCATGTCATCTGCTTCGACTTGCTTCTGATCCTCTTCATAGTATTCCGATTCTTTTTGAAGACGAAAAAATGGTGGGACGGGAGGTGTTGCATCAGCATTTCCAGGGTCTTGGACTTGTCGAGGTATGAAAGGTCCATTCTGAATGGATTGAATCATCAATTTTCCATTAGGTTTGGTCTTAATGTAACGAAGCATACGACTTGTCCATTGAAGATAACCACCTTTTTCCAACATAGGAGGACGGTTTTCGGCACCGGCTGCATGAATGTCTTGTTGAGTAGCCATTGATGAAGGTATTACTGATAAAGTTGATGTAGGATCGATTCAACGATAAAGGAGTTGTGTTTAATCCGTTATGGCCGTTTGAAGTTTTGCTGAAAGTCGTACTCGTGAACGTGGTTCTTAGGCGTAAAATTTTTCTCTCCCAAAATTTGAAATTCTCAGTAAAAATCAATTCTAAGGTTGTATGAAAAATTTGAGTTTTGACAATTTTGATGCCAATTTGACTGAAAAAATTTGAATTTGGGCCCAAAAATTTGAATTTTTGACCAAAATTTTCCAAGTTATACCAAATTTGAATTTCGCGTAAAAATTGAACGTTTAGACTCCCCTAAAATTTAAATTTTACTCAAGTTTTCCCGCCAAAAAGCGTAGAAAGAGCTTAGGCGTAGGGAGAAGAAGTTACGCGTAGAATGCTTAGGCGTAGGATTCTTATGCGTAGGATGCCTAGCTTACGCGTAGACTTGAGAAACCTTAGTTTATGCGTAAAACGAAAAGCTTAGTCGTAGAATCCTTATGCGTAGGATTTGCTTATGCGTAAGTCAAGCTTATGCGTAAGAAAATGCTTAGGCAAAAGAAATTCTACGCGTAAGTTTTTAGCTTATGCGTAAAAACTAGGGTTTTGCCCACAAAATCCTTTACACTATCACAGTGTAAGAGATATCCAAAGTCGAAGTGTTCCACAAACTTATCCAAGTGAGGGAAGCACTGAGTAACCGTTGAAGCTCGAAGAATCTGCACCAAAAAGTTATGCGTAAAAACTGAATTCTTACGCGTAGGATTAGGGTTTTGACTTTTCTTACGCATAAGAATAGGGTTTTGACCAAAAAGTAGCTTACGCGTAGGAATGCCCAGAAATGAAAAAACACGAATTTTTCACCCAAAAACACGTTTTCAATAGATTTCTTTTGCACAAACTTCTTCAGACACACTTAAAAAACAATAAAGTTGATGTGCCCGGTTGGTGCAAGTTTTAAATTTATAAAAGGTGAATTACCAATATTACCAATAACACATACGAGCAAGTATACTCGTCCGTTATAGCAAGATTGTGAAGGTAAGTCAGGATCGTTCGCAGGGATTTGAGTGAATCAGAGCACAAGTTTGAATTAACGGAGTCTATCAAAAACATATAACAAAGCAAATAGATATAATGAAATTCAGATGATTAAAAACTACACTTGCTTAAACTAGTTTCATATCATAGATTAATGTGATTGTGTTAACTTCTTAACATGTTGGTTGTGATAATTAGTTGAGAACTAATCTATTGTTCTTACAAGTTAAACCTTCGTCAAGATTTTAGTTCATAAAAACAAGCTTTAAGTTTAACCAATCAATTCAAGATCAATTCAAGTTTCATAAGTCTACTTTCATAAACTTAAACACAAAAACATCCACTTGTTCATCAAATTGCTTAAGAAATGGTCAATACAAAAGGTAACCGATCATAGACAAAAGGCTACAATTGATTCTCAACAACTAATCTTACGACCATTTAGATGTTTCCAACCAATCCAATTTGATAATCAAAAAGCGTTTCTATTACAACCACACCTTAGTTCCTTTGTATAATCAAGAATAATGGGTAAAAACAATCATCCATAGACAAAATGATTATGACTAGTTGAATAACACGAAGTTCTTTCGACCCCAACGATTATTACCAATTAGCCAAACTTGATTAACAAATGTCACTATGAAACTTTAGCACAATGGGATCTTAGAATTAACTTGAAATTGAATTAAAACATGTTAACACAATCACTAACTAATCATATAATAATCAACATCATTTAAGCAAGTGTATAAAGAAACTAGCCACTCATAGCAAACATGAACATAAACTCATAACTTTGATCATTAGAAAACATGATTAAAAGTCTTACAATGCTTGGAATAAGATTACAAATGATGAAGTAATGATTCCCAAAGGATCGTGGTGGACTTCTTAGTGTTTTGGCCTCCAAAGGTGGAACTTCTGGAACTCCAAACTTCTCTGGATTTCTAAGGACGAATTTTCAAGAGGTTAAGGCTTGGTTTGATGAGTAGAGAGCTTTGTAATTGAGGTGTCTCATATGCTCACAATTAGCCTCTATTTATACTATTTCCAAGGCCTAGGGTGTTAAATGCTTAACTTGGCCTCCAAGGAGTAAGGAAGGGACTAGAATACACCAAGAGAAGGACCTAGAATCGTTTGGATGCAAAAGGGAAGCTTAGTGATGAAGATTTGACAACTGCAGCTTCTCCAACCGGATCGGTCATACGACCAACCGATCCGGCTGGTCTTCAATAATAACACGCCGACCGATCCGGTTGCGGGTTGCGACCGATCGGTTGGCTATGGTAAAAATACTAATTCCGACCAACTTCCAACCGATCCGGCTGAAAGTGTAACCGGATCCGGTTGGATCTTCTGAGATATAAAACTTGATCTTTTCTCTTCACTCTGTCTTGTAGAACTTGGTTCTTCAATCACTAAGGTCTTCAAAGGTACTTGGGATTTAGCTTTACTGAGACGGGAATCTTCGATTAGCTGCATATTTCCACCTTTTCCTCCATTTCCCTGCACTTGGTTATAAATACTAGACAAACATCTCTAGATACGATTAAGTACTAAAATCACACAAATATAACCAAATAACAGATATAAAAGTACACACAATGCTACTAAAAACATGCACAATCTGAGTGTTATCAAATTCCCCCACACTTAAACTTTGCTTGCCCTCAAGCAAATCTAGGAAAAACATCCACTGGTACCAGATTGTGATTATGAAAAATGTGATGCAAATCAACCAAGTATAAATACGAGAGAAGATTCATCAATTATGCTTATAAAGGTGAAACATCAAGATGTTTGACAATATCCAATGATTTTCTTGCATGATTAACATTTCAAAACACCTCACGAAAAATAATGGAATATAATTCACTCAATCACTCATTTTTAGTGGAGTAACAAGATAAATCACACTCATTGCTCAGTCATGATTAGATTATTACCATAAGCTTGTACAAGAAACAAAACTCCACCGACGTGGCGTGAGCACCAAGTAAAAACATCTAAAGAGGGCTTTTATTCGGGTTATAATGATAGGCTAAGGGTTAAGGGTATGGATAAGGCATGGGAATGTTAATGAAATTGGTGTTAAAATAAAAATGAAATCAAGTCTAATTCTCATGTTGCTAGCTATCAAACATTCCACAAACCAAATAAATGATTATAGCTTTGCTTTCTTATTTTCCACTCTCCACAGCTTTTTGCTTTGCCACGATAATTATTCTTCGATCATAGCACATTGGCTATTATTTCCATACTTTCAACACATAACTTTTTTTTTTTTTTTTTGAACTCATAGCTCAATCAATCTCATAGGATGTGGTACTCATAATCATTTGAACAATCTTCACTTTCCAGGTGACTAGCAACTACCGTTTAGACATTGATATGGGGTAGGCTAAGGTTTAAAGTGTAAAATCTTTTTGTATTTTCTGGGTGAAGCAAAAATGAAAGGGATGGCTCAGAAGGTGTAACTAGGGGTATCTAGTGCTAAAAATGAGCACTACAAATGGGTTCATGTGGGTGGTTAACTATCCAATGAGGCTAGCTAATATATCATTAGATGTAAAATGGAAGGCCATTTGGGTTAAATCCTAAGGTGGCTCTTTATCACACGAATTCACTTATATCGCACGAATGCAATCTCACTGCGGTCTAGTAATGATTTACAAGCACAAGTTCTAGAATAAATAAAATCACCGGCACACTCATAGCAAAATATCCAAGCATAAAAGATGTATGCTAATAAGAAATAGGCTTAAATCCTCACAATTTAGTGGAAAGGGTATAATATGTGCTAGCAAATGTCATCGATCCCAGAATGGATTGCAATAGTAATCGGAACACATCTCGAAATTTCAAATATTACCAGTTTATACCAGTGGAATGATCCAGTTATTCTAATAGATAATCCTAAAAGTGTGAAAACAACTAGATCACAAGGGCAAACAAAATTTTAAATTTAAGCATGAAAACTCTAATTTTTCCTATTCACCCCCCACACTTAAGTTAGACATTGTCCTCAATGATAAACGAACTTCAAAGTATAGAAATAGGGAAAATAGAGATGAAACCAGATATGTCAACGAGTTTATCAGCTTAAAATCTTCTTCATTCCTGGCGTCCACTGGAGAAATCATCACCTGCACACAATCTTATAAACAAACAAAAGGTTTTATTAAAAGGTGGCACCCCCCCCCCCACACTTAAGTTCAACCAAAGGTTTAAACTTTGGGGAGTGACCACAGAAAATCAAATCTGAAACACGGGTTGCCTCCCGAGAAGCGCTTGTTTTATTACCGAGTCATCAGCCTGACTCGATTCTTCCCGAATTTATTCAGCTGCAAGGGCAGCTTTGAACATTTTGTAGAGTTTGGGGATGTACATGAATTCCTCACCAGTATCTTCAATATCGTCCCAGACGAATTCAGCAGTTGGTTTCCATGGAACAGTTTGTGGAATTCTTCCAGGAAATGGTGCTATAAAGGTGATAGTTTCGAATTCATTCTCATGGTGTCTTCAGGACACTGCCGCAACTGAAACTTCATTCGTTTGCTCCTTGTCGTAGTATAACTTGATTCGGTGTCCATTAACAATGAAACTTCCACCTTGTTTGTCATAGAGTTCGACATACCCAGATGGATATCCATGTTTAACGACATATGGTCCAAACCATTTTGGTTGTAACTTAGGAGCTTTGAATTTGAATTTCATGTTAAAAAGCAGAACTTTATCTCCGGCTTTGAATTCTTTTCGAATTCGTAGCTTTTTATCATGATAAGCTTTTGTTCTGGCTTTATACAGTTTGGAGTTTTCATAAGCTTGGAGTCTTAATTCATCGAGTTCGTGCAATTGCAGAAATCTTTTCTCTCCAGCTATTTTGAGATCGGTGTTACATTGTCTGAGCGCCCAATAAGCACGATGTTCAACTTCGAACGGCAAATGACAAGTCTTCCCATACAGGAGTCTGTAAGGAGTTGTACCAATTGGTGTTTTATAAGCCGTACGAAATGCCCACAGAGCATCATCAAGTTTCCTTGCCCATAAAGACGGATTGTCTTTTACGGTTTTTTCCAGTATTCTTTTGAGAGCTCTGTTGGTATTTTCGACTTGACCACTAGTTTGTGGATGATAAGCAGTCGCAAATCGATGATGAACTCCATATCTTTTCATGGTTTTTTCCATTTGTTGATTGCAGAAATGAGTTCCACGATCGTTTATGAGTGCTTTGGGAATTCCATAATGAGCGAAAAGCTTTTTGAGAAAATTAACGACGACACGAGCATCGTTTGTCGGTAAAGCTTCAGCTTCTGCCCATTTGGACACGTAATCTACAGCAACGAGAATGAATTCAAATTTGTGGGATTTAGGGAAAGGTCCCATGAAATCTATTCCCCAAATATCGAATATTTCACACACTTGAATGCTTGTTAATGGCATTTCATCCCTTCGAGAGAGATTGGTGGTTCTTTGACAAGCGTCACAGTTTTGAACAAGTGTATGTGCTTCTTTGAATATTGTTGGCCAATAGAATCCAGCATCAAAAACTTTCTTAGCTGTGGTGGAAGGACCATAATGTCCCCCAGTTGGGCCATGGTGACATTCGTCAAGAATTTTACGAGTTTCGGAACCAAAAATACATCTTCGGATCATCCCATCGGGACACATTTTGAAAAGATATGGCTCTTCCCAAAAGTAGTATTTGAGTTCCGAAAAGAATTTGCTTCTTTGAGCATGAGTTAGTCCTTTTCTGAGAATTCCTCCGGCGAGGTAGTTTGCAAAGTCAGCAAACCAAGGATCGTCATTTCCGTCGATGGTCATGAGAGTTTCATCGGGAAAATAATCATCGATTTCTTCTTCTTTCAACTCCTCAAGATTAGGATTTTCGAGACGAGATAAGTGATCAGCAGCAAGATTCTCTGCTCCTTTCTTGTCTTTGATTTCGATGTCAAATTCTTGGAGTAACAAAATCCATCGAATAAGACGTGGTTTAGCGTCTTGCTTGGTGAACAAATATTTGAGTGCTGAATGATCGGTAAAAACGACTGTTTTTGAGAGCACAAGATATCATCTGAATTTGTCAAAGGCAAAAACGACAGCCAGTAATTCTTTTTCGGTGACGGTATAACTTTGCTGGGCACTATTCAGTGTCTTGCTGGCAAAATATATAGGCCGAAAGTGTTTTCCTTCGCGTTGTCCTAAGACAGCTCCAACAGCAAAATCGCTTGCGTCGCACATAAGTTCGAAGGGTAGTGACCAATTAGGTGAAACCATGATCGGAGCACTAGTAAGTTGAGATTTCAGTGATTCGAAAGCTTTTATGCAATCAGCATAGAAGTCAAAGATAGATTCTTTTTCAAGAAGTTTTGTCATCGGACGAGATATTTTGGAGAAATCTTTGATGAATCGGCGGTAAAAACCAGCATGTCCTAAAAAACTCCTAACGGCTTTGACGTTGGTTGGTGGTGGAAGTTTTGAGATGACATCGACCTTTGCTTTGTCGACTTCCATTCCGGCACTAGAGATTTTGTGGCCAAGCACAATTCCTTCGGTTACCATAAAGTGGCATTTCTCCCAGTTGAGAACAAGATGTGCAGCTTCGCATCTTTCGAGCATTTTATCGAGATTAGAAAGGCAAGCTACGAATGAATCTCCAAAGACTGAAAAATCATCCATGAAAACTTCCATGGAGGTTTCTAGCATGTCTTGGAATATGGCGATCATATACCTCTGAAACGTCGCGGGTGCATTACAAAGGCCAAAAGGCATACGCCGATATGCGTAGGTTCCAAAAGGACACGTAAAGGTGGTCTTTTCTTGATCGTTAGGATCGATGGGAATTTGGAAATATCCTGAAAATCCGTCGAGGAAACAAAAGAATTTATTTCCCGCTAGTCTTTCAAGCATTTGATCCATGAACGGGAGCGGAAAGTGATCCTTTCTGGTGGCTTTGTTTAACTTACGATAGTCAATACAAACACGCCAACCGGTGACAGTTCTAGTTGGAACTAGCTCATTTCGCTCATTAGTTACAACCGTCATTCCTCCTTTCTTAGGCACACAGTGAACAAGGCTTACCCAAGGGCTATCCTCAATTGGGTAAATGATTCCAGCATCGAGAAGTTTAATGATTTCCTTTTTAACAACTTCTTTCATGTTGGGATTGAGTCTACGTTGACGTTCTACCACAGGTTTAATCCCTTCTTCGAAATTGATTTTGTGTTTGCAAAAATTAGGACTAATTCCTGGGATATCAGATGTTTTCCAAGCAAAAGCTTGTTTGTGATTTTTGAGTACGGAAACTAAACTTTCTTTCTCATCATCCTCGAGCAATGAAGATATGACTACTGGAAGAAGTGAGTTTTTCTCCAGATAAGCATATTCAAGATGATTAGGGAGAGGTTTGAGTTCGAGATCCGTGGGTGGTTCTTCGATAGAGGATTTTATTCGCATCTTGTCATTGAAAGTGATTTCCTCAAAATTTTCTTCCTCTTCCTCTATTTCTTCTTCTTCTGAGTTATCTCCTTCGAATTCTACTTTCATGAAATCATCAAACTCTTTGTCAGAATCTGTTTCATTGATTTTTTCAGAAGTAGTCATGAATGGATCGGATTCGTTCAGTAATGCATCTAATTCCTCATCAGTGACTTCATCTATAACATCGACGTTAAAACAAGTGTCATCACTGGAATGTGGGTAGCGCATTGCTTTATCGATAAGAAAAGTGATTCGATCTTCCCCAACTCCAAGGTTGAGTTCTTTTCCTTTAACTTTGATGATTGCGTCGGCGGTGTTTAGGAAAGGTCTTCCTAAAATGAGTGGGACTTTACTATCTTCTTCCATTTCCAAGATTACAAAGTCCACGGGAAAAATGAATTTACCGACTTGAACAAGCATATTCTCAGCAATTCCCACAGGATATTGATAGGAATGATTTGCCAATCGGATGCTCATTTTTGTTGGTTTCAAGCTGTTGTTGCACAACTTGGAATAGAGTGAATAAGGCACCAAATTGATACTTGCGCCAAGATCGGCTAAAGCATCACATTTAACGTTATTCCCGAAAGTACATGGAATCAGAAAGCTCCCGGGATCTCCGAGCTTTGGTGGAATTTGGTTTTGAACTATGGCTGAGCATTCTTCGTTAAGAAAAGTTGCTGATATTTGCTCAAGCTTGCTTTTGTTATTAAGAAGTTCTTTCAAAAATTTTCCGTAATTGGGCATTCCGGCTATAACATCAACGAGAGGAACATTGAGTCTAACCTCTTTGATTATTTCGATAAACTTCTTATAACGCTCTTCCATCTTTTCTTTCTTTAGGCGTTGAGGATAAGGAATTTTTGGTGTATACGCCTTGACGGGTGGAATGTCTTTCTTTTTGGTGGTTTGAGCTGTGTTTGGTTCTTCGTTTTCATCCTCACTATCAACGGTGACAGGAGTATTAGGATTAGGTGGTGGATCGTACGAGAGACCACTTCTTGTGAAAACAGCATTGATATGTTCATTTCTTGTTTGGGGTGGACGGTACGTCTTATCATTTGATGGTTTTGGATTGGATTGAGTGTTACTTGGCAATGAACCAGATGGTCGAGAGGAATGTTGGTCAGAAAGTCTGCCAAGCTTGTTTTCAAGATCTTGGATAGATGCTTGATGATTTTTCTGTCCTTGCTCAACTTTGGCTTTGAGATTGAAAAATTGATTTTTGATAAAATCATTTGCGGATTTTTGACCAGCCACGAATTCTCTCATGGTTTTTTCGAATTCGGTTTCTTCTGTCTTTTTGTCGAAACTTTGGTGTGGTGGATCGTCAGTTCGTGGTTGAGAATCACGGTTGTCATCCCTTGGTCGGCGATCTTGCCAATTTCCAGAATTTCGACCGTAATAATTACTACGATATCCTCCTCCACGGTATCCTCCTTGAGCGTAATTTGCTTCTCCTTCTTTCGGTCCACCCATAGGTTTATCGTCGCACTCGGACGATGGGTGATTTCCTCCACAATTGTTGCATCCGTCTCGCATGTCTTTCATTTCATCTTTGATATCCTTGTATTGCGAGTCGATTTTTGAGGTTAACGCTTCCATTTTCTCCAAGAGTTTTGAGGTATCTGTGTTTTCGACAAAAGCAACGGTTTTTCGGAGAGGTTTGGTTTTTGAATCTTTGGACCAATCAAGTTTGAGAAGTACTCGATCTTCGAGCAATTGGTGTGCATCGTTGGGAGTTTTATAGAGAAAAATTCCTCCAGCATCAAGGATGCCTTGAGAGATTTCATCTAGTCCATGGTAAAATATTTGGATAATGGTTCCTTTTGATAGTCCATGTCCATGACAACTACGAAGCAAATCTTTCATTCGAAGCCAAGCTTCGACAAGTGATTCGTTTGGGTTTTGGTTGAAAGCACGAATTTCTCCCATTAATCGATCAAACATGGCAGGTGGAAAGAATCGGCTTACAAAAGCTTGCCTCATCTCCTCCCAAGTATTGATGATTCCCGGGGTTAATTCATTGTACCATACTTTAGCATCTCCGGCGAGTGATGATGGGAAAAGTTTGAGTTTAATGGAATTGACATCGGTGTCGCCATAACGGAACATGCCGCAAATTTCGATGAATTCGGCAATGTGCTTATGCGGATCGGCCCGCGCACGGCCATCGAATTGTCGGTCTTTGATCATAGAAAGGTGATGTCCCTTCACGGTGAAGTTGTCACCAAGGTTAATAGCAACAATAGCACTTCCGGGAGTTGGTGCTACGGTTCGGTTGGTTCCCCACATGGGTTGATCGTCCGCCATGGGAAAAGGTAAATTGGTGAAAGGGTTGTAAACAACTTTGGCTTCAATGAGGTTATCAAATGGTGGGTTAGGTACTCTTGGTACACGGTTTTCCAATGGTATGAAACGTGTTCTTCTTCTTCTTCGAATCAAACGTTCGGGGTTGGTAAGAGGTGTAATTGGTTCTATTCCCGCTGCTCGAGTGTTCATACAATGTCCTAGAGAATCCAGGCAATATCTAAACACACGGACAAACAACGAAAACAGTTTTCCAGATACAGATTAGGTAACCGGATCGGTTGCGGGATGCGACCGATCGGTTAGACCAGCTGAGTTATGGGTAAAAATTGTAACCGATTCGGTTGAGGGCCAACCGGATCCGGTTAAGGTTTCTGTGAAAGAAATTTTTTTTTTTTAGAATCGGCTGAGGGAAATTCAAAAACTTGTTGAAACACAATCAAATCCCCGGCAGCGGTGCCAAAAACTTGATGTGCCAGGTTGGTGCAAGTTTTAAATTTATAAAAGGTGAATTACCAATATTACCAATAACACATACGAGCAAGTATACTCGTCCGTTATAGCAAGATTGTGAAGGTAAGTCGGGATCGTTCGCAGGGATTTGAGTGAATCAGAGCACAAGTTTGAATTAACGGAGTCTATCAAAAACATATAACAAAGCAAATAGATATAATGAAATTCAGATGATTAAAAACTACACTTGCTTAAACTAGTTTCATATCATAGATTAATGTGATTGTGTTAACTTCTTAACATGTTGGTTGTGATAATTAGTTGAGAACTAATCTATTGTTCTTACAAGTTAAACCTTCGTCAAGATTTTAGTTCATAAAAACAAGCTTTAAGTTTAACCAATCAGTTCAAGATCAATTCAAGTTTCATAAGTCTACTTTCATAAACTTAAACACAAAAACATCCACTTGTTCATCAAATTGCTTAAGAAATGGTCAATACAAAAGGTAACCGATCATAGACAAAAGGCTACAATTGATTCTCAACAACTAATCTTACGACCATTTAGATGTTTCCAACCAATCCAATTTGATAATCAAAAAGCGTTTCTATTACAACCACACCTTAGTTCCTTTGTATAATCAAGAATAATGGGTAAAAACAATCATCCATAGACAAAATGATTATGACTAGTTGAATAACACGAAGTTCTTTCGACCCCAACGATTATTACCAATTAGCCAAACTTGATTAACAAATGTCACTATGAAACTTTAGCACAAAGGGATCTTAGAATTAACTTGAAATTGAATTAAAACATGTTAACACAATCACTAACTAATCATATAATAATCAACATCATTTAAGCAAGTGTATAAAGAAACTAGCCACTCATAGCAAACATGAACATAAACTCATAACTTTGATCATTAGAAAACATGATTAAAAGTCTTACAATGCTTGGAATAAGATTACAAATGATGAAGTAATTATTCCCAAAGGATCGTGGTGGACTTCTTAGTGTTTTGGCCTCCAAAGGTGGAACTTCTGGAACTCCAAACTTCTCTGGATTTCTAAGGACGAATTTTCAAGAGGTTAAGGCTTGGTTTGATGAGTAGAGAGCTTTGTAATTGAGGTGTCTCATATGCTCACAATTAGCCTCTATTTATACTATTTCCAAGGCCTAGGGTGTTAAATGCTTAACTTGGCCTCCAAGGAGTAAGGAAGGGACTAGAATACACCAAGAGAAGGACCTAGAATCGTTTGGATGCAAAGGGGAAGCTTAGTGATGAAGATTTGACAACTGCAGCTTCTCCAACCGGATCGGTCATACGACCAACCGATCCGGCTGGTCTTCAATAATAACACGCCGACCGATCCGGTTGCGGGTTGCGACCGATCGGTTGGCTATGGTAAAAATACTAATTCCGACCAACTTCCAACCGATCCGGCTGAAAGTGTAACCGGATCCGGTTAGATCTTCTGAGATATAAAACTTGATCTTTTCTCTTCACTCTGTCTTGTAGAACTTGGTTCTTCAATCACTAAGGTCTTCAAAGGTACTTGGGATTTAGCTTTACTGAGACGGGAATCTTCGATTAGCTGCATATTTCCACCTTTTCCTCCATTTCCCTGCACTTGGTTATAAATACTAGACAAACATCTCTAGATATGATTAAGTACTAAAATCACACAAATATAACCAAATAACAGATATAAAAGTACACACAATGCTACTAAAAACATGCACAATCTGAGTGTTATCAAAAGTCTACAACTTTAAGCTTCAAACCACTTAAAAATCAAAACTTTATGACAAAAAGGTCTCGTTTTATGTAAAAAATGCAACTTTTGTGAAAAACTTTAACCAAAAACGTAACACAACACTCCTAAACCATTGTTAGGCGATTGATACCAATTGTAAAGCCCCTTTTATCACGTATACCTTATCACAACTTTAGACACAAACACGCTTTATGCGTAAACCACAACAGTTACGCTATGCGTATAAGAAAGATGAAGAAAAGAACTTGGTGACTTGATGTATAGATCGTGTATATGTTTAGAGAGAAAGAGATAAGAAAGGAAACTTTATTCCAAAGAAAACATACACACACACACTCAAGCACACCCCTCAAATGAGACTTTGAGGGGTTTATATAGTACAAGTAACTAGATTCCCTAATGGGCTTGGCATGGGCTCGTTTGGGCTTGGGTTGGACATAGATTGATATAAGGCTAGCTTAACTTAACTTCTCACCAATTAGCTTAGCCCAGTCCACGAGCCCGTTGACTATTCTATCACGATATCTAACACACGTTACAAAGTTCCTAAATGTGAATGACCATCACTTCTAATAAAAACTATTAAGGCTAACAAAAACCCATGGACCAACCCATAACCCATGACCCATATCCAAAAAACCCATGGGCAAAGAGGAGCGTCCCACGGATCCCTAGGTTTACACTAGACGGATCCCTTGTGGGAGGGATCCGTGGGATCCGGGGAACAGTGGCAGAAATTGCCTATAAATAGAGAGACATTTCTTCATTTTAACTCACCCCTCTTCTTACTAATTCTCTCATATACTCTCATTCTCTTCTAACAAATGATCACTTGATTTAGAGAGTACATCCTTCTTTCTTTCTTTAGTGATTCTCATATAGGTCCTTCTCTAAGGCGAGATCACGAGCATTCTACAAGTCATCCAAGCAAGGGGTCCTTGTTTGATTTGTTCCTCCGCAAGATTTCTGTAGCAAAGATCTTGTATTTTATATTTCACATATTTGTTGTGTAATAGCCGTGTTGGTTTGGTCTACCGTGTTACGGACTCGGTATTTAGCTTTGTACCGGAAAAAGGTGTAAGCAACGTTGTGAAGGCTTCTCCGCCAAGTGAAGGAGTTTGTTGACATAGTGCTTGAACTCTCGAGTAGGTGACTCGGGGAGTGGATTAGGGCAAGGAAGGTGTCCTTGTAGCCGAACCACTATAAATCGGTTGTGTCATTTCTATCCCTTAGCTTTACTTTATTTACTTGCTTTATCATTAGATCTATACTTTCTCTACATCCATAAGATCTCACATATTAACGAATCTAAAGTTTTTGAAACTAAATTAAAATCGGCAAAACTATTCAACCCCCCCCCCCTTCTAGTTTTCCACAGAAACGTTTAGAAAAGGGCAAAATAGCAAGTGACGAATGTGAACTTTAAGTTCAAATTCAAACACTAGTTGATCAAATAGATTCTAAAATTGCTAGAATGAGTACTAATACTCTAGATATGATATTAGATAGTGTTAAAACAGGAAACAACCAAAAAGGTTTAGGTATTCAGCAACTTGATTTGTCAACTTGTGAAAACAAAGAAACACAATTCGTAAAAGCAATAGAAAAGAAAGTCATTGTTGTAGCGGATCCCATGGATCCCACAAAAAGGGAACCGGCTAGTGTATAGCCAGGGATCTGTGGGTCTGCTGAAGCAAACAGTGGTAAAAACATAGCTTCCTCTGCTAGAACTGATTTTGTTATAGTTAATAAGAAGAAACCAACTCATGTTACCATTAGACAACAACCCCAAGATATAATCAAAGTTTTGCAAGAAACAAAGGTACATAATTTTCAAAACTAAACACATCTAGGAGACCTAATAATGTTTACCCAAGAAGTAACCATCAAATGGGATGGAACCCAAATATGCAAAATGGTTTTCCATTTCAAAACTTTGCACCATGGAATGCATATTCACCTTATCCATACATGTCTAACATGAATGGAATGCTTAACACTAATGGACCCATGAACAAATGGGGACCAAACTTTTGAGTTAATTGTTTTCTTAGGTGTGCTTAAAGGTCGACCTAGATTCGGATGAGTGGATCAAGGATAGCGGGTGCACGAGGCACATGACCGACAATAAAGATTTATTCTCCACATATGAATCCTTTAATGGAGGAAATGTGGTATTCGGAAATAGCGAAGGCAAAATCATCTGTAAAGGTACGATTTCTAACAAATCTCTAACCATTAACGATGTGTGTTACATAGAAAACCTAAACTTTAACCTCTTAAGTATAGGATAAATATGTGATAAAAAGTGTAACGTACTTTTTAACGAAACCGGTAGTAAGATATTAAAAAACGGCATAACCATAGGAAGAGGAATTAGGAAACATGGAGTCTATGTCATTAAAATTGGTAATGAACCTAAAGACATACTTTGTCTTACTTCTATGGATGATACTTAGACCTTATGGCATCGAAGATTGGGTCATGCCAATATGCCACTTCTTCAATCGCTATCATCCAAAGATCTAGTAAGAAATCTAGCTAAATTAAAATATGAACATCACTTTTGTGATGCTTGTAATGTAGGAAAACAAGTCCATTCTAGTCACAAAGCTAAAAACATGGTGTCTACAACTAAGTGTCTAGAATTACTACACATGGATTTATTTGGTCCATCCGCTATCCAAAGTTATGGAGGCAACTACTACACTTTGGTTATAGTGGATGATTACTCTAGGTACACATGGACTAAATTCTTAAAGAACAAAACTGAAACGTTCAATTATTTTGAAATATTATGTAAGAAAATCCAAAGACAACTAGGAAGTCCTATAGTGTCTATTAGAACGGATCATGGTAGGGAATTCGATAATGAAGTGCAATTTGGAGCCTTTTGTGATGCTAATGGTATTACTCACAACTTCTCGGCTCCTCGCACTCCACAATCAAATGGGGTAGTTGAAAGAAAGAATAGAACCCTACTAGAAATGAGTCGCACCATGCTAAATGAGCAATCCATTCCTCAAAAGTTTTGGTACAATGCCGTTGATACCTCAACATACATACTTAATCGAGTCTTAATTAGACCAATTTTAGGTAAAACTCCATACGAGTTACTTCGAGGCAAAAAGCCTACGTTAGATAACTTTACAGTCTTTGGTAGTAAATGCTTTCTACTTAACACTAAAGATTACCTTACAAAATTTGATCCTAAATCAACCGAAGGTATCTTTTTAGGTTACTCTCCTAATAGCAAAGCTTACGTCATATTAAATAAAGAAACAATGAAGGTTGAAGAGTCATTAAACGTTAAATTTGATGAAAGTCCACCCAAACCCTCTCCACCTCTTGTCGATGACGAGATTGTCGAAAGTGATGCTATTGTAATAAAAAAAAGATAAACGAAGAACAAGAACCTTTAAACGATGAAATCATAAATATTAAAGAGTCCAAAGATCACCCCGTAGATAAGGTCATAGGAAAGCTAAATGAAAGAACTTTAAGGTCTCAAGTTCAAAACCAAAGTAGCTTGTTTTGTTTTGTCTCAACCATAGAACCTAAGAATACACAAGAAGCCATAAAAGATGAAAGTTGGGTAACGGCTATGCAAGAAGAGTTAAATCAATTTGTTTCTAACGATGTTTGGACACTTGTTCCTCCACCTACTAATCAAACAATAATAGGAACCAAATGGATTTATAAAAACAAGTTAGATGCAAACGGTGTAGTGTCTAGAAACAAAGCTAGACTCGTTGCCCAAGGGTATAATCAACAAGAAGGAATAGACTTTGATGAGACCTATGCCCCCGTGGCTAGATTAGAGTCTATAAGAATACTTCTTGCTTATGATTGTGCTAATGATCTTAAGCTTTATCAAATGGATGTCAAAAGTGCATTTCTAAATGGTTTTATTAATGAAGAAGTATATGTAGCTCAACCTCCGGGCTTCATCGATTTTGAAAAACCTAAACATGTGTATAAGCTAAAGAAAGCTCTTTCCGGTCTTAAACAAGCTCCAAAAGCTTGGTATGATAGACTCAAGTCATTCTTAATCAAACAAAGCTACATCATGGGGTTAGTTGATAACACACTTTTTACTAAGAAAAATGAGTCACATATAATCATTGTTCAAATATATGTAGATGATATTATATTCGGATCTACTTGTCAAGACATGTGTGATGATTTCTCTAAAATCATGCATGACGAGTTCGAGATGAGTATGATGGGAGAACTTAGTTTCTTTCTTGGTCTACAAATCAAACAAGTAGAAGATGGTATCTTCTTTAATCAATCTAAATACATTAAGGAAATGTTAAAGAAATTCGGTTTAGAAGAGTCAAAACCAATTAGGACACCAATGTCATCCGACACTAAACTCACAAAAGATGAAGATGGCGAATCCGTTGATAACACAAAATATCGTGGCATGATTGGTAGTCTTCCTACCTCATGGCTAGTAGGCCGGATATCATGTTTAGTGTTTGTGAAGATCCTAAAACATCACATCTAGAAGCCGTCAAAAGGATATTTAGATACATTAAGGGTACGACTCAATTAGGATTATGGTATCCTAAGCGTACGGGAGTAGAAAAAATTGTATATGCAGATTTTGAGGTGATTATGTTGACCGAAAAAGTACAAGTGGGGTATGTACTTTTATGGGATGTTGTTTGACATCTTGGTTCTCAAAGAAACAAACGGCATTAGCAATATCAACAACTGAAGCCGAATATGTCTCCGCCGGTAAAGCATGCCAACAAGCAATATGGATGAAACAAGCGTTAGTTGAATACGACATTCATCTAAGTGACATAGCCATTCTATGTGACAACAAAGGTGCCATCGATTTAAGCAAGAATCCGGTATTGCATTCTCGCACAAAGCATATAGAGATTCGTCATCACTTCTCAAGAGACAATGTTCAAAAGGGGAACATCTCTATTGAGAAGGTAGCGTCCGAAGACAACGTAGTCGACGTCCTCACCAAACCGTTGAAGCGGGAACAATTCAACCTACTTCGTCTTGGTCTTGGTCTCATGAAACAATCATCATAATTAGCTTTTTTTTTAACTCTACAAGGTATGTAAACACTAGCCTTCTTCTTTCTGAGTCTAGGATCTCTATTTCAAGCACAACTCACAATACGGGAATTTTCAAAACCCAAGATAAGTTTTCACTTATAACTCATAGTTTTCTCTTATTTTTCAAGATAAGTACAAGTTGTAAACACGTAATTACATACACATTTTCTTTTCAAAGGATAAACGTTTTATTCACACATAGAAACCTCTTTTCAAAATGTTTTCTAAAATGATACTTCTTCCCGTATCACTTTCACAAAAGCCATTTCTCACGTCTAGGACAAATCGCTTTTTCATTATTAATACAAAGTAAAAACCCATTTTCTTTGCATCTCATGTGTTTTGAATGCTAAAGAGGACACATGACTAATATGTGTTTTCGTGTACATTCATTTAAGCAACAATGAATTAGGAGCACTCGGGTTATCTCACATAATAGTGTGTTTTTTCACTTCTAGTTTATTTTTGTTTTCTTTTTAGGAGTCGAGATAACCGCAACTCTAAATGGTTTGCATATAGGCATACACTAGGCACAAATGTTTCCAAAAGGAAAATTTTGAGCTGCCAGAATCACCAGTACCACGGATCCCAGCCTTAATGCTTCCATTATAGCACCTCCTTCATCACCAACAAGTACACCAACTTCATCACCTATCAATTCACCACCAAAGGTCACTCTTTTGGAACTCCTTAAGACTCCAACAAGATCTCAACAACCAAAACAAAAAAAAATAGTCTTTTTAACACCTCCCACTTCTCCAAACACAATTTTCAAAGACCTTGAAACCTCACCACCCTTAGCTCCCATATTGTTACAAGAACACCTAGGTTCTTTTCCACCATCACTTCCAAACATTCCGGACTTTGATCCACTTTTTACATCTTTTCCACCACAACTTCCGCATCTCACAAACCAAAGTCGTTTGGAAAACTTCCGCACTCATTACCCACATCACTTACATTGTGAACATTGCCAATCCACTAGGGATATTTCAATAGAACTTAGGGAAGAAATGCGAGTCATACTCAACCTCATTCTTGATCGTATCAATATCATTACTCATCAAAACCTCCATCAATAACCTTATGCAAGCATGGAAGGAATCATTATTACTATTTTTTTGTATTTTTTTCTTTTGAGTCATCTTTAAGAACAAGTCTTGTTCTTACTTTAACATGCTTGTATGTGGCATAAATACCACTACATTATGTTGTTTTATTACAAGGCCTTGTTTACATACCTTGGCTCCCAATCTTGATTCTCGTCAATCACAAGATTATTTATGCATGTTACTACTAACCCTTTCTTTGTAGGATTTTTTTATTTTTCTCACTTGACGCCCCAATCTGGGGGGAGCTACCGACAAGGGGAAGTAAGCGATACGTGGACTATTTTTCCACATTTTGTTTCTTCGTTGGGTTAACTTTTTGTTTCGACAAAAAGGGGGAGAAGAAATAAAACTTAGGCTTTCAAAACATACATATAATCTTAAGTTTTACTCATCATAATATTATGTTTTGTCATCAACAAAAAGGGGGAGATTGTTAATACAAATAAATCGTAAAAACGTTTATTAATATTTAGCGATCTCTTTGTGTTTTGTTGATAACAAATATAATGTTATCATAAGTAAAATTATAAAGATACATGTTATTTTTGTAAATCATTTACATATAGTCATTTAATACAAATTGTTGTAATAAATCATTTGTTGGATAGTTTATTAGGATGGGTAAAAATCACAACCCATGGAGCATATCCATAACCCATAGTATTGACCCATATTCATTTGACTAGATGCATTGCATCTATTAGATACATTGTATCTAATGAAATACCCATGGACCAACCCATAACCCATAACCCATGACCCATGACCCATAACCAAAAAACCCATGGGCAAAGAGGAGCGTCCCACGGATCCCACTAGACGGATCCCTTAAGGGAGGGATCCGTGGAACAGTGGCAAGATTTTGCCTATAAATAGAGAGCCATTTCTTCATTTCTCTTCACCCCTCTTCTTATTATTTCTCTCATATACTCTTACTCTCTTCTAACAAAAGATCATTTGATCTAGAGAGTTGTTCTTCTTTCTTCTATTTTGATTCTCATATAGGTCATTCTCTAAGGCGAGATCACGAGCTTACTACAAGTCATCCAAGCAAGGGGTCCGTGATTGATTTGTTTCTCCACAAGATTTCTGTAGCAAAGATCTTGTACTTGATATTTCACATAGTTTTTGTGTAATAGTCATGTTGGTTTGGTCCTCCGTGTTACGGACTCGGTATTTAGCTTTGTACCGAAAAAAGGTGTAAGCAACGTTGTGAAGGCTTCTCCGCCAAGTTGAAGGAGTTTGTTGACATAGTGCTTGAACTCTCGAGTAGGTGGCTCGGGGAGTGGAGTAGGGCAAGGAAGGTGTCCTTGTAGCCGAACCACTATAAATCGGTGGTGTCATTTCTATCCCTTGCTTTACTTTATTTACTGTGACAATCCGTCAATTTTCCGGCTATTATTTATATCAGAATAGGCGAGTTATTTATTTTCTGATAATTATAACTGAAAAACGAGAAGTTCTCTTGTGTTTTCCAAAGTCCCGGCACCACACGCGTACCAACACCATAATAAAATTGACGTAAAATTTACTTTCTAATTTCAAAGTAATAATAATACCATAATGTTTCGCTCGTCAAAACGTCTCCGAAAATATAAAATTTATAAAATACGAATACCCGAATAATATTCTACATAACTAAACGTTATCCTGTACGGAACAAATTATACAGTACAGGGTACATATAATACACACATTTATACTTCCATTTTAAAATAAAAACCTTTTTATTAAGAATTGAAGATAATACACTCTTTGTCCTCTCTTCCCACTCACGACAAAACACAAAACCAGGAAAACAAAAGATATCAAATCCATCTTCAACCTCTCTCTACCCCTAGACCTGCGCCTTGTAGGCCGAATCTCCCAAAAGAGATAATCCAACATGCCTAATCCTCCATATCCTCATCTCTTACCATATTCATGAAAGTTTTTGCTTCACAATCCTCTCTTTGATACTCTTGCTACATCAAGTACGAATCCAAGGGAAATCAAAGAAAAATCGTCCAAGGGAATCATATCTTCACACATATTTAGCTTGAGCCAAAAGTCCAAAATGTTCTTAGCTTTTGGAAGATAGCCGAATTTGGCTTCAAACCAAGACCAAGAGAAGAAAGATAACCAAACTCCTCCTCAACATACTCCTATATTTCTAGTCGAATTGCAAAAGCTCCAAACTCAGTTTCTCATCATCACTTTCACAAACATTAGGGTTTGGTAAATCAAAGGGCTTTTTGAAATTGATTGAGGGGTTTTATTCTTGGGTGAAAGAGGAAGCTATCCCAGAAGTTAATTGGTCTAAATCAAACCGGGTCACCTCCAATTGGAGTTTTTGTGTTCGGTGTCCATAACAATAGTGTAAGAGCATATTCTTGATTTTTCCTCAATATATTTCATTGTAATCACATTTTATTATTAAATTCGAAATGTTATTTATACTTTTCGGATTAATGAAACTAATAAAAATGATGTTAGCTTAAATCTTTTGATAAAGGAACTAGTGTGGATATAAATGAATTAAAATAATTTTTGCCATGGTTGTTGTTCTTCTTCTTCTGTCGTGGCACAAAAAAGAAAAAAAAGAAGGAAAAACAAAATCAACTTAAAAGTTAAAAGAAGTTGTGTTACTTGTTAACGAATATGTGATTTAATATATTTTACATGATGTAATGATGTTTTAATTTAAGATGTCAATCAACCCGTAAAATTTTATACGAGTATGTTTGGTCTTGGTTGAGCTTGTGTGATGACTAAAGACTTCAATATGGCCATGAAAACAAAATGAACAAGAAAAACTAAATCTATAAGACTTGAGATTGGCTCTTGTGATATAAAGTGTTTCTTTGCTTTTTAGCTTATCTTTTTTTTTTCTTTTAATTGCTTATTTAGTATAGCTTATTTAGTTTTGGTTTTAATTTAGTTTCGATTATTGATTTTTTTCTTTGCGACTGTGTTGCGACGAGCCTAAGTCAAAACATACATAATTTGTTTTTATAAAGATGATAGAAGGGTTAATAAAATCAGTTGGCGCTTAAAATTAGTGATTGAAACTGCTTTTGAGATGTGTTGGTTTTGGCTTCTCTTGGCTGCTCATTCCTTGCGACACCACCTCATCGAGAGGTCTCAAGTTCGAGCCTCGGAGTAGCCAAAGTGCCTCACTTTTGTTTACCTATTGTGATAAAAAAATTGAAATCATAAAAACAAATGTTGACACATGATCAGATAAAATGAAAAAGATAATACTGCCTAGTTTTACTGAATGGGTATTAAACTTAAAATTTGGGTTAAGCCATTTTTAACTTGTGTTGTGGGCTAGCGACTAGGCCCAACGGGCCACTAATTATAAAATTAAAGGGTGCTTTTGAGTTTGGGATAAAAACAGATATATAAACTTTCGAGTATAAAATTTGCAATATGTGTAACTGTATACTGTAACGAACCGTCTTTTCATTCGGGTCATGATTACTTCTTTCCTTCAACTTAATTCACGACTTGTTCACGACTCGCTCGACACATTATTTTTCCAACAAAACATTTTAGATTATAACTTATGACTAGTAAGCAAAACTTAATTTTTCATCTTTAAAGCTATGACTGCATGCGACTAAAATATATACACGAATCATGCCCAAATGTTCCAAAAACTTACACTTATAACTTATAGGAGTATTTTTAATATAAACCCTTTTTAATAATTTTATATACTAACTAATATTCGATCATATATAAATACACATACTTTTAACGACGGTTTATAAACCCTTTTAATAAAACCATCACTTAGAGTATGATTTTAAAATACTTTTATCATTAACTAGTATTAATCATATATAAACATATATACTTTTAATGACATTTGATTACAATTAGTAAACGTCTAATATTATGAGTAATTATATTCTGTACGTCGTCTTTCGGTTGCCATCAAACCGAAAGTTCTTTCGTCATTAATATTTTCTTATTATGTACGTATACACTTCCAAGAGCCAAAATCTACAAAAATTATATTAAACATTAATCATTGCCACACAAGAAACAACAAAACCTTTATTAAACCTTGTCGAGTCATAATCATGAATAAAGACTAAATTTGCCATACTAATTTAGGTCGCGTGTCGGTGCCATCCAATAATTGTATTTGACTGCTGCTTTAGACTGCTAATTGCCAAGGTGAGTATTCACAGCCCCCTTTTTACTGTTTTACTTATTTGGGATGAAATGCATGAACTTAAATTTTAAACTATATTTTTGTCCTAAATTATAAAATTAAATTGTTTTCTTTGAACTATTTGATATATTTTAAACCCTTAGACTAACTTATAAATTTATGACTTGTTTGAACCTGATGGACCGTACGTCCTTGACCTAAAGTCTCCCCGTTCGGAGCACTGTCGAGTCTCCCATGTTCGGAGCAGTCTTAATTGATAGTATATAATAGTTGTTATGATGTACTGTTCGTACATTCGCATTGTTAGTCCCCTATTGGTTTGCCGTTCGCACTCCAATTATACGTACCGTTCGTACGGCCTCCTTGTGTGGGGCAGTAGATAGTATGAGTAGCGCTATTAGAGGTCGGCCAACCTCTCGTTCCCCTATCTACGGAACGCATATTATTTATTTTAGGGGCTTTGCCGCATGCTTTATTATATACGAGGCATATTGTGACCATATGTGCATTGTTTACTAAACTTGAAATATGGAAGTGTATGTGAATTCATATGTTACAAGTCTTGTATGGGCGGGATTTGTAACATAGTGAGTTGACAGGACATTTGCCAGTCAGACCTTCAAAAATCGATATTTTATTTTACATAAAACCTGTGTACTCACCAACTATTTTCATAGTTGACCCGTTTTCTCATGCATTTCAGGTGATCGTTGTTTAGCTTATATTATGAAGATTTTAAATAAAGGGGTCGTTACAAGTTACCTGGGTCGTCATGTACTAAAATGTTATCCTTTGGAAGTCAAACTTTATGTCTAAATTGCCAAGGTCGGCTAGAACCTTGTTGAAATGTTACAATATTTCTTTTAATTTAAATTATGGTATTGTACTATATCTCTTTGCGATGTATATTGATTATGTTACACCTCGCGTTTCCGCCTCCGGCGGGGTGTGATAGATTGGTATCAGAGCCAGGTTATAGTGAATGCCGGTTTTTATAAAATAAAAATCGCAACTATAACCAAAATAAAATTTTCTTAAAACATGGAAACATCATACGAGTCGACTAGCACCAGCATTGCATCGTTACTCCTAAATTATGCATAGCCTGTACACCTATGCATAATTCAGGAGGAATCATATGATGATGGGATTAGTAGCCTCAGATTATGTTTGGTCGAGTCTTAAAGAGTCTGATCACCTGGAACTGCATTAGTCGCGTGAGTATGCATACCATGTTTATATGTCCACTATACCTTATATACATTTTATGTATGCATTCTTCTTTCTATATATTATGACCCGTTAGGCTAAGCACATTCTTGTTCCCGTCACATTACACTCACTACCTTTCGCCGTCCCACACATCATCCGCCATTGTCTCACTCAACCAAATGCCTTGGCCTATTGTCGAATCATGACTACAAGGAACACCCGTTCAGGAAGCATCAACAATGAAGCTCCAAGAGACAGTGCTGCTGGATTGGCGGATCTCCTCACTCAGATTGTCGCACACATTGATGCAGGATGAGCCAATGAGGGAGCTGGTACCTCGACCAATGGCCACGGATGCAGCTATAAGACCTTCATGTCATGCAGGCCAAAGGAATTTCATGGCACTGAGGGTGCCATTGGCCTACTATCATGGTTTGAGAATGTAGAGTCGAAACTTAGCATCACTAAATGTGCTGAAGGAGATAAGGTTGAGTTCTCTGCGGGTCTACTTCAGGGTCAGGCACTGACCTGGTGGAACAACCAGCTGCAGACCAGAGGGAGAGAAGCTGCAAATGGATTATCTTGGGAAGAATTCAAGAAGCTACTAACTGAGGAGTATTGCAGGAAGGTTGAAGTGCAGAAACTAGAAGCGGAATTCTGGAACCATTTGATGGTAGGAGTAGAAGTCGACAAGCACACAATTCGCATTCACGAGCTAACCAGGATGGTTCCCCACATGGTCTCTACTGTGGAGCAGCTGATTGATCGCTACATTTGGGGTTTGATCCCTGAGATCAGGAGAGATGTCACCTCATCCAAGCCAACTACTCTGCAAGCTGCTGTGGGAATGGCATACCGCTTGACTAATGACGTGATCAGGTCTGGAGGTCTAGCAAAAACAAACGACAATGGGCGAAAGCGACATGAGGATCACCAGGGAAGCCGAGACCAGGACCATCAAGACAAGAGGCAACGAGTGACCAGGAACTATGGAGCGACGACTCAGGAGCGCAGAGGATATGCAGGTCCACATCCTAAGTGCACTCGATGCAACCTCCATCACATAGGAAACTGCCCTAAGTGTAACGTGTGCCAGAAGACGGGCCACATTAGTCGGAATTACTCAGACAGAAATGGAAACCAAGGACGAAGGCTAACATGCTACGAGTGTGGAAGTCCGGATCACCTTCGGAACACATGTACTAAGTTGAATAGGGCACAAAAGTCGGAGCACGGTAGCATGACTCTCGCGTTAGCACTTGATGAAGATAACCCAAACAGTGGAGGCAATGTCAGCCCAGCTCGGGGTCGAGCATACTTCTTGGGCACTAAGGAAGCTCGCTAAGACACAAGAACTGTGACGGGTACATTCTTTTGATCACCCACCTTATTTCAGTACCTTCTAGTTCTAGTTCATGGCATTGATTAGTGTAGGGCCTTGCATCATGAGCCTTAGTTTAATTGCTGCCTTATCACCAATCTGAGCACCCCACTATTAGTTGATTTGATTGGTTTAGATGATTTCAAACTCGAGCCAAACTTTCAAAAGGTCTCTTACATATATGAGAAGCCATCTCTCTTTGACAACTTGTTTCCTAGCTTGATCTAGTGACAGTTCTTGTTTGATGAGTTGCGAAAACCAAGTTGGAATCAAGTTGTTACTCAACCTACACAACTTAAACAAAAGACCGGTCAGGTCGACAAGTTGTGAAAATTCACCAACTAAGAGTCTTTTGAGGGCAAAGTTCGAGAATGAGAAAATTTGAACCATGAGAATGTACGCCTGTAGTATAGACGGACTGAATCTCGAGGACGAGATTCTTTTTAAGGTTGGCAGACTGTGACAATCCGTCAATTTTCCGGCTATTATTTATATCAGAATAGGCGAGTTATTTATTTTATGATAATTATAACTGAAAAACGAGAAGTTCTCTTGTGTTTTCCAAAGTCCTGGCACCACACGCGTACCAACATCATAATAAAATTGACGTAAAATTTACTTTCTAATTTCAAAGTAATAATAATACCATAATGTTTCGCTCGTCAAAACGTCTCCGAAAATATAAAATTTATAAAATACGAATACCCGAATAATATTCTACATAACTAAATGTTATCCTGTACGGAACAAATTATACAGTACAGGGTACATATAATACACACATTTATACTTCCATTTTAAAATAAAAACCTTTTTATTAAGAATTGAAGATAATACACTCTTTGTCCTCTTTTCCCACTCACGACAAAACACAAAACCAGGAAAAAAAAAGATATCAAATCCATCTTCAACCTCTCTCTACCCCTAGACCTGCGCCTTATAGGCCGAATCTCCCAAAAGAGATAATCCAACATGCCTAATCCTCCATATCCTCATCTCTTACCATATTCATGAAAGTTTTTGCTTCACAATCCTCTCTTTGATACTCTTGCTACATCAAGTACGAATCCAAGGGAAATCAAAGAAAAATCGTCCAAGGGAATCATATCTTCACACATATTTAGCTTGAGCCAAAAGTCCAAAATGTTCTTAGCTTTTGGAAGATAGCCGAATTTGGCTTCAAACCAAGACCAAGAGAAGAAAGATAACCAAACTCCTCCTCAACATACTCCTATATTTCTAGTCGAATTGCAAAAGCTACAAACTCAGTTTCTCATCATCACTTTCACAAAAATTAGGGTTTGGTAAATCAAAGGGCTTTTTGAAATTGATTGAGGGGTTTTATTCTTGGGTGAAAGAGGAAGCTATCCCAGAAGTTAATTGGTCTAAATCAAACCGGGTCACCTCCAATTGGAGTTTTTGTGTTCGGTGTCCATAACAATAGTGTAAGAGCATATTCTTGATTTTTCCTCAATATATTTCATTGTAATCACATTTTATTATTAAATTCGAAATATTATTTATACTTTTCGGATTAATGAAACTAATAAAAATGATGTTAGCTTAAATCTTTTGATAAAGGAACTAGTGTGGATATAAATGAATTAAAATAATTTTTGCCATGGTTGTTGTTCTTCTTCTTCTGTCGTGGCACAAAAAAAAAAGAAGGAAAAACAAAATCAACTTAAAAGTTAAAAGACGTTGTGTTACTTGTTAACGAATATGTGATTTAATATATTTTACATGATGTAATGATGTTTTAATTTAAGATGTCAATCAACCCATAAAATTTTATACGAGTATGTTTGGTCTTGGTTGAGCTTGTGTGATGACTAAAGACTTCAATATGGCCATGAAAACAAAATGAACAAGAAAAACTAAATCTATAAGACTTGAGATTGGCTCTTGTGATATAAAGTGTTTCTTTGCTTTTTAGCTTATCTTTTTTTTTTCTTTTAATTGCTTATTTAGTATAGCTTATTTAGTTTTGGTTTTAATTTAGTTTCGATTATTGATTTTTTTCTTTGCGACTGTGTTGCGACGAGCCTAAGTCAAAACATACATAATTTGTTTTTATAAAGATGATAGAAGGGTTAATAAAATCAGTTGGCGCTTAAAATTAGTGATTGAAACTGCTTTTGAGATGTGTTGGTTTTGGCTTCTCTTGGCTGCTCATTCCTTGCGACACCACCTCATCGAGAGGTCTCAAGTTCGAGCCTCGGAGTAGCCAAAGTGCCTCACTTTTGTTTACCTATTGTGATAAAAAAAAATTGAAATCATAAAAACAAATGTTGACACATGATCAGATAAAATGAAAAAGATAATACTGCCTAGTTTTACTGAATGGGTATTAAACTTAAAATTTGGGTTAAGCCATTTTTAACTTGTGTTGTGGGCTAGCGTCTAGGCCCAACGGGCCACTAATTATAAAATTAAAGGGTGCTTTTGAGTTTGGGATAAAAACAGATATATAAACTTTCGAGTATAAAATTTGCAATATGTGTAACTGTATACTGTAACGAACCGTCTTTTCATTCGGGTCATGATTACTTCTTTCCTTCAACTTAATTCACGACTTGTTCACGACTCGCTCGACACATTATTTTTCCAACAAAACATTTTAGATTATAACTTATGACTAGTAAGCAAAACTTAATTTTTCATCTTTAAAGCTATGACTGCATGCGACTAAAATATATACACGAATCATGCCCAAATGTTCCAAAAACTTACACTTATAACTTATAGGAGTATTTTTAATATAAACCCTTGTTAATAATTTTATATACTAACTAATATTCGATCATATATAAATACACATACTTTTAACGACGGTTTATAAACCCTTTTAATAAAACCATCACTTAGGGTATGATTTTAATATACTTTTATCATTAACTAGTATTAATCATATATAAACATATATACTTTTAATGACATTTGATTACAATTAGTAAACGTCTAATATTATGAGTAATTATATTCCGTACGTCGTCTTTCGGTTGCCATCAAACCGAAGGTTCTTTCGTCATTAATATTTTCTTATTATGTACGTATACACTTCCAAGAGCCAAAATCTACAAAAGTTATATTAAACATTAATCATTGCCACACAAGCAACAACAAAACCTTTATTAAACCTTGTCGAGTCATAATCATGAATAAAGACTAAATTTGCCATACTAATTTAGGTCGCGTGTCGGTGCCATCCAATAATTGTATTTGACTGCTGCTTTAGACTGCTAATTGCCAAGGTGAGTATTCACAGCCCCCTTTTTACTGTTTTACTTATTTGGGGTGAAATGCATGAACTTAAATTTTAAACTATATTTTTGTCCTAAATTATAAAATTAAATTGTTTTCTTTGAACTATTTGATATATTTTAAACCCTTAGACTAACTTATAAATTTATGACTTGTTTGAACCTGATAGACCGTACGTCCTTGACCTAAAGTCTCCCCGTTCGGAGTACTGCCGAGTCTCCCATGTTCGGAGCAGTCTTAATTGATAGTATATAATAGTTGTTATGATGTACTGTTCGTACATTCGCATTGTTAGTCCCCTATTGGTTTGCCGTTCGCACTCCAATTATACGTACCGTTCGTACGGCCTCCTTGTGTGGGGCAGTAGATAGTATGAGTAGCGCTATTAGAGGTCGGCCAACCTCTCGTTCCCCTGTCTACGGAACGCATATTATTTATTTTAGGGGCTTTGCCGCATGCTTTATTATATACGAGGCATATTGTGACCATATGTGCATTGTTTACTAAACTTGAAATATGGAAGTGTATGTGAATTCATATGTTACAAGTCTTGTATGGGCGGGATTTGTAACATAGTGAGTTGACAGGACATTTGCCAGTCAGACCTTCAAAAATCGATATTTTATTTTACATAAAACCTGTGTACTCACCAACTATTTTCATAGTTGACCCGTTTTCTCATGCATTTCAGGTTATCGTTGTTTAGCTTATATTATGAAGATTTTAAATAAAGGGGTCGTCATGTACTAAAATGTTATCCTTTGGAAGTCAAACTTTATGTCTAAATTGCCAAGGTCGGCTAGAACCTTGTTGAAATGTTACAATATTTCTTTTAATTTAAATTATGGTATTGTACTATATCTCTTTGCGATGTATATTGATTATGTTACACCTCGCGTTTCCGCCTCCGGCGGGGTGTGACATTTACTTTCATTACTCTTATATCTATACTTTATCTCCATCCTTACGATTTCACATAACTTCGAATCTAAAGTTTTTAGAAACTAACTTATAATCGGAAAAACTATTCAACCCCCCCCCCCTTCCAGTTTTCCACAACCATGATCAAGGGTACCACGAACGTAGCCTAAGATAAGCTTCAAAGCAGTGAAATGTGAGTCACAATTGTCATGCATATAATGGCAAACCTGCTGAACTGCATATGAAATTTCCGGGCTTGAAGGTAAAATACTGAAGTGCACCAGCTAAGCTCCGGTATAAAGTAGGATCAACAAAAGGGTTACCATCAGGTCCAAGCTTGGACTTTGTATCAACCGGAGTTTGGCATGGATTACAATGCTGCATATGAGCTCTCTCAAGAACTTCCTCAGAAAACTTGGACCGTGATATAAACATGCCATACGTAGTCCGAGTAGCAGAAATACCAATTAGTTAAGAGAGCCAAGATCTGTCATCGCAAACTCAACATGAAGAGCAATAATAATTCGTTGTAATAATGTTGGAGAAGAAGCAGTTTAAATAATGTCATCCACATATAATAACAAGTAAGCCGTATCAAATCCCAGATGAAAGACAAAAAAATGAAACATCATTTTTGCTATGCTGAAAACCAATACGAGTAATAAACCCTGCGAACATATGAAACCAAGAACGTGGGGCCTTCTTAAGCCCATACAAAAACCGCTGCAAATGACAAACATAATCTGGGTGAGCCGAATCGACAAAAACAGGCAACTGATGCATGTAAACCATCTCTGAAAAGTGTCCGTGAAGAAAAGCATTCTTCACATCAAGCTGGTGAATAGGCCAATCACGATATATTACACGACTCAATACAATGCGAATAGTAGCTGGTTTAACCACGGGGCTAAAATTCTCAGCAATCACTCTGCATGAAACTTATGCCTAAAAAGCCACATAGAACGAACAATATTTACATTAGCAGGACGGGGCACAAGTACCCACGCACCGTTAGTAATTACTGCATTATATTCATCTAACATAGATTGTTTCCACTGAGGATCACAAAGAGCATGAACATGAGACCGATGAAGTAGAGAAATGGTAGTTACATGACAATTCATACGCTCAAGTGTTTTAGAAATATTGGCTTTAGCACTTGTGACCATTGGATGAGTGTTGATGGTGTGTGTAGGCATGACATCGATCCAAAAGATGGGGAACGCGACTTGGAATCAGGTTGTCCATGTACAAACTTGCAACGTGAGTCGTATATACACAAGCTACGCTGAAAAAAAATTCTGGCATAATTCACCTTCCGAAGATTGCACAGGACCGGTTTTGGTAATGTTAGTGTTGGTGGCAACAAGCACGGTTGGGGATGACGATGAAGTGTTAAGAGATGATAAATCGTTGGTTAACTGTGCCATATCAGTTTCCTCTAAAATCACCATAGATCGCACTTGAGTAAACGTGGGAAGATTTTCCCGATGTCGAATAATGTTTGCAATCTAGAGAAATTAAGCCCAAAGGCCGTTTATAGCATTAGTGACAAGGCTCGAGTCACTAACCACGGATCCGAGATCGGCAAGTCGATTGGCCTTAGACTTGATCTCTTGGAAGTAGTCGTTAAATGATAAAGTTCCAATAGCCGTATTACGAATCTCATTATCTAATTGAATGATGAGAGCGGCTTTGCTGTCGTGAAATAAATCACGAAACCTATTCCAAACTTCGTGATCCGGGATGCTATCATCAATCACCATGTCCACCAATTTAGGGGATATAGTGAAATACATTCGCATGACAACTAGGGATTCATTGGTATCATGAAACGGATCGGGTGGTGCGGTGCTTATAGACGCCGGTTCTACAAAATGATGATGCACATCATAGGTCTTGCAAAACCGTTTAAAAATATTGCTTCATGATTTGTAATTAGTTTGTCTAGATCAAGGGGTGAGGGGATACACGCCTTGATGCTAACGGTTGAATAGGCTTTATCAATCGGTTGTTTGGGTAGATTTGGTGGTATACTATCTCCCGTCATGATGCTATAACAAGAAGGAAGCAAAGCAAAGCAAAAACTAAAAGCAAACAATGCCAAATGCTAGGCAAAGAAGCGCCAGCAAGAAGGCTGTGGGGTGGGGTGAAAAAACTTTTAGAGTTTAAGGGGAATAGGATCGTAAGGCTGTGATAATATATTAGTTTTGGTAATTTCCCTTTAATCTGTTCATTAGCATTCATCCCAATGAGGAAAGTTCAATACGGAACAAGATTTTTCTAAAGAACATATCCCTTGATCTCAACCATTCATTCCTTTTAAATCTAACGATGCATATTAATTGTTATTTTAATAAAACTAACTAAGGAGGGACATGTTTGTAATATCACTAAATACTAACAAGGATCAGCAGCAAAGACTTGGTTCTTATTTTTTATCATTGTCGCCGTATAACCCTCCTTTACTGATTTCATTTCATTCCTTTTATCTCACACACTTTCATTTTCATTTTCTCTCAACAACAAAGTTTTTCGGCAACTGTTGCCATTGTTCCGGCGGAGGAGCGAGGAAGAAAGCGACTTGAATTTCCTCCATTTCATCCTCCACGTCATCAACTTCTGGTCCAACCCGGCTCCCTAGTTATATCCATATACGGCGACAGTGATTCCAGTGGCTAAAAAACTTCAGATACCGGTGTTTAAGGTTGCTGACGTGACGATGACCATCCGAATAAGTTCATCGATCTGTAATTGATTATTGTTGAGTTTATTAAGTTTGTTATGGTTGTTAAAAGTGTGTGTGGGAGTGAAGGGAGATGAGAAAGTTGACCGAGGAGGTGAAGTAAATTCTTTTTTGGGGGTTTATGACGTTGTTTTGGGGGGTGGGAGGCTGATAGAAGGATGAAGGTATTATTGTGGTTAAGTTCTTGGAAAATTGCTTTTGGTAAAGGTGGCTGTGAATTTTTGACTTGGGTGTCGAGGAGAAGTTCACTGTTAAACTTCAAGACTCAAGGTTTACTTTATTACTTTTACTATGTAATTTTGACTTGGGAATGTTTTTGTTTTAATTATTGTTGTTTTCAAGGTTTTTATGATATGGGTTGTATTTTTCTTGAATGATCTTTGCTGTTTTTAATGGCTTAGCTTTTTGGATTTGATGGTTGACTAGACTTAAAGTTGAAGAATTTTAGGCGCTAGATTTTATCTTTTTCATTTTCAAAAATCACCAAGAGTTCATGTTTAGTATTAAGTGTTTGAAAAAGTTCAATGGCTTACTTTTTTGTTGTATAGTGATTCATACAGAATCCAATGAGATTTATATAGAATCCCATAGGATTTATACAAAATCCCATGGGATTATTTATACAGATTACCCATGAGATCAAACATAATATAAGTAACAAACATTATATATTCAAAGTAAACAAGATATATTCAAGGTGAACAAGAATTTTTCTCATAACATTACACAACAAAAATAGAATATCAAGTGATTTTGTACTTCCATTTTATATAAAGCAAAATCAAAATCCCATGGGATTTATAAAGAATCTCATGTGATTCTCTCCAATCCCTGTGATTCATATAGAATTTCATGTGATCCATACATAATCTTATGAGATTCTTTGATGAATCACTTGTAATTCATAAAGATTACCCATGTGATTCATAATGAATCACATAAAAAATACTCGTCAAGTATCTTTATGGAACACATGAAATTCTATATGAATTCCAATGGATCAGAGAGAATCACATGAGATTCTGTATAACAACATACAACTTTTTAATAAAGAGATTCCAAGAGCTTATTTCAACAATCATATAAAAAAACATCTACTCTTAAAAAGTTGTAACATAAAAGTATAAAACAATGATTTACTCATTTTTACAAATCACTTGTGATATTTTAAAAACAACAAATCACAAGTGAATTTTTTACGAATCCTGTGAGGATTTTCTGGACGAAAATTTTGAAAAAAAAAAGTTCGTCTTTTAACGAATCCCGAGGGATTTTTTTACGAATCCCGTGAGATTTTTTTGGACGGAAATTTTGAAATTTTTTTTTTGTCTTTTTACAAATTCCATTGGATTTTTTTACGAATCCCGTGGGATTTTTCTAGATGGAAATTTTGAAAAAAAAGTTCGTCGAAAGTATATAAAACTGCATATCTATAGAAAGATTATTTGATTCTCGTCGCGATGGTGTATTTTTCGTAGCTTGAAGATTTACCGTTTGCAAGATATGTTGTTTTTTTTAAAAAGGTGGAAAGTGAGTTTTTATATTAAATGAGCTAAAATGTCAATTTTGCCCTCTCTTTGTTATTTTTTGCTTCATTTCAGCCATTAGATGAAAGGTGGATGGATGGTTGAGATTGCCTTATTTATTCTTTAAAGGATACATGTTTTACAAGGATCTCACCTCTCATCCCAATTTTTTTTTAAACCAAAAACTAGCTTAAGACCATTCAAACTTTTATAACGGATTACAATAAGATGGCAGCCAAACGGGCAACAAGCTGCGCCGCAACCCCCTTTTGAATGGCAAAACCAATTCCACTAAAAATGAAATTTTGTGACTTAGGGGTCGCAAAATTACTTTACACAACCCATTGAACCCTAGTCAAAAGCTCCACGGCTGCCGAAGCTAGGAACCCAAATGTATCAAAAGCAAAATGGGTAAATACGTGTTGATTCTCTAAACAAGCTTTCTCGTGTTTAACAACTTTGCTCGATTCCGCTTTCAACGCCGCTTGTCCCGCAACAAACCCATTGTCCCAATATATAATGTACAATACCTAAAGGCTAAAGTTACATAAACTCTTAATGGGTTGGGCTAAAAACATTACACATAAAAAATAATAATGGACTAATACTAATGCAATAGATAATATTCTGCTAATAGATCGAACACTATTTAAACGCACCGATCCATGTTTTTTATACGCAAACAAACTATGCCGCAACAAATGAGTAAACATGTCATAGTTCAATTTCGGAAAATCCTACCTTTTAATTCTATGTAAGAGTCAAAATAACGTCTATAAAGTTAATAAGCTATAGCGCATAAATTTCGTGTATTAAGCGTAATTAAAGAGTTTCTAACACGTCACTCAACCATGTAAGAGGCCGTTACAAAAAGTCGAATATATAATTGCTTTCATTTAGATCAAACCCGACTTTATGTTAATGCACGATTTTAAAAACCTAAAAGGAACATTAAATAAAGTTTGTATGTGAAACAGGTTGGTGAAAGCATTTATTGTCAAAGTATAGTACATTTTTTAAATTTATTTCAATTAACATGATTTTCTTTAGGTAATTATAATTACCGGTATTTTTAACCGATTATTTTACAAGTTTTTAACCCTTTCGAATGTGTTCAACTGCGTAGTTATTTGACTCTTGTAAACTACTCTTTCCGTCTTAAAATAACTGTAACTTAGATAAAAAAACACACTAGAAAAAAACATAATTATTACTGCCTTTTATTTCTTACTTTTTAGCAAAATGACAACTTTTCTCTTAAATAATTAATAATTTTTTTTTTTTAAGTTTGTAATAATAATCTCGAGCAAATATAGTAGGGTGACTTTGATCAAAGTTCTTTTACTATTTTTAGTAGCGGATAATTAAATTAGAATATTTTAAAAAGAAAACGTGAACTATTAATTTAAGACGTATTAAATATTTGTAAACATTTTTAGAAATTTGATTCAAAACGTACACAGAGTGTACATAGATTATCATTATGCTAATGCTATAGTTTCATTAGCAATCATATATATTCACATAAAAATAACATTATCAACAATAATAAAAACATTTATTGGTCAAGATTTTTAGTAGATACAACTAGTCAGAATATGTGTAAAACACAAGCTCTCAATATATCTCATCTTGTCATATCTCATTGACAACCAACCATTCAGCATACCATCTTATCTCTATATCTTTCTTTTTCTTTTCTTTCATCACCCACTCATATCATCATCTCAAACACACAAGCAAAATTTGTTCAGCCATTTTTTTTCAATATTCCAAATGGCAACAGCTTCAGCCACTTTATGTCCAGCCACCTTTGCAGCAGCCACAGTTGCACCAGCTAGGTCTTCAGGGAGAGCCACAAGCACCAAAGTGACATACATCAAGGGACTTAACTCATTTGGTGGACTTAAAGCACACAACACTGTTGCATCATTAGGAACTCATGCTTGCACTGAGCAACAGTTTGCAAATATGGTTTGTGCTATGAAGAAACCATCTTCTAACAAAGGTGGTGGTGCACTTACTTCAACATGCAATGCAGTTGCTGAGATATTCAGGATAGCTGCTATCATGAATGCGCTGACACTTGTTGGTGTTGCAGTTGGTTTTGTGCTTCTTCGAATTGAAGCTTCAGTTGAAGAATCTGCTGAGTAAGGAGTTTTTTTGGGCATTTTTTTTTAACTATAAATTGTATCTTTGTTTTTATTGTTGAATTCATGTAGAATCAATCATAAATATGTATGGACAAGATGTTATATAATACCATCATTTATGCTCTATTTTCATTATGTTGCTTATGAAGTACAAATACAAAATAACCAACACTTATTTAATTGATATAAAATACAAAAAAAACTGCTAGAAATTTATTTTTGCATCGAAGATGATTTATTATTTATTACTATTATTATTTTTTATTTACCTGGTTCCGACTCGACATTACGAACTAATCTCATGGCGACTACCTTTTCTGGATATCCCGGAGTCAACACAAGTGAACCTCCGTGGCCATTAATTTTCTCCCTTTTGAAGATGATTTTTTTAACATAGCTTTCTTAGAAAAACGTCATATAAATGACTAAAGCCATTGTGGATGCTCTTACGCTGTGTTCTTGAGATGATTTTACAAGAGAAAGGAAAAGAAGTGGGAAGAAACTGGAAAAAAATCGTGTTCTCCAGATTTTTATAAGGAAGAAAAGAAAAGAAGTGGGATGAATTGGGAGGAAGATGCAGTGTTATTTTTGGTATAAGATGGTTCCGCCCAAAATTGGGAGGAAGTGAGAAGAAAAGAAGTGATCTATCTTCTCTTCTCTTCTTTTATTACCAATCTCAAGAACACAGTGTTAGAGTAACATTTTGATAAAGGGGACACTACCCTGGTAAATTATATTACACCAAAAAAGTCATTGAAGCACAATGGAAGGTGGCCGTGTGCCACATTAACCTGAAGCTAACCAGCTTGAACAACCCTACTCGTATGCTTATCCTATTATTACGAGTGACAAAGCTGTTCTAACGGGGTGTTTGGGATTGCATTTTTGTAATTGATTATCTATGCTTGAAAGTAATCCCAATCACCGTCTATCTAAGCAGCTTCAAACTGCTTCTTCCAAACAATTTGTTAAAAAAGCGACACTTAGATTAAACAGTAAGGACTGATATCAATATTTAGCAGCATCAAAGATTTTTGACAATTTACAGTACACATAAGTTGAATTACTGGTATTACTAAAGAAACATGTTTGCCGTTCCAAAATGACTAAACAAACATGTATCATTTATGGGTAAGTAACTTGCTTGAAACCGGCTACCGAAAGAGGGATCTCAGCAACTCGGCTATTAAGTCTTTCATACTCAATTGACTGAGCCCTGTTAGTTACCTTTTTGGGGAAAGATAAACATAAACATCCCACAAATATCATAATCCCACCAAGTATCCAACTGAATTGCAGATTAGCTAATCCTGTAGCCCTTGACACCGCCTCATGGTTACCACACACAACAGCCCCGTGCATATCACTGTCACCACCATGTCCCAACCGTAAGGTGCACCCTTTGGGGACAAGTTCAGGAACCCATAACATAAATCCCATGTTAATGAACCAAAAGCCCTGAAACGCGACTGACATAGAAAGAACAAGTGATGAACTAAAACTTGATGGAAACACGGTGGCAGTTAAAGTTGTTAAAAGAGAAACGATTACAATAAGTTGCATTAGCCAATGGTAGTGACCCTCAAGGCCAACATGATCAGCTGAGTGATAATAAAGTAAGAAAAGCTCTTGACCAAAAACCGAAGCAGCAAGGATTCCAGAAACCTCAAATAAGACCTCAGATTTATGAGTTAACTCCGTTAAAAGGGTAAATCCAGAATATATAACCAAGTGAAGAAACATGGTGGCATGCTCGTAGTTATTGAGCTTGAAATCGAATGAGAATAAAGGGTAGTCCAAAACCTGCATAACTATTGAAAATATGGAGAAAAAAAGAATAAGAAAAAGCTCCATGTATGCAAGCTTGGAAGACAGGCTCGTAAACGGGTGCCAAAAGCTTGTCCTGAAATGGGTCGGGCCTTTTAGGTGGTAGGATCGGATTGTATTGATGATGTGCCATAGGCCAAGAAGAGCTAAGACTGAACCAGGGACTAGATGACCAGCAAGTGTTCCCATGGTGTCTTTTATTACTTGGAAAAAGTTCGGATATGGTTATTGTAGGGACGATTGTTTCAACATAAATACATGAAGTTCCAATCATGCAAATAAAAGAAAAAAGCAAGAAAGGTTGCAATAATAGAAACTAGTGCATGATGATAGGTGAATGTTGCATGTATTTTCCACAAACAAGTAATCAGACAAAGACAGCCAATTTAAATAAAAGCACAAGAAGGAATTAAAGATGACTTTATCTGAGTTTCAAGGGGCAAGAACATGTTTTTAAGGTAACATAACAAATAACAAACAAAGATGTTGCGCTTAACATCGTATGCAACTAACTAACTAACTAACTATGCCCGAAATGAATATTGTGAAGGTGTGAAAAAGTTATATTAAGTGGGCATACACATATTCCACTAGAGTTGTGGTACAAACAAGATGATCCTACCTGTCCATTATAAACATAAGTTAGGATATGAAATTAAGCTTTTGATCACAGATTATGGGGAGGAATATTCACACGGAACCTATAAAAGATCCCTTTCTTTGGTTTGCTTTAAGAAGAGAATTTTAAGCAAGAAACCTCAACTTTAGATGATAGATCAAAAGAGCATTTGGGTTGAGATTGAAACGTCTATTTGGATGTTGTAAGGAAAGCAATTTATTTCTAAACGTATACAACATCTCGAGCACTTAAAGACAGCAAAAGTTATGTCCAGATTCTGCAATTCTTTCCCATTAGAATTTTAAGCTGCACACAGATGAGTAACCATCAAAACGCCAGATTTTGTGTGTCCCGATTCCTTGGTAATCATTTCTATTACAAGGATGTGCTGCATAACAATGACAAAATGGGAACAATATAAAAATTAAAGAAAGGCAAATTAGGCTTCTGTTAAACAATGGCCTATATAGACACTTATAAGTCTTAAAAGAGTTGATCCAAAATTATGTAGCATATGTGTGTTTTCATATGTACCTTTTTTTTTAACGGCATTTAAATAAAAAAGGCCTTTGCAAGGAGCTATGGGCTTAACAAAGCATTACAAGGATTACAATATCACTCCATCCAACTAATCGAGGCTTTCCTACATCTATTTGAAATCCATGTATAAGTGAATAGCTTGATGTCATTGAGAATTAGACTTTGGTTTGGACATTTTAAGTTAAACGTGGACTCGTTGCGAAAGCGCCAAAGGATCCATATAGTTGACTGGACAACGGCATCAAAAAGCATAACATTTGTTGTAGAAAGGTTTGTTTGATTTGCCATAGTGATGAAATCATTCTGGTTCTGGATTTGAATGTTTTGGACTTTCCACCGTTTGAGAACCTCCGACCATGTAGCCTTTGCAACGGAGCAATTCACAAGCAAATGTTCTTCTGTCTCGAGATCTTTGTCGCACACCGGACACCTAATCGTGTGTAGGTCAATACCTCTCCAATGGAATTCTCAATCTTTTAATTCTCCATGATGCAATATTAACTTTCAAAGGAACAACTTTATTCCATCTTGTGGGAGTAAAGTCCAAAGGAATGGAGGAGTCGGTGATGTAATTTCGTATGCCTTTTAAAGTGAAACATCTTGATGGATCTGACACACACTGCCATTTATCTTGGCTTGATGAGAGAGACATGTTCGAGAGCAGGCTTTGGAGATCCTGGAGCTCAATTGATTCAGCAGAAGACCTTAATTGCCTTCGCCACTTCCAATGAAAGAAAAGACCAGGAGGTGAAATTGGATCTATATCAACAAGCGATCTAATTGGAGGGTTGGGCGGGATGTTTCCAGAAGCATCAACATAAAGGGTTGGGGCCCTAACACATACTCGACAATCTTGGATGGATTCAAGACGAAATAAACGTAGGAAAGAATCCTTAAGAGTTGAGTTACCTACCCAAACGTCTAACCAAAAACGCACGTCTTCACCATTTCCGACCCATTTTTTAAATATCAAAGGGAGATCAATTCCAAATTCACTTAAGTCATTTTTCAATTTAGCGATTCTTAACCAAGGCCCCGCTTTACTTTTGATAGAAGAAGGATCGTGTAAACCTCCGTGAGCACCATGAATTGAACGAACAACTTTACACCAAAGATGGTTATCTTCAGAAAGAACTCTCCACCACCATTTAGCAAGCATGCTAAGATTGCTAACCTTTAGACTACCAATTCCTATCCCCCTTGACATAAAGGGGTGGTTGCTTTTGACCAAGCAATTCAAGAGATTTTGTTGTTATCCGAAGAGCCACCCCAAAAGAACTTTCTTCGAATACTTTCAAGCTTTATAATGATAATTTTTAGAGCTTTGAATGTTGAGAAGTAGTAAACTCCAAGACTACCAAGAACGGATTTAGTTAAAGTAAGACGCCCACCGAAAGAAAGGGATTTTGCTTTTCAACTAAAGAGACGTTTATAGAACCTATCAATAAGAGGTTGCCAATTAGAGCATCTTGACATGTTTAAACCAATAGAAGGCCCCAAGTAGGTACAAGGGAAGTTGGATGGTTGACACCCAATTGAGAAAGCGAGGGAGTTGAGATCATAATTACTAACTCCAATGCCAAAAATCTTACTTTTGTTGAAATTGTCTCTGAGACCTGATACAAGGTGAAAACATGTAAGAATTCTTGACATATTCTTGACATTGTCTAATGACCAATTACCCAAAATAATTGCATCATCTGTGAATTGTAGGTGAGAGACATTGATCTTATCTTTACCAACTTCAATACCACTAAATAACTTCTCGTTTTTTGCTTCCAATATGGCCACATTAAGGGCTTCCACTGCAAGAATAAATAGAAGAGGAGATAGAGGGTCTCTTTGACGAAGACCCTTTCAAGTTTGAACTCTTTGGTGTGGGATCCATTAACAAGAACCGAAGCAAACGCCGAGTTCAAACAAGAAGTAATTCGGCCTCTCCATTTGTTACTAAAAACCATTTGAGCCATAATAGAATCTAAAAATAACCAGTTTAGAGTATCAAAGGCCTTTTCAAAGTCTACCTTTAGGATGAACTTTTTTTTCTTGTTAACTTTTGCCCAAGCAATGATCTCGTCTACCAAAAGGGGGACATCAATAATTTGTCGACCTTTAATGAAAGCCATTTGAACTTCACTAACAACTAATGATATTACTAAGTCGAGACGGTTTGCAAGAATTTTGGCAATAATCTTATATTGACATCCAATAAGACTAATTGGCCGAAAGTCATTGATTGAAATCGGGTCTTCAGTTTTGGGGACAAGGGTTATAAATGATGAGTTGCAACTAATAGGAATGAAATTCGATGATTCAAACTCTTTGACGTAAGCGATGATATCAGGAGAAAGGAGGTTCCAATGTTTCTTTATGAATTTAAATGTAAATCATTCGGAACAGGAGCCTTTTCACCACCACAACTCCAAATTGTATCCTTAATTTCTTGGATAGAAAATGGTTGGTCAAGTAGAGAAAGATCTTCTGAAGAAAGAGTTTTAAAAAGGCTGCTCGCAAAAGAAGGTCTCCGTGAGAAATCTTCTTTAAATTTTGATCTAAAAGTTGTGAAAACATGCTTTTTAATTTGTAGCGGGTTCGTGGTCCAAACACCATTGATATTAAAGCCATTAATCCTAGACCGATTTCTGTTGCTATTGATTAGACCATGGAAAAATCTTGAATTTTCATCCCCTTCAAGCGCCCAACGAGATTTTGCTTTTTGGCGGAGATCGTTTATTTTAAGATTTTCAAGATCAGATAAAGATTTAACCGTGTTTTCATATGTACCTAGTTTTACCAAAATCATGTATGGGAATAATGACAACATAACTTTGGTAATTGGAAGATTAGGAGATCACGTCAAGAAAAGGGCATAACGATTCCGTAGCCAAGCAATCCCGAACGGTCACGTCAAGGAAAAGGCATAATTGAAGGTCTCAGAAGAGACCCGGGTTCAAACCTCACTGGTTGAACATCTTGGGATGGCTAGGGAAAAGTCCTAAAACGGCAACGGAAGTACCGTTTAGGCGGCGTACATGACAGCTGAAAAAAGGCTAGATTTTCCCGAGTAGTCTGAAGTATTGTTTCTCACTTTTTGGCTTTCATATGTCATTTGCTTTTAGTGTTGTTGACTACCAGATATATCATATGGAGTACAATTTAGCATCTGGTTTAGTGACTCAAAAGACATAATCATTCTGCTTAAAATGCTAAGAAATTACAAAATCGCATAATTTGGATGTCAAATTGTCAACCAACATAAACTTTAAATTACTAGGATCATTTTTTATTTACTCACATTTAGCTTACTAACAATGGACACAAGCAAACATATAATTCTGCAAAAGTTTTAGTTTATGACCTGAATTTTCTTCAAGCGTTTTATTAGCGTTGTCATTCCATATTTATAGCGTGAAAGCTTTGACCAAAGTTACATAGACCATGAACGAAAGAGTTGTATGTAATCAGTGTTAGAAACTCGAAGGCCTTTTAGGCTTATACTTGATAAAGAGAGGAACACTTAGAGAGCTTTTACAATGTTACTTTATTTCTTAAACTTTGCTTCATCCTTCCATATGCATCACCACAACACCTATTTATACTACTCCATGGAATGTTCTAGAGATGAGATATTTCCATGGATATTCTACTACGATCTAGATATTTCCTACATCATCTTGATCATTCCTAATACATCATCATCCTTATCCTAATTCTAGATATTTCTATTACATTTAGCTACAATATTCTAGACATATCTATGGATATTTTCTAGGATTATTCTTTGTCGTTCTAGAAGCTTCCATACCATTCTACGACTTTCTAGAAGCTTCCACTATATGGGCTCGGACTAAATCAAGTTTACGATCCAACACCCCCCTTTAAACTTGATTTACCGACTCCGAGCATCATTCGTTGTCTTGAAAAAACTTTCTCGTTGATCGGCTTGGTGAGGATATCTGCAACTTGGTTTTCGGACCTCGTATGTATCACTTGGACATCTTTCCTTGCAATGCACTCTCGAATAAAGTGATAACGAGTGTTGATATGCTTACTTCGATCATGGTATACTGGATTTTTAGCTAAGTCAATGGCCGACTTGTTATCCACATAGATCTCAGTCGCATCTTCTTGTTCCATGTGTAGCTCCTTTAGCATACTTCTAAGCCAAATTGCGTGACATACACATGATGTTGCAGCTACGTACTCCGCTTCACAACTAGACAAAGTAACAATAGGTTGCTTCTTTGAAGACCATGTAAAAGCATTGTTACCTTGGAAGAATATGAATCCTGTTGTACTTCTTCCATCGTCTTTGTCTCCAGCCCAGTCACTGTCGCTATATCCAACCAACTTGAAGTCTTCACTTGTTGAATAAGACATTCCGTAGTCTACAGTACCTTTGATATAACGGAGGATCCTCTTTGCAATCTCCAAATGCTTTGTCGTAGGCTCTTCCATGAAACGACTAATTAAACCAACCGCGAAGAGTATGTCAGGTCTTGTACATGTCAAATAGCGCAAACTTCCAACGAGACTCTTGAATTGAGTTGAATCTACCGCTTCTCCTCCGTCATGCATAGAAGGCTTTGCCTTATGTTCTATGGGGGTTCCAACGGGATTGCACTTATCCATGCCGAACTTCTTTAATATCTCCTTGGCATATCCTTCTTGACTTATGAAAATTCCATCATCCGTCTGCTTCACCTCAATGCCAAGATAATAAGACATAAGTCCTATGTCTGTCATCTCGAACTCTTTCGTCATTGACTTCTTGAGCTCATCAATCATACTCTGAGAGTTTCCTGTAAAGATCAAATCATCCACATACAAGCAGACGAGCAGTATACTTCCATTTTCAAATTTCACGTAAAGTGCATATTCACTTAGGCATTTAGTAAAACCATGTTCTTGAAAATACTTGTCAATTCTAGTATTCCAAGCACGTGGTGCCTGTTTTAGACCATATAAGGCCTTCTTCAACCTTAGCACTTTACCTTCTTGCCCTTTGGCAACATATCCCTCTGGTTGCTCCAAATAAACTTCTTCTTCAAGAAGTCCATTTAGAAATGCAGAATTTACATCCATTTGGTGGATTTTCCACCTATATTGAGCAGCAATAGCAATAATCATTCTAATAGTTTCTAAGCGAGCAACAGGAGCAAATACCTCTTCGTAGTCGATACCATGCTTCTGCTTGTAACCTTTTGCCACAAGTCTTGCCTTGTACTTTTCCACTTCGCCTTTGGCGTTTTTCTTGGTCTTGTATACCCACTTGACTCCAATAGCCTTTTGGCCTTTCGGAAGGGTCGTCAACTCCCACGTATCATTCTTCACTATTGACTTTATCTCCTCGTCCATGGCTTGTCTCCATTTCTTGCTTTTCATAGCCTCCTCAAAAACTAAAGGTTCACGATCAACGTATAAACAAGTAAGGGGTATTTCGCCAGTTACCTCGTAGAGCTCCTGCAAACTTCTTGTCTTCGGTTCTCCTTCACTTGAACGTGAAGGTGATTCTTGGGTTGGAGTTGGACTTTGAGGTTGTTGGACTTCTTCACTTGATTCACCCATCTCTTCTTCATCAGTCATAGGAAGAAAGTCATACCTTTCATTTTCCTTGATGCTCCAATCCCATGTCTCTTCTTCATCAAAATCCACGTCTCTACTCACTACCACCTTCCTTGTGATTGGATTATAGAGCTTATAACCTTTCGACTGCTTGTCGTAGCCAACAAACACATGCTTTTCACTTCTATCATCAAGCTTTAATCACCTTTGTCGTAGCCTACACTACCGAAGATTTCTAACCTCTATCGGATCTCATCGATTTAATTTTTAAACCTTTCTCTTTTTCAACCATAGTTTTAAATGTTTTAAAAGTTTCAAAAGCTTGGGATTTTTCTTTTAGAAAATATACCCAAGTTTTTCTTGAAAAGTCATCAATAAAGAGCATAAAGTAAAGATTCTTACTATAAGAGGGTGGAGTAATGGGACCACACAAATCCGTGTGAATTAGATGTAAAGGCTCCTTAGCTCTTGATGTCGCTTCTTTCGGGAACGAACTCCTAGCATGCTTCCCAAGAAGGCATCCTTCACACAGTTGATTGGGATGATCAATTTGATCTAACCCTTTCACCATTCTCTTTGAGGATAATAACTTTAAGTCACCAAAGTTTAAGTGCCCGTATCTCATGTGCCAAAGCCACGAATGATCCTTCAAACAACTCTTTAAGCACTTAGCTTCATCATGTTGAATGTTTAGAAGGAACATTCGGGTTTTGGTCATAGGAACTTTTGCTATGAGCTTTCCTTCGGGATTCCTTATTGTAGCACTACGATCCTTGAAATGAATATCGTAATTTTTCTCTAAAAGTTTTCCCACGCTTAAAATATTACTTTTAAGATTGGGCACATTGTATACGTCCGAAATATATTGGTGACTTCCATCTTTAGCTAGGATAAGTATCTTACCTTTTCCTTTCACCGGTGCCTTTGATTCGTCTCCAAAGGTGACGTTACCTTTACTTTTCTCCATCTCCACGAACAAGTCTTCTTCACCCGTCATATGGTTACTTGCAGCGGAATCTATATGCCATGGCTCTATCCTCTCTTCTTGTTCGTCATGTCTTGCCATTAGCAAGGTAAGCTCATCTCTGTCTTCTACCTCCACAAGATTAGCTTTTTCTTCCACTTGTCTTGAGCTAGTACACTCATTGGCATAATGACCATATTTACGACAGTTGTAACATTGTGTTTGGGGCTTACCTCCTCTTTGAGATTGAAAGCCTCTCCCACGACCTCTTCGATATGAAGACCATTGGTTTTCATCTTCTTTGTTGACATCTTCTCTTCCTCTTCCTCGTCCTCGGCCTTGGAAACCACCACGACCTCGAAAAATACCGCGTCCTCGTCCTTGCTCCTTTCCATGTAGAAAGCTCTTTTCTCTTTCTTTGAAAGAGACCTTTGAGTATAAAGCTTGCTCCAAGGGTTCTTTCCCTCTTCTTTTCTTCAACTTCTCTTCATGGGCTTGTAAAGATCCCATAAGTTGATCAATGGTCATTGAGTCTATGTCTTTTGACTCTTCTATGGCCACGACAATGTAATCAAAGCTTGGGGGCAAAGAACGAAGAATCTTTTCTATCACCCTTGTGTCACTCAAGCTTTCACCATTTCTCTTCATTTCATTTGAAATGGTCAAGACACGAGTGAAATAATCCGAAATGGTTTCGGATTCCTCCATTTGGAGTTTTTCGAACTCTCCTCTAAGAGTTTGAAGACGTACCTTTTTCACTTTGTCGATTCCTTTGAAAGCATTTTGAAGGATCTCCCACGCTTCCTTGGAAGTAGTTGCATTTGCAACTTTTTCAAACATCGCATCATCAAGACATTGATAGATGAGTGTAAGAGCACTTTGATCCTTCTTTCTTGCCTTTTGCAACTCCACCCTTTGGGCGGCATTCATGGAACTTTCATCATCTACTTTCTCAACACCTTTCTCTACCATCTCCCATACATCATGTGAACCTAGTAACGCCTTCATTCGAATGCACCAACTACCATAGTTGTCTTTGGTAAGACGAGGAAATTGGAACAAGTTCATCATGCTTGACATCGTGATCTTCTAGCTCTTGATACCAATTTGTTAGAAACTCGAAGGCCTTTTAGGCTTATACTTGATGAAGAGAGGAACACTTAGAGAGCTTTTACAATGTTACTTTATTTCTTAAACTTTGCTTCATCCTTCCATATGCATCACCACAACACCTATTTATACTACTCCATGGAATGTTCTAGAGATGAGATATTTCCATGGATATTCTACTACGATCTAGATACTTCCTACATCATCTTGATCATTCCTAATACATCATCATCCTTACCCTAATTCTAGATATTTCTATTACATTTAGCTACAATATTCTAGACATATCTATGGATATTTTCTAGGATTATTCTTTGTCGTTCTAGAAGCTTCCATACCATTCTACGACTTTCTAGAAGCTTCCACTATATGGGCTCGGACTAAATCAAGTTTACGATCCAACAATCAGTGGCGGAACCAGAAAGTTTTTGGTGGGAGGGCTGAAACAAAAATTTCTCGAAAAAAACATCAACATACTTAACTAATAATATATTTTGGAGCTTTTGGGTATTAACTAAATAATACTTTTGGGCTTTAAGTTATGAGACGGCTAAAGTTAAATATGGTTTTTTAGCATATGAAATGCCAAAGATTATAAATTAGCAGGCCTAATTCAAGGGGGCCCAGCACCGTTCCCTGTCTAGCTGTAGCTCCGCCCATGTATGTAATAATCTCGAGAGTTTTTTTTTTTTTTTTCTTTTATTTATTTATTTATTTATTTTTTATTTTTTTTTGGGTAAAAGGTCAAAGACCCGGTAAATATATTACTTCAAAAAATGTTTAAGTACAAAGGATATGGGTAACTCACATATCTCAGCCCGTTACATAGGCAAAAAGCTTACATAACAAGATATTTCTTATTCTCTATATAAGAAAATAAATCACTACTCAAAATATAACATTAGCTCCTATGGAGATAATATTACTTCCTGCCAAGGCCTTGGAGCTTGATACCATACGTGTCATAATAGGCATCCAAGTTTCCTGGAATATCATAAACCTGATCTGCATAGTTATCAAAACCATAGTCATCATAGTCATCTTCGCGATCATGACCACCACCAAATAGATTACTCGTCTCATCAAAGGTGTTAACAACCTCCTCATCATCACTATCAGAATCCACAATCTCTCCCACCTTAGTGAATGGGTTAACCCTCTTAGTAAACGAAGTAGCCGGGAAATCCTTATTATAACCCTGATAATCAACCTTTTTAATAGGCTTACCATTATCATCAACAAGAGTAGTTTTTCCATCAATAAGAAGCCTTTCAAATTCCTCAATTTTCTCAACAATGGGGGTAGGACCAGCCGCGTTAGCTACCATTGAATCAGTCACAAGCGGATCTTGTGATACATTACATGTTTCGATAGACCCAACCTCCTTTCCTTCCATTGTATTACTAGAAACCTCTACATCAGTATGATTGCCAGATTCCTCAGGATCGATCGTATTAAGTACAGCAAAAGGGTTAGATGTAGCAATCTTCATTCCACTCGTACTTGCCACATCAGTGGCTGTCTTCTTCGCACTATCCACCTTCTTGGGTTTAGGAGGAGGCGCTTTAGGTTGATACCTAAATTTAGGACCCACTTTAGTAAAACCTCCCTTACCTGGAACACTTGGACCACCATTCCTACCCTTATTCTTGTTAGTGCGAGGTTGAAAACCATCATTAACAGTTTGTTTAGGCTGAGTAGGAAGTGGAATAGATTTAGGACAATCAATCAGCGTATGACCAAACAATTTACATGTATCACACCGAGGCGGTTTCCATTCATATTCCACCCGAATCTTTTCAATAGTAGATCCTGTTCCATCAAGTAATGGTATCTCAACAGTGATGCTCTCCTTAAGAACCTGATCTGCTTTAACTTCAATCAAGCATCTAGCGAAACTACTTCGGCCCTATGATTCCAAACACATTTGACTAGTATAAGAATCTAACATTTTTGGAGTACCAATCAATGTAGCTAGGAGACTGAGACCATCATCAAAAAACATAGCAAGGGGCACATCATGGAATTTAACCCATACCGGAATATTAGTCAAATCCTCTTTAAGCAGATTAGTATTCAAAGTCCACGGTTTAAGAATAATTGGCACATTCCTAATCATCCACAGTCTGTTTTCAAGCACATCATCAACACCTTTACCAGTGGAAAACTTAAAGAAAAAGAACCCCTTCGCATTCATCATAACCTTTTGAATACCATACTTCATGTATTACGAACGTAATAATCAACAACCGGAAAAGCAATACGTTTACCAAGGAAGTAACCATAAAGGGTATTCTCAAATTTAGAGTTTACCTCCTCAACAACTTTCATAGGAATGGAGAGATCCACCCCATTAGATTTTTTACTACACTCCAACCTACGAAAATTTGATTTGCGCTTCGTCGATTCATTAGCAGAATTCGTACCACTTGTAACACCAACATACGACATAGGTAATGTATTAACCCCAACAGATTGAATAATTGGCGTAGCACCGGTTAATTTGTCCTTAGGTGGAGAAACATGTACCCTTCCAGCTTTAGGAGCTACACTAATACCATCACCACTAGGCAAATTAGCCCTCTTAGTGGTGTCCTCGACACTGTAAACTGTAGATGGGGAATGTTGCATATTCAAAATACTTGTAACACCAAGAGGCCCTGCATCCCAAAACACCGAATCATCAATACTCGCATGTGAAACCGGCTTCACAACCTCATTAGCATTCATATCCCTTTGACAAGCAGAATCAGTAGGATTTACATCATGTGGAACCGGCTCCACATGAGGTTGACGCTGCCTACAATCCATTAAGGCATCCTTATCAACGTTAGGCACACCCTCCATCAACACGACAATAAACAAACCCTAACCACAATAACACAATCGAAACAAGAAAATAATAATCTCGAGAGTTTTAATGCATGATAAACCATTCCGTCTTTACTGGAACCTTAGCAATTCAAGTGCCTTGTTAGTGTAGTAACATATAGATCCCATTTTTAACGGTTAACGTAACGTGATTAGGTTCGCAAAATTTCCTTCTAAACAGTGTCATCAAACAGGGAGTGCATCATTGAGCTAAATGACTTTGGGAACATCAGTTTAGCTCAAAAGTTGTTAGCAAAGTATCAGATTCAACTATCAAAGTTGTTAGCTTAAGTGCATGGGCTTTGCGTGCCATGAACGGAGGCACTTGGGCGCGGGTTACTAATTCAAGTAGCTGGTACGGGGCACATCCGATCTTATAATTAGATCATGAAGCGTAAAACATTTTAATAATTTCCGTCTTTTTGTACGTGCAACATCTATTATTATTTTTGTGGTACTTTGTTTCTTTTTAGTGCAACTTTTGTTTATCAAAGTTGTTAGCTTAAGTTGTTAGCTGGTACGGGGCGCGTCTCCGATCTTAGATCATGAAGGGTAAAACATTTTAAAAAATTTCCGTCTTTTTATACATGCAACATCCATTACTCTCTCCATCTTAAAATATAACTTCATTTTAACTTTTTGAATTCAACCTTAACCTTACATATTTTTGTTTAAATTATATAATACGATGAAGTTCTAGAATATCCTAAAGAGACTAATTATTTCGGTAGTGTAGGGAACGAGAGGAGTCTTTTGAAGCAATGGAAAGATGGTACATGTGACTACAATGATTATGATGATGATTACTTTGATGATTGTGGTTTATCTGCAGCCCAATTAAAGGATGCTGACATCCATGATTTCCTTTGGTTAGCATAAAGGTTGATGTGTCTTAGTTAGTTTATGCTTGGTTTTGTTTTGGTTGTTTAGTTATGTGTAGCTAGTTTGATCATTTATTGCCTGTCATGAATGATTTAATGGTTGTTCAAGCGTTTGCTTGAGGTTAATGTAGTATTTCAACCATATTTCATTGTACTTAACTGTTTTTTGGAGTAATATATTTTACCAGGTGGAGACTCTTTACCATAAAAAATGTAAAGGCATAAATAGATTAGATTTTATGTGTATTTTCATTTGCATAATTTTCATCAAGTATTATATAAACATAAATATTTAAAGTCAAAGTTGGATTCAAAAGTTAAAATAGAGTTGTATTTTAGGACAGAGAAAGTAATATTTTCTTGTTACTTTATTTTTTTTAGTGAAACTTTAGTTTAGCTCAGAAGCGTTGATAGTATAACTTTTATTTGTCCAAAAATCCTAACTTTGCGACACGGTTCCACGAGTTCAATATGATTCGACTATGGGTTGGAATTTTCGAGTCAAGTATACCAACTCGTCAACATGAACCCAACATGGATTGCAATCCATACGATTTTATATATTAGTTAACTAGCTTTGAAGTATTAAGTAAGGATCAAATAAGAAATAAATGTAAAAAGAGAAGAATGATAAATAACCACATCCGCATAAGTAAACTAGCCCTGAAGTACTTATAGATGGTATTTATTTTTATTTATTTATTTATTTATTATTTATTTTTTTTATTTTTTTTGAACGACTGATATTATTAAAACTAGCAATGAGCTAAACAAACAAAAGTTACATGGTTACAAGATAAGAATTTTTAAATCAATCTAATCAATTAAAATTAAATCTACCTCTATGTTTACACCGTTAAAAAGAACGACCCACAATGTCGTAAAAAAACCGATGGTATTTTTGTTTAGCTAATGAAATTGTTACCATTGAAAGAATAGAAAAATGATAACCATCAAAAGCATGATTTTATGGTTAAATACGAGAAGTGATTGACATACTCTAAAAATTTATTGAGATACTTTACTGTATGCAGTAAACAGTTGTATTTTAAGTATAATTTGTTTTAATTGTTTGTACAATAAGTGTCTCAGTAAAATTTTAGAATATGCCAATCACTCTTTTGTATTGTGATTTTTGTTTTAACCACCTTAAGTCCTAATTATAATGTGATTGATGATTTGGTTAAAACTTGAAACATGAATATGGACACCATGATTATAAAAATGAAAAGAAGAAAGTGGTACCAACAAACCGCAGTTAAGTTGACAGTTTGGTTTGACGGATTTCATTTTAAAACCAAGTGTCCCTTTTTTAGTAGTAAAACACAAAAACAGTGACACAGGTCCTAGTTTCACTTTAAAACCACATGCTAAACACCAATCAACAACAACTATATATTTACATCCCTCATATTTGCATCTCAAATCATCAAACTACACTCACAAAAAACAAAATACACACTATTATAATCATGTCTGGTCTAATTGATATGTGGACTATTGAGGCTAACAAGAAGCGTACCAGCAAGGGTCAGGGTGAGGGTCAGGGCTTGAGCCCATCTGAGCTAGAGCTGGCTAACAATGTGAAGAACTACTACTCGGTCTGGTCGAAAGCTTTACTCAAGCGAATCAACTCGCAACCGTTCACGTCGTACTCCGAGGCTTCTATTTCCATGCTCGTTGATTGCTTTAGTCCTTAATGATGATGTAGAATAAAAAACATGTCTAGAAAATGCATCTTGTTGTTTATAAAATTTTGTGCTCCATCTTTTACTTTTCTACTCTACCGCAATATTATAAAATTTTGTTTCTATGTATCATTTTCTTTTGCCGCCCATTTCATATTATATGTGTCATCATATAAAATTACCAACTAAGTTCCAAAATTTTGGGGCCTCATGTGTATATGTGTCATCATAAGATGAGATACGTGTATTTTAAGCTAGGAGAATGATAATACTAAGTTCCAAAATTTTGGTGCCTCATGTGTAGTATTTATCGGGTCTTTTGGCCTTTTACTTAAAAAGAAATGATAATATAAGATGTCAAGTTGGCTTATATATCTAAAGATCATAAATATGCTCATACAACACAAATAAAGACCTATACGTTTCAAGAAAGAATCAAATGGACGACGAAAACAGTCGACTATTCGTGACAGAAAAACGAAAAAGTGGTAAGAAACACAAGGTGTTTGCAACAACGGTGTTGGTGTGTATAATATGGATATGGGTTTATAGAGTAACTCAACTGCCACTGTTAACATTAACAACTAATGTTAACGGTGGCAGGACATGGTATCGGGTCGGGATGTTCGTGTCGGAACTATTCTTGGGTTTCTATTGGATGTTAACTCAATCGGTTCGATGGAATCCAACTTACCGGAGAACCTTTAAACAACGACTTGCTCAAAGGTAAGTATTTGTTACTCTTGCTTTTTTTATGTTAATCATACACTATTTTAAAGGGTTAATTACTTAAGAATGTATTATACTTGTCATTTTTGTTATTATGTGTATTGAACTTTTTTTTACTCTGTGTATTGAACTTTCAAATTTTGATTATTATGTGTATTGTGTGATTATTTTATCTTTATTATGGTCATATTATTTGACTGAATAGTCACAACATACACATAATAATCTACAAAGAATGAAAAGTATAATACATTTTCAAGTCATTATCTCATTTAAATAATGTTTTCTTATCCTATAAAGTGATATTAACGTGTAATATACTAGGGGAATGAAAGTATTATGTCTTGTGCGATCGTGGTTATTTCAATTTTTGCACATGCCATTCATTGGACAACAGGATGTGGTTTTACTTACGTAGATAATGTATTACAGTAACTTAAGATTATCGTGTTTTAGAAAGGTCCAACTTAATTAATTGTTAGGTACGAAAACAAGTTACCTGATGTGGACATATTCGTATGCACGGCTGACCCCGTGATCGAGCCACCAATGATGGTGATTAGTACTGTTTTATCGGTTATGGCTTATGACTACCCGCCTAACAAGCTTGCGATCTATCTATCTGATGATGGTGGGTCTGAGCTTACCTTTTACGCTCTCACTCAAGCCGCGGTATTTTCCAAACATTGGTTGCCATATTGTCGAAAGTACAAGGTGGAACCATTGTCACCAGCTGCATATTTCAAATCAGCTTCTCGCCCATCAAACACGAAACATGATCAAGATTTTCTTGGTGTCAAGGTAAACGCGATCATCGCAGTAACATTTTTATTAGTTTTGGAAAAATATGTGGTTACAGAAATATTTCTGGAAGTCACCCGTGTAGTCCATTGATTTTGGCTTTGGGGGCCTTGCAATAACATTTCTGGAAACTTTCAAAAGTGTATCTTCTTTGATAGTGCAGAATTTGTTTGAGGACATGAAGAATCGAGTTGAAAATGTGACGAAGCTTGGAAGAGTTCCTAAAGAACTATGTGTAGAAAACAAAGGGTTTGCCGAATGGGATGCGTTTACATCTCCAAGGGATCATGATGCCATCGTTCAAGTAAGCACTTCATGATATACACATTTTTTGGACACTGTTTTCAACTCGAGTCAGCTTTTCTCTTGGGTGTTCGAATCAATCATCGAATTAGTCCTCTTAACTCTGTCATTTGCAGATTTTACTTGATAACAATCAGGATGTAGAGGGGCAAAGCCTTCCGAAATTAGTATATTTGGCTAGGGAAAAGAGACCAAACCATTTTCATAACTTCAAAGCTGGTGCCATGAATGCATTGGTAAGTAACTCAATTTTTTAAAGTACTATTTTTTTTTGGGAGGAAAACATTATGTTAAATGATGTTATTGTTTTATACAGATACGGGTGTCGTCGAAGATAAGCAATGGACCAATAATCCTGAATGTCGACTGTGATATGTACTCGAATAGCAGTAATACTATAAGAGACGCGCTTTGCTTCTTCATGGATGAAGAAAAAGGCCATGAGATTGCTTTCGTTCAGTACCCACAATCTTTCGAAAACGTTACAAAAAATGAACTTTATGGTGGCTCTCTTAGAGTAATTCGTAAGGTGAACGATATAAATATAGATATAATATATGCTTGATTTATTTATAATGTTACTAACTCGTTTTTTGTTGACTGATGAAGATTGATTTCCACGGTTTTGATGGTATGGGCGGGCCTTTGTATGTTGGAACTGGCTGCTTTCACCGAAGAGAAATTCTTTCAGGGAGAAGTTTATATGATGGAAAAAGAATCGATTGGAACATGGTGACTGATCACAAAGAGACGACTTTAGAAAACATGAATGAAGAACTAAAGAAGCTCGCGACATGCACCTTCGAAACTGATACTGAATGGGGCAAAGAGGTTTTACTTGTTTGTTTTCGGTTTCTAATTACAAGCCAACCTAACACAACCCGACCCATTTTGATAGATACAAAAATTATCCGTTGCGACACTTTGCCACATCTAGGCCCATGTTATTTGATTTCCTGAGAAGTATATCATCATCGAAACTCAGCAACTTGACATTATTTCAATGCATTTTTGTATTATAGATTGGTTTAAAATACGGATGTCCCGTTGAAGATGTCCTAACAGGGCTATCTATTCACTACCGAGGATGGAAATCAGTATGCTTCAATCCCAAACGAGAGGCCTTTTTAGGCGTTGCAGCAACTACACTGGACCAGACTCTTGTGCAACATAAAAGGTGGTCCGAAGGCAATCTATTGATTTTGCTCTCAAAGTATAGCCCAGCTTGGTACGGGCTGGGAAAGATTCACCCTGGTCAATTGATGGGCTATATGATCTACGGTTTATGGTCACCTTCATCCGTGCCAACTCTTTATTACTCAATTGTTCCATCACTTTGTCTCCTTAAAGGAGTATCTCTTTTCCCTACGGTAAGTTATCACTCTATCATTGTTTGTGCACCTTACGCCGAGGTTAAGAAATAAGTGAATAGATGTTTCAACAGTCATATCAATCATTAATCTTATTGGTTTTCTTGATGCCTTATAAAGTTGCACTAATTTTAACAGCACATACACCTATTTCTTACAACTTTGTTGATATGTAGGTATCAAGTGGATGGTTTATCCCATTCGCATACATCTTAGTCTTCATCTCAGTATTCAACTACCTTGAATTCCTTCAATCCGGCGGGACCACAAGAGGGTGGTGGAATGATCGCAGAATCTGGTTCTACAAGCGAACAGCCTCCTACTTTTTTGGATTACTCGACACCATTTTGGGCTCAGACTTATCCTTTGTGATAAGCTCAAAAGTAGCTGATAATGATGTTCAGGAGAGGTATGATAAAGAACTGATGGAATTTGGAGTGTCGTCACCTTTGACAACACATGTGGCAACACTATCGATGGTCTATTTCGTCTGTTTTCTTGGGTTTGTTGTGAAATTGGCGTTGATGGACACGATAACTAGGAGAGCCTACTTTGAGACCATGGCGATTCAAATAGTACTTTGTGTCGCATTAGTGCTTATTAATGTACCATTCTACTTGGGGCTTTTTGTTCGCAACGATCAAGGGAAAGTACCAAGTTCGGTGACAACAAAATCAGTCTCTATAGCTTTGCTCATTTGTACGATTTTCTACTTTGTATAGTATGTCTTGATACGATGAAATAGGGTGTATTTAGTTTGAGATTTGTGGTTAATCCATTCTACTATCTTAATGTTATCCTTGTGGTTTATGAAGTCATAACGATAATAAGATGTCTTACTACTTTCGAAATAAGGCCAGAATTTTGATTTTCAGTTTTTAGTCTCTTTCGTTTGCCTAAATAGACTGTAAATCACGTTTCTGTTAGAGCATAACAAAAATTCTTGTGACATGTACAACTCGCAACACATAATCCCAAAATAATCTAAGATAAACTAGTTACTAACGGTTGCTCTTTTTTTGGTAAAGGGTGTTCCACCCGGTAAAAACTAAAGGTTGCTCTTACTATACGCAAATATAATTCTTTGATTAGTACAGTTTGTTATGGATGAATATGTTTTCGAAAGTGTTGGTCGCGACAATGATATTGCTTCTTACAGCTAACATAGATGGAATGTTCGGTATCAGGTTTTTGATAGACGGAAAATAGTTTTTTTCACATAAAGCTGAGTATAGTAGCGCTTCTAATACTAATGTTCAAACAAAATTTAAAACTCTATTCATGCTCATTGCCAAACAAGCTTTATATTTAAAATGCTAAACGCTAGTTGTTTTAAAACGCTTTGAAACATTGCACACCAAACATACCTAATCAAGTGCGTGGGTTTGTGTAGAAAATCACAAATTATATCAACAACAGATCTTGAATCTTAATTCAAGAACAACTTCTTTTATTCAACCAAAAATATCCAGATCAATAAGCAACTGATCTTAATCAGAATAACCCAGAAACATCACATGAATCACAAACAACTGAACATCACACTATCCTTCCCACTGCTACTCAGGTGGAAGGCTATTGATTACTTATCAATAGTCTTTACAATACAAGAAACCTCACAATCACTCTTAAGCAATATTAGTAACAATCAGAAGTAGTTTTGGTTGAGAGAAAAACAACTGTGATCTTTTCTTTTGAGAGAGAATGAATACTTCTCAAACCCTAAGCAGAAAGAGACATTATATATCTTTGACTCCAGCCTTGACTTCATCTTTCCAGAAATAGCACAAAGCCCCCTTCAACTATCAACCACTTTCATTTTACCACCAAACCTCAAAAGCACTAATAACTGAAAATACAAAGTGTCCAACATTAGTCCCTAACAATATAACATTTCAGATTTGAGTTATATTTTAACAGTTTGCAATTCTGTGTACATGCAATTCAAACTCACAAGTACACTTTTTAATTTTATCATATTTTACCCAATGTATCCTTGATATAATTATAGTTTATAGATTTCCATTGCTTGTTAATATTAGTACTAACGAGTGTGAGAACCCGCACGATGCAGCGGGATTGGCTTCAAAGGACTTACTTTGTAGTGACACTTAAACTTTAGGGACTAATTTTGCCAAGTTGCTATAGTTGTTTGCTACAGGACTTACCTTGCAACGCCCCTTAAACCTTAGGGACTGTTTTTGCCAAGTTGTGAAACTTTGCATTTAATGTTTGGACTTACTTTGCAGCGCCACTTGAACCTCAGAGACTATTTTTGCCAACTTGAGAAACTTTGCATTTAATGCTCTTGCTTGGTACTGTTTTCCTCCCCAACAATTAGTATATGTATAAATAACATAAAAGATACAAATTATATCTTAATCTAACAAATGTTTTGTATCATGTTGTTTTGTTAAATAATAAAGAGATACACTATTGGTAATGTTTTTTGTGTTTACATAAAGAAGATTACCTGTGTAAAGAAGGGATCCGGTGAGAAGAAAAACTAAAATGAGAACAATAAAAAGAATTTTCAGCCATACATTTCAAATAAGAGGAAGAAATTAAAGAGGAAATGCATCTTTTTTTGTAAGTGCATCTGAAATGTGTGATTGTGATTTCTTTTTATAATTTTCATTTTAATTTTTCTTCTTATTTAATCCTAACTTTACATGTGTATTTATAATAAACATGTGGCAATCACAACCCTAACCCTAATGGACTCAAAACCCACCATAAAGCTTGATCCACTAAACTATTCATCCAATATGTTTAACGCATTTCAAAAAAGGCCAGCTTAATGAATGTCTAGGTTTTTTAAACATACTAGGCGAGTACCCGCGCCTAGCGGCAGCGGTTCCTAGCGGCAGACAGTTAACGATATGCGATATTGTCGTAATTGTTTCGTATAACGTTCAAAATAGAACGTGAAAAGATCAAAATTTAATTGCAAACGGTTGTAACATGTGATCATTCAACTCTAGCAAAAATTCTTAACATGTATCAAACGACGTATAAAAATATTTAGTGACTCCAAAAAAAAATTACATCAATTGTTAGATACTAACTAACAATGCACGTTACTCGTCGCGTAAAACATTTTGATACACAACATTTTGATATACAACATTTGAGGTGTAGGCTCCTTAACCGAACTCTTTGACCGGCTTCCCTAATAGCTTTGTAGTTCTACGTAATATTCTTCTAGACAAATCAACATAAAGCATATACTATTCCACAAAAGCGCAAAGAAAGTGATCAATTGCTTATCCTTTAAATAGATTCTTGAGTTCTCATGATTAGAAGAATAAAAGAGCAACTTGTAGTATTATTTAAATCAGTGGTCTCTCAATATCTGAACAAACAACAAAAGAGGCAACCTTGA